>RPOG01000533.1:0-318517 GCA_008086565.1 Thalassoma bifasciatum
GTGCTGGATACTGCTGAATGACAGTGACATTGCTTTTATACCAATTCTCGTGTGTTTTTTCACCTTTGTACTCGAAGTTCTTTCTGCTCCTGAAGTCTGCTAAAACTTTTTTTTTAACACAGACTGGAGCTGCACCTCAGTCTTAATTAGAAGCTTTTGGGTTTCTTCTGGGGGATTTTTATCAGACACATCACCAAAGCAGGCAAAAGAAAACTGTTTTTGTTCGAGAGGTGGATTTGATCAGTCCCAATGGGTGCAAGGTTTTTTCTCATGATTGAAGCATTTAGTTACGGTGTTTGTGAGTCCACCACGTGCTGGTGGGTTTTCACTTTGTTTCTATTAATCAAATTCAATTGCTATTGTGGGGTTTTATGTGTGTGTGTGTGGGGAGGCTTGTAATTGCCTCCTCAAACAGCCATGTGACTGTGTACACTCTTGAATTAGCAGTCCAAATGGATAATTAAAGTCAAACCTTGATGAATTACCTGCCTCAATTAACATGGATCCTCATTAGTGTGATCAGTGAACGTGTTTGTATTTTAACCTTGTGACTGCCTCGAGCACCAGTCAGACGGGAGCTCCATCTCTCCCTTTAGCTGCTTTTTCCTCTGCTCCTTTCTTCTGTGTCTCTTCATGTGTTTCCGCCAAGCGTATGCACATGAACACACTTGAGTCTAATTACTCTTCATTCATGTCTTTCCTCAACCGCGGTTCATTTGTGTGTTAAGGAATCTGTGGATACAACCACGGATGACAATTTGTAGTTCAACTGCAAACTTTCACTTGGGCATAACGCATTTTGATAGTGTGTCTGGCCCTGCAGGCAGTTTTCTGTGGCCTCAGGTATTTCATTTCCCACCTCAAAATAACAGTCATTGTATCAAGCGTTAATTTGAGAGCTGATAACTTGATTGTTTGCTACCTGACTGCCTGAAATCCCCTTGCTCATGAAAAAAACAGAGTAAAAACAGATGTTAGTTTGTAGTGTAAGATTATTCTAGTCAGGAATTGTAAATATGACATAAATCTGCAATGCTTTGGGCCGTATAGTCTTCTGGAGAAGTACAGAAGCAGCAGTGAGACGCTGGCATGGTTCGTTATTTGCTCTGGCAGCTCGCTGGCCCAGAGATGACACATCTGCTCAGCTGAGCAGATATAAAATTGATTTTGATCAAGTTAGCAACCTGACATGATACGCTGAGTGAAATGTGATATCAAAAGCTTTGAAGCACAGCAGATAATGTTATAAATGACATTTTGATACCATAATTTAACATATACAGCGCTCAGCATAAATGAGTACACCCCCTTTGAAAAGTAAGATTTTAATCAATATCTCAGTGAACGCAAGAACAATTCCCAAAATTTTGAGAAAACTAAGTTTCATTGAACATTTGCTTCATTCACAACATGAAAGTAAGATTGATAATATAACTAAGATTACAAAATCATCAGTTTCACTCAAAAAAGCTGATGCAAAAATAAATACACCCCACAACAATAAGTACTACATCTAGTGTTTTGTATGACCTCCATGATGTTCGTGGACAGCACCAAGTCTTCTAGGCATGGAATGAACAAGTTGGCAACATACTTCTACATCTATCTTCTTCCAGTCTTCAAGAACGACCTCTTTTTGAGCCTGGATGCTGGATGAACAGTGATGCTCAACTTGTCTCTTCAGAATTCCCCGTAGGTGTTTACACATGAAGACGCTGCCACCACCATGTTTGACTGTAGGCACCATGCACTTTTCCTTGAACTCTTTAAAAAAATGTTGTATCACCTTTGCTACAGTATTCTGACTGACAAGTAAAGCTTTGCTGATCTTCTTGTAGCCTTCACCTTTATTGTGTAAATAAATTATTTTCTTTCTCAGACTTTGTGACATTTCTCTTCAATGTGGTGTCATTGCTGACAGCATGAAATGGAAAGGAGTTTTCTCTATTAAGTAACCTGTTCATAATCAACTGTCTGCTGGACACATGTTCAGCAAATAAATACTCACCTGTGGTTGAAATCTTGTTCATTGGGATTTTGTCGTCCGAAATCTTGCTCCTGAGACTTCCATTGGGGTGTATTCATTTTTTGCAACATGGTCTTGAATGAATTTGTTAGGAAAAGTACAGTGCATGAAACTCACAAATCTTGTTTGCAATCAATGGCCCATATTTGTCGGAAAATTTTGTAGTAGTGTCGCATGGAGTAATTTCATTCTGATAGGAAAGTAAAGGTTTTCCGAGAAATCTGTTGGGGTGTTCTCATTTATGCTGAGCACTGTATGTTTGTATTTTCTTTTTATCCCATTTTCTTTTGAATAAACCAATTTGGTTGAGATTCAGCCAACTGGAATAATTGGTTTTCAATTGGCTTTTTATGAAACAGAGAGCAAAACATCTTCAGCAGGTTAAATAAACTGATAACAGTTCAATAAGGAAATAACAGCTCCTACATAGTGTAATGTCACGGCAGCACCCCCTGAGTTTCATATCTGTCTGGGGTTCCAAGCGACTACTACTGTGGCATAAACTGTTTGTAGCTGTCAAGCTGAAAAAAAAGGAGTCGAGCTGTCCTTGCTGGCGTTTTCCTCTGCAGTGACGACGTGTCCTTCGTGGGCCAGCCCTCTCACGGTGTTCTGAATCTGTGGTCCTTTTCTGGATGCTTGTTCAGTCAATTAAAACACATACATTACATTAAAAAATAAAATAAAATCCTACTATAAAGGGTAACGGTGAAATGAGGCTGACGGTTTCATGAGAGCAGCCATATTTAGAAGAGACAAAATAAAAGATCACCTATTTATTGTGGGATGATAATAAACAGGGGGGCAAAAAATAGATAGATAGATAGATAGATAGATAGATAGATAGATAGATAGATAGATAGACGGATGGAAGGATACATACATACATACTTTCTTACTGACTGACTTACTTACTTACTCACTCATTCACTGACTGACTGACTTACTTACTGACTGTCTTACTTACCTTATTGATCTCGAGGGAAATTCACAGTATCCAGTAGCAGGTTACAAAGACATACAAGAGGTAGCATGCAACATTATTACAAAATTAAAAATTACCTGCATCTAAAACCCCCCTCTCAAACACCCATATATCAATTAAGAAAAAGAAAACAGACTTAAAAAGGAATTATTAATAACCGTGCATGGGTTGTGAAATTGTGCATTGAGAATATAAAATATAAAATAGAATACAAAACTTTGCGTTAAGTTAAACACGAACCTATAAACGAAAGGTGAAAGAGAAAAATCAGGATAGATATTGCAAGACTGTTTCAACAAAAATGTTTCAGATAATATGCAACAGGACTTTAAAGTAGCTGTTTATCATATCGATGAGGTTGAGGTCTTATAAAACTCATTACACAAATATGAAACAAATGGTGAAATGGAAGATAATTGATGTCTTTGATATCTGAGGCCATATGTTCATTTTCCCAAAACATGACGTTTCAAGATAACACAGTTTCATAGTGAGTACAGCTCAAGACAGGATGATCCTTGAAAACAGTGAAAGAAGAGAATAAAAAGGTTTAATACAGAAAAAAAGAATCTGATACCTGCACACAGAGTCAATCTCAAGAGCAGCACAGAGAGGCACCGAGTGGACTGATTTGTATTCAAGCACATTCCAGTAATGACGCTGTACAACAAAGAGAGTATATGTATTCACTGTGTACTGCTAATGATTCACCGCGGTTGAAAGCTGAGTGTGATCCTCTCGAGAATCACTTTAAGATCTGGACAGTGTTTTTACATTTCCCGTGCTTCAATCTTCACGTCATTGATCTTTTATGTTGATGTGGAAATCTATGTTCCATTAGACACAGAGGCCTTTTGAATCTATATTCAGCCTTTATTCATGGCTAAACTGAACATTAGTGCTGTTCCTAAGTAACACCCACTCAACATGTAATACATTCTCCTTCATCCTGTGGCAGTAACAGCAACATTACAGCAAGCTTAAATCCCTGTATTGGGTATTTATGTCTTTGTTTGCTCTGTGCTACGGGGACATGTGCTTTTGCTCAGCCACAATCCAAAGTAAATAAACTTTCACAACACTAATTATGTCTGAATTCTGCAGTTATAAGTTCCACTGGGGGAAAGCGTTTTGCTGGGTAAAGTTTTGCTGCAGGCTTTGAAGTGTGGAGTGAAGAGATAGGCGAGCAAAACAATGGATCCATAAAAACAGTATCACAGCTAATTACAGTTAAACTCATGAACTGGTCATTTCATGCTAAACTCATTCAATAGTTAAAGGTAGTTTATGCTAGTGTCCCAATACACTGTGGAGAATAAGAATAAAATAAAAAATAAGTCTGAAAAACATACACCTTTGTTGTTTCCCGTCGAGTATTGTGTTAGTCCAGAAAATCTGGCACAACTTCCAAAAACGAACTAAAAACTGTGTGAAATGTTCCTCCAAGTAGCTCATCCAGTTTCAGGGTCTATCTGTTAGACTCAGATTGTACAGGAGGCCTCTCTCTCTCTCTAACTTGAGAGAGCTATTTAGTTGCTACTAAAAATAAAAAGAGGGTTTGTGTTTTTGTCTCTCAAACCCACAAAAAGTTTAAAAATACAGATATAGTGGGGGAAAAAATGCAGTAATAGTAGAGCTCATTTGTAGTAATTCACAATATTTGCAGAAACAACCAATGAAAGAGGAGTCATGCAATACCTGTCCACCATTTCTTTATGTCAAGATAATGCTTCTACAACACTTCTGCAGAAAAACAGCACCTACTCCTTTTGTTTCCTTTTTTAATTTGCAAGTATTCTATCACTTCACCACGACGGAGTATTAGGGCCACATTAACATTTTTTTTTTGGTTACTTCATATAATACTATGAGATTAAAGTCGAAATTAATTTATTATTTTACCACAAAGATAAAGTTGACATACAATCAAGGACAGTCTACGAGGAGGAGGAAATGAGGACCACAGAGCCTTTTGTCAAATTATACTTTAACTTGGGTTTAACAAACAAGGAGATACTTCAACTTTTAGCACATCAGCATCAGCATCAGATTATTATATTTCTTTACCTACTTCCAATACCACTTTACTTCGACTTTAATCTCATACTTGAATACTTAATTTCGACTCTAATCTCGTAGTAAAATATGAAGCAAAAAACTAATAATTCTTAATGTGACCCTAATACTCCGTCGTACTTCACCACCATGCAGTTTGTTTATTTTCTCTTACTTAGCTCAATTTCAGCACATCTCTTCGACTTTCACTATTTGATCTTTTAGATGGATGTGTTGATCAAGCTCTCACAATAGCACAGAAGTCCTCTTAATGTCACCAAACACCTTAAAGCACAATAAGTGCTGACAGGGGAAAGTGGACCATTCTGCTATGAGTCACTTTCAGTTCAGTCTAAGTGTTATGAAAAAAAATAAGACTGTTAGCTCCAGTAACATCTTATTCTTCTGTGACCTTAACAGATTTAGTCTAGTTTGAGTCACTTTATTTTTTCCTCACTTTTCTCCTTAAATTTACTAAATTAGCAGTTCAGAGATTCATACTGAGGTGGAGATGAGAATGACATTATGTGAGAATGTAATAGGTAGTAAGCACTGTAGTAGGCATTTTTCTTTAAGTCGCTTGCAAATCTTGTCAGTCACAGGTTACTGGGATTGGGATTTGTTTTCTTAAGTCTAGTTGCTTATTTGGGCTTGTTTTTCTGCCTGTATAACAGCAACAACAGGATAGAGAGTGGTGGTGTGCAGATTGATCTAAAGTAGTGATATTTCAATACCAACCTTGGTAACAGTTTTGATAAATTCATAAGTTTCAGTTTCTTTTCTCCCTGTGTGCTCCTCTCACTCACTTCACTCTGTTATAAAATGTGCACATGCATATGATGAACATCCAGCATAAATACTTTAAGTTCATGTTTCATTTGTGGGAAACCATAATACTTCCTGTTTGTCCCTATTTTTCTTGAAAGTGTATTACAAATGGTTTTAGAGAGTTGATTTGCATAGTGTTTGTTCTTGTTTGTTGTTGAGATCCTGGTGAACAGATTGGTTGAGTCTAAACACTTAAAATCAATGAGTGCAATTTCTTGTTTTAAAATGTGCTCTATCAATAAATAAAAACAAAAAATTATTATGGATTCCAAGTAAATGTCATGGCTCTCTGAATTCCTGGACCTTATTAAGGACAGCACAGGACAGATGTAAATGCATGCAGAACGCTTTACAGCCAGAATAATATCAGTCCAGTGGGACATCGTGATTGACCTAAACAAGGTAAACACTTGACATTTATACAATCTCAAAGGTGCATAGACTCCATGCACGAGTTGTTAAGGCAAGATGGTTCACATTGTTTCCACACATCTTGGTTCCCTAGGTTGCATGCAAATCGGGGACAATCAACATCCCGTCTGAAGGAGGTACGAACACATTCTTCAGTCTGAAGACAATGTTATTTACAGCATTTATACTGTAGCAAGCTTTGGCCAATAGCAATTTATTACCTGACAGCCTGAAGGCACTAATCCTCTGCAGGTTCACAATAGAGCCACAGCAGCCCTGTACTGATGTTAACATGCATTACTGAGTCATAGATGTAAACAGGAAGTCGGGGACATGTTGGTGCAGCCTGACAGGAAACACTTCCCCTGTGCCCATTTCTATCCACCACATCGGGGGCAGTTTCTTCTTTAACTGTCTGTTATCCCTGACTCCATTTCATAACTATTCTTATTCCCTAAGAATCACTGTTTTTCCCTTTTTGCTCCAAGTCTGGAGGGTGAGGGAGAGTGAAATAAAAGCTAAAGGGAAGGCAAGAGAGAGACACTGATTCAGTCTTTCTTCCTCATGCTTTATCTCCCTCTCCTCCTCTGGAAAAGTTATATTTTTGGTTTTGAACCCAGGGCTGAGCCATGTACCAAAGAGCGTGTGTGTGTGTGTGTGTGTGTGTTAAGGTGTATGTGGTGAGTGACAGACAGGTTCACAGGCGGGTTACTAGCCTGGAGCTAACCTTGAACAGCAGCTCACCTGTCCTTATCACCAACACATACACACATCTATAGCCTGCTTTCTTGTCCTTTCTGTCCGACTCTCTCTTTCACACACACACACATGCACACACACGCACACACATGTATGAGGGTGCTGTGTTGTCATGAGGAGGGTGCTTCAGGCGTTGTGCTCAAAGGGGGAGATGCAGAGGGTCAAAACCTTGAAGGACTGTGTTGGTGGTAGAGTGTTGGCAAATCAAGATCATCAGAAAAATAAATGATGACGAGGAAGGATTCAGTTTCTTTCAGCTGCTGAACTGTCTGAAGTAAATAGTTCCTTTTAAATACCATTGGAAGGGAGAGACAGGTGGATGTAAAGATGGTGAGAAAATTAAGCTACTGTCAGAAAAGGTGGAAGGAGACTGTCACAAGTTGCTTCTGTTGTGTTTTGAATTATTCATGTGTGTTTTTGCACTTCATCGTCAAATTGTTGCTATTGTCACATTATCAGAATGACCTTAAACTTAGAGATACATTCATCTTTTCTGTGGTTTTTATCTGGATTGTGGGACAGGATATTGTACCTCAGGTTGCTCTCACATCTATGCTGTCATTTGATTCCTGACTCTTGAAGACTGTCTTGAGATAGAAACTTTTTTTTTTTGTCACAGCGTTAACAGGCATAGATGGTGCTGGACTTTCTTGCGTGGATTGATTTGATTGGATTTGGAATGAGATTGACTCCCTGGCATCAATTTTGAGTTTGAGCAATCAAAATGGTGTATTTATAATCGTTATAACAAAGATAGACAATTCATGAAAGGTAACGTTAGCTGTCTGAGAAAATAATCCTCTCTCGTACTCTCCCACTGTGTATTTTCTGGCTTTATTTTTTGTGCTTTTCCCTTCTGGTCTGATTGATCCTAATTATTTCACCAGTGTCTCATTCTCACACCTGTGTTTGATTACCAGGTTAAGATTTGATCTCTTGGGTTATCCCTTTACAAACTCTCTCTTGTGAGGCCAGGTGCTTGGTGTATTTAAACCACGACTCTGAGTCATGAATGTCACGTCAATGAGTACTGTGTTCGTCCATGTTCCCAAATACTTTCTAACTTACTCACTTACATACATATACTGCCTGGCTAGAAAATAGTTTCCACCTGGATGAAACTCAGCAAAAAAAGTGCAAGCCTCATAGCTCATATTGGATGATTACTGACTGGGCGATTATCTTTCAACTGGGATTAATTGGGATAATTAATAGGGATTATTTTGAGCCAAAAAATTATGGATAGCTACCAGGGTACCAGAGGAGCAGTATAAGCCTGTTTTTTGTTAGTTTGTTTGTTTGTTTTTGTTTTTGAAATGGAAAAAAGCATGATGGGGGACATTTGCTTGCATGAAATCCATGTGTTGAAAACTAGAGTCATCTGTGATACAGGTGCAACAAATGACTTTTCAACTGGATCAAACAAAGGGTATTATTCTGCACTTGTTGTGATCAACTAATTCAGTGTGCAGACAGGAACAACTACTGTTAACCTGTTTTCAATAATGCCCCTATGTGCAGCATCTCACTTTGCCTTTCTGCTCCACATATCTAACTTTCATAGCAAGAAAGACATATTTACAATCTCCATCACAGCCACTATACCAACTTTTGACACTTGGTATATGTGTTATTTCTAGAGACTTGGACTGTTGGACTAAGTGTTTGTCCTTAAATTACCAGAGTAATAGCCCTCTGGACATGTGCATACAGAAGGTGATTGGCAGAGCTGTGGTGAAATGTAATCCTTCTGAGTCATCCTTCTCTCTCTCTCAGTGGTTGCTTTTATGTAAAACACTGTTTTCTGTTCCAGCCGTGTTTATCCACTTTATCGATCTCCATTCTCTCTCTCGCTCTCTCCCTCGTGCTCTCTCACTTTGTTCGCTCCATTGAATAAGCTGGAGATGCTAAACAAATTGAAAACACACAGGTTTCTGCATACACACATACACGGCGCAGAGGTGCATAACAAAGTTAAGTGTGCTGCCATAAATCAATGGCAGTTGCGCACCCAATGAGCCGTTAATAGAGGAAAAAAACGAAAGAGTGGAGAGAAAAACTGCATGACTGCGTATGTCTGTTTGCAGCGAGTTTAATCATTCATCTGTGCTGCCTGAGTGTGCAGTATTGGCTTGTATTAAAGAGTAATTTTCTGGTCAGAGAATGAGTTGTGTTGAGATTGGCAATCAAACATTTCATTAGATATATTTCTCCTTCAAGCACATTACAGATTACCACATCAAATAAACATTTTCCTTTGAGTGTGTATGTTTCAAACAAAGATTTCAGGAGCAAAGAATTGTCTTGCAGTCAGAAGATTCTGAGCATGCATTAAAATGTATATAATAGTATTTGGAAGCACCTCATTAAACCAAAGCTTAATCATTTTTAATAGAGTGTAAAGCACAATGTTTACCTAATTAAAAGGACTCAACCAGGGACAGAGAGCATCTGTGTGTTTACAAAAAGAAAATATGATTCTTTATATAGAGAGAATTATAGATGGTCACTCAGCAGGGTTTTGACACAGCAGTCATAACTCTGTGACCACTGACAGAGAAAATGGGATATTAATCACCATAAATCGTCTAAGTTCACCACAAAGAAAAAACAAGCGTCACTCCTGCTGCTTTACAAATCCAGAGGGAGGAAGAAATTTAATTGTCTCTGAAATGAGAGTGTAAATTATTGAAAGGATATCACAAACAAGATCCTTCAAGAGGGGGTTTGTTTTAGGCATTTTTCTCTCTCTGATATGCCTGCTTACCATGATCATTGATAAAATGTAAAAAATCCCCCTTATTATTTCACTGATGCTTTTTAAGACCCCTTATGTTTAGTGTGTGTCTGAAACCCTTTGTTTTAACTGCTGTCTCTTTAAAGCTCACTGTTCTGAAAAACCCATCTCTCTGATTGGCCAGCCCACTGGAGGTCTACTGGGGGCAGCTGACTGTTAGCCTGACAAGCCAGACGGGCAGTATTATATATCCGTCACAGAAATATTTCACTAGTCCATCTGGGTAAGGGGAGGCGGGACTTAAAAAATTTTAGCAGCTGGTGACTGGACAACATGCTCATCACAGACCAATCCACATCAAGCCACGGTGATGTAGCAGGTTTGTAAGCTGACACCAGATAGAAAGTTCATATATCCGCTGCGGAGATATTTCACTTGTGCGATTTTGCTCTTCTCCCGACTGATGAAGAGGAAAGACATCGTTTCCCATCAAAAAGGCTTTGAGTGACGTTCTTTATTCTTCATTTAGAGAAGATTTTGAGTTTATTTCTGATAAAACTGCAGATATCGCCGCATCCACGAAGACCGCTTCACACTCCGCCATTGTTTTCAAACATTCAGACGCTTCCTGCTGACGTCACGTCTGCAGCTCCCGCAGCTCCTGCCTCTCTTCTCTGATTGGTCCGGTCAATATTGGACCGGGTGAAGTTGGTTGTGGTTGGGTCATAGCAAGATGGATCTGCAGGATTTCAGAAATGAATCAGGCAGCTCCATCTGCTCTGCAAGGTTAGCTGACTGTTGTAGGGAGCATCCTTTATGACTGAGAGCCCTGTTCTGTGTGCTAATGACTGAGTTTTTCAACAGGACAACGCTGCAGTTTACAATGGCCGCCTGACAAAGGACTTAGTCTTCTAAATGGACGTCAGTTTCAGCTAGTGGATGCCAAACATGAAGCCATCTTCACCTGGTGGTTTCCACTAGCCTCCTGGAAACACTCACATCAAGCATGAAAAAGCAAATTTTTAAAGTGTTCAACAAGAATGGTGGAGCTCCTCATTACTGAGTCCTTTTTCAAACTTTTATTTCTATTCTTTTTCAGGTTGTATTGAGCTGTACTCTTAAACTTTTTATCACCTGATGAACAGACTATTTCACTTCAACTGTTATTCAATAAATTGCTCACTTTTTGTCTCACTCCCAATTCTTGTTCTTGAATGTTGAAGCTCTAGAAACTTTTTAACATCCAACAGTTCCAAATGTAAATTTGAGTAACTTTTTAACTGGTCTTAAGAATTTGATCAGGTGTGTATATATTTATGTTATAATATCCCTGCTGATGTTTAAGCTAAGTAGACTACATACAGACTCAGACTCATCCCCTGTATGCAAGGGCATAATGGAAGACATTTGTGCTTTCCATGTTATAGAGCTATACATTTTTATTTCTGGTCACAGTCTATCAGAAGAGAAGGATCCACAGATCACAGGCTTATTGTTGTATAGGTCTTCAAAAGTACATGTAAATTTACAGAATGCACTTACTCTCTCAACAGTGTTCGACTTACAGGCAGTTATCTGAAGTACACATCTCATTACCATACGTTATGCACATCAGAAACTGACTTTCCCTCTACACTCTCATGGCGATACTTTGAAAAGAGGAGGGTTTACTGGATGCATCTCCCCCTTTTATGTGTTTGCCACTATGACAAGCTCCCAGCCATTTGAATACACAAAGGACAGACAACAGCCCTGTAAATAAAAGCATGATAGCTTTAAGAGTCTGACTGTCATCACAGTGACAGCAAGATGACAGGTGTACACAGGTGACAAAAGATGATGCAGAACTTCTTGTCAGCATGTAACACACGAAACACTCACTCACACGTTTGGCTACACACAAACACATGTTCAAATCTACATCTGTGAGGAAAGATTCATTTTCTAAACCCTTTCATCAGTATCAGCTGTCAGAGAGCCACAGATGTAGACACGCACACACACACACACACACACACTGAATTTTCCAGGGTCAGGCTCTGATAGTGTGTATTGCGACACCTCTTTTGATTAAAACTGATTCCCTGCAGTGAAGATACTGCAGGTGCTTGCTTTCCCACAGTGTTGAACCCCAAAACACTGCTTGTGATCTGTGTGTGTTTCCCCGTCTGTGTGTTTGTGAGTGTGTGTCTAAGAAAGAGATGAAATGGTTCTTTACTATTTTTCTGGCTGAACGCTTCAATCAATTCAGTCTAGCAGGAAGCACTGCTGTTCCTGACGTACGGATGGAAGCAAAACAGCTGGATATGTGTGTGTCTGAGTGTGTCAGTGTGTATCAGAGTGTGTGAGCCCACTTGTGTCTTTCTCTGTTTTTGTGTCCATCTGTCTGTGCTTCAGTCTATACATGCATGTGGATCCCTGCGTGAGTTCCCACAGATGTGTCTGTCGAGTTTTGGAATAAAGCAGTATTTATTTAGATCTCTACACTTCCCACAGATGAAACAGAAAAGGTGGAGGAACACAGTGTTCAGAGAGCTTCCCCGTGTGGGGAAACATGTTGCTATTTTTACACATGGAACATGAAGAAAAAGAAGGGAGAGGGAGAGATCCTGCTCCAGATGGTTGGTCCCATGACTGCTTGTGTGAAGGAACTGCTGCTAAGTTTAGAACAATTTACTTGCACTCTTAAGTCCTATTTTCCTGTGTCCCTCTTGCTCATTAAGTCATCGTGTTATATAGAGGCTTAATGAGCTTTGAAGTATGTTACAGAGACTACAAATCCCAGAGTCAATGAGTTTTCCAAAGTTGTACAGATCTGATAAAAAGAACTCATGCAGACACGCATCTCTCTTTCATGCCTAAACAACAGATGGACACATTAAAGGGGCAATTCACTCAATTTTCCTCAAGGAGATTTTCCAAAGAAAAAAAATGGAGGCACATCTAATGAGGATATTTTGACCTCATAAAGCACACAATGATGGAAGGTGGAGCCATGCCGTTTGTTCTAGATATAGTCTATGATTTGCAGATCTTGAAGCGTTTCCTGACACTGACACTGTTGTTACCCTGGTACCACACTCTCATTAGGGGTCTTATGGTAATAAAGAAATACTGAAAACATCTGTTTCTATATTTTTATATAAAAATGCAACCCCTTTTTTATATTGTTTTATGATAATGGCTGAAAAGTGGAAGTAAATTAGTGTTTTGTGACCCCAACTGCTGGGACCACTGCTCTAGGTCCAAATGTCATACACACATGCACAACTTAAAAGTCTGTTATTTTTAACTCTTTAAGCACAGACTTCAACATCTCTGTTCTATTCTTGAATCTCCAATCTTCTTGTGGTGTTATAGTTATTTATTAATATACTTTATACTCTTTGACTGCTTTTATTCTGTCCTGTCATTTGATGTGTATTTGCACCAGTGGAGTTGCGCTCCTAACTTTGTTGTAGGTATGCAGAGTACACAATGATTTATTATCTATTTTTGTCCTGTAAGACACAGGAATGTCCTTTTAGTGTGTTGCTGCCTGGTCATAATCACCATCTCCTTTGAGATATCAGGAAGTTTTGCTTCTTGATGTGCAGAAAAAGAAAAAATCCTTTTGTAGAACTTTTTCATCACAATTTAGCAACATAATCTCCCCTGGTAGTTGTAGGTTTAAACAGGAGGCTTCAATTATAACAGGGGCTAGTTGAATTATCTGTGTGCTATCCAGCCATTGTTTGTGTCTCTATGAAACAGGATCTTATTCTCCCTGAGCGACGCCTACACAGTGGAGACTTTGATCTGAAGATAATGAGTATTTCCACACGAACAGCCTGGTGTCTTGTCTTTATTGCAAAGTGTGCTATGTGTGACTATTTGCAATGTTTGCAATTCACTATGAAGTTATTCCAGAGAAAAAGTATGTTGAATCTTTGTTTTAATAAATTACAGGATGAGTTCATAAAAATGTGATTCAGAAATTCCCAATATGACTTGTTTCTGCAGTCATCCTTGCACCTCAGTCATCCATCCCACCAAACATCACCAAACAAAAGGAAATACCAGAAAAAGCTGTTTGGCACTGGCAGAGAAGTTATTTTGTTATATTTGTATGATGTGTAGGTGTGTATAATTATGTGGGTGAACTTTAGGCAGAGTGGTAAATGCTTATGCCTGTGCTCATTGGAAAGCCCTTTTTAAGAAATAAGACAACAGAAGATGAACAAAGATTTTTTCAAAGATGACAAACACATGTTTTTTTTTTATTTGTTCACATTATTTTCTTAAGTTTTATTGTTCATCATAGATGTGATTTTAGAAAAATGATTCAATATAGACTATTAAGATAGTCATATAATGCATGTAAACAATCAAGTGACTAAATCTGTATTAAATGTTCCACTGAAACTGAAGATATGCAACTACATAAAGATATATATGCTGTATACAGTGTTTGACAGCTTTATCAGACCAGCACCCAGTGTACGTTGTTTATCACTACAGCCCTAAATCATTTGTAAATAGCTGATTTTCTAAGTACTTTAATGACTCTGTAACGGTAAATCTATCAGTGAGTGCAAGTTCTTTGATTAAAAAAAGTGGTATCTGCAGTGCTAAAATGCATAAAAAGTGTTTCTATCCATGAACATTAAAATTTACATTTCTACAACAAAGCAAAAAAAATAATTAAATCATGTTTATTTTACAATAAAAAAAATGTTTCATTCAGGAACAGGGATGAAACATGAACAAGAATGTAAATTTTAGCAGTTGTCTGTTATTCTTGGTTTATTTTGTCAAACTGCTTTTCTATGTAAAAAGTAATGATATCAGTATTGATATCTGCGATACCAGCCCTATATTTATTGGGTGTTGGATTGAGAACAAATGGTGAAGTATCACACAGCACTACTAACAAGTAATAAAACTCATCGGACAGTGCAAATCATTTGTAGCAAAAATGTTGACAAATGTTCCCATCTTACATGGTGAAAAGCAGGTGACCACTGAAAGTGCTATGGTGATCATCATTGTCATATATCCTCGCGCCATGCCAAATATGGACAAACACAACATCTCCAACTTCCAGAAGCAGAGTCACACCATTTGAAGAGGTTGCATATAGGGATTCCTGGTGCTCAAATGCAGTACAAACACCTGCTCCATTCTTCACCAACAAAGCACCTGTAGGATGTGGATGGTCTCCTGCATGTGCACCAATGTAGATCTCAAAGTGATAGGCTCCTCTCACTGGTGCAATAAAGAAACCTGTGTGACATATTTGGACAGCAAATGTCAATGAACATCCATCAATTCCAATTAAGACTGATAGATTGTTCTTTTGGTTGTTTTAAATACCTGTGTTTGGGTTGTAAGCATTTCCAATGTTTGTGATGACATGCCTGAAGACCAGAAGAGTGTGTACATCAAATGGTCCAGTGTGCCCTTCACCTGAAGCCAACAAAGAGGCTGAGAAAGCCACCTGTCTGACTGAGAGAGAGAGAGAGACAGAGACAGAGAGAGGACGAGAGAGAAAAAGAGAGTGAGATGTATTTAACTAGATGTTTAACTGTGTGTACATTTTTTCATGTCACTCCTGCTTTGGCAATGTAAACGTATGTTTATCATGTCAATAAAGCTTTTTTTTTATTTGAATTTAATTGAGAGAGGGAGAGTGCAAGTTTTGTTTAAACGTTCACAATAACGTGGCCATAATTTTACAGATTATGGAAATAGAACATTGAATTATGCTTATTTCTTTAATTAAACTAATGCTTCCGTTTTTTGTCTTACCTTCACCATCTCTCATCAGAGCATCCACCTGGTTCTCTGTGACATTGGACCTGGTTTTCACGGTGATCAGTTCTGCTGCTTGTGCTAAAAAACGTATTTTCATCATGTCATATTTAATACTTCAAATGAGATAGAATTTCAGCAGTCACTTAGCTAATGTTTCTATGGATTGAAAGAAAATCTTTAGAGTTGAAATTACTGTAATTTTTCTTTGTACCTCCAGGTTTTTTTAATATTATGGGTTACTTCATTTACACATTATCAGAAGCTTCATACTCTGTAAAATAAAATACCTTGAAACTTTTGTTTCAGCTTATCCAGCTCAGTCTTCTGTTTGTCCAGCTCAGTCTTCTGTTTGTCCAGCTCAGTCTTCTGTTTGTCCAGCTCAGCCTTTTGTAGCTCAAGTTTAGCTGCCTGTGCTGTGATAGACAGAATTTTTTATTGTTCTGACTTGATTTTTTTGCAAAAAAATTAACTTTTTCCAAATCGTTCCGCTTTAAATAACATTCAAGCAACTTTCTTCAAGTTAGAAAAATAAAGTTTAAATCTCCGCAGCGTAGCATGACTCCACTGTACCTTCATTCTGTGTCTGTAAGTGCCGTATCTCTACCCTCTGTTCAGCCAGCGAGGCACTCATCTCTCTCAGCACAGCATGGAGGTCCGTTGCACATGTCTGTTGACTGTCCGAAGCATATTTTTGTTGATTTTTCTGAGGCTCAGTAGGTTTTCCAGAAAAAACCTCATTGTCAGAGTCTTTTTGAAGCTGAGCTGAAGACAGAGAGCAGAGCAGCAGCAACAGCAGGAAACACATCATCTTCATCTTCATTTTCAAAGTGTCAGTCTATGCTGTTCTTCTGTTAACCCCAGTCTTGAATAGTGTCTTATTCTGATCAATCATTAGCAGAAATTTACAACTTTACAGCTCTGTTTATGTCATTGATCAAAGAATGGAACATTAGACACACTCATCCATCCTTGTGTTTCATGAAAACAAAAGAGTTCACATGTATAGACCATTTGAGCATGTGAGTGAAGCAGTGGAGCACTTTGCATGTGCAAACTAAAAAAAATTGCACGTGCTATAAGTGGGCGAGTTGCGGGTGATTACTGAGATAGCTTGCACAGATTATAATGAGTGCAGTGCATGATCATGATTATGGCAGTGTGTCTTTGCCAACCTGTTGCATGCAGAGAGAGACTCCAAATCATATTATAGGTTTCATTTTTTTGTTTTTAGACTTCTTGGGTCATGGATATGTCTATGTATCAGGAATAACGAGCAGGACAGGAAGTGGTGGCCAGAAGCTACCTTAAAAGAGCCTGTGACTTCAAATTCAGACAAAGCATTTCAAAAACAGATTTTATTTTGCTTGACTACAACAACAGATGGAAATGCTGGGCTGAGCCAGACCAGGAGTCAACAGGTCTGAGGTTTTACAGCCCAACATGAATAAAGAGAGAGACTTATCAATGTGGTCCCATGATTCCAGCTGTCAGTCAGTCATGTGGCTTGCCTGACTGAAAAAACAGCTGTGGTGTGAGTTGATAAACGCAGTCAACACATAATGGAATGGAGCTGACCCACTAATTTTTTTGGTGTATTGCAGCCGTAAAAGTGTCTTGCTCTGCTCTCTTTTCAAAAATTTCCTGCTCAACTCATATGCTCTGCACATTTCTTCATAGATAAAGGCCAAAAGTAATCGCTTTAACTCAGTAAATTAGTCATCCAATTCAAGATAAGGGTTGACCATGAGCACTGTTGCCTCATGTCCTATAGATATTGTTGCACACTTGGTCACAATAAACAACTGACAGGCGTGTGTGGGTGTTTGATAACTCTAATCCAGCTCTGTGTAAATGCAGGAACACAACAAGGAACTCAACATGGCTGTGTTTTGCAGTACACCTCAGTCTACTGAAACAGACTGAGGTGTACATATTTTAGCAGGCTACAGGTGATTATACTGTGTATTTCCTTCCTAAATTTTATTTATCCATAGATAAGTGGTTAAAAGAATGGAGTGAATGTTTTTATTGCATTTGAGGTTTAGGAATCCTACTATGGGAGCTCTGCAAATGGTACAACTCTGCCTCTAGAGGTCAGGGATGTTGTCCCTCTGTGTTTTTTGACACAACAAGGATAACTGACAATGATTACCTCCACAGCACTTTCTAAAAAATCTCAGACCTTTCAAAAATATTAAACAAAAAAACATAATCAATGCACATGGTAGTGTATGTTGTTGTTCAAAGCATTCTGTTGTGTACAGGAACAGACCTGAACTTAAAATAGTGCTTCATGTAAACAGTGATGTAGTGGGACTCAGGACTTTCTATGAAGATAAATTAGCTCCAGCAGAGCAGGAGCTGAAGGGCGCTTTAGCAGCTCATAGTTACAGAATGAAATGGATTTTTTTTCCTTGTGTGGACCACCTCATGCTACAATGACTCATAGTTTCACTGTAATGGTATTCATACTTCAGTTTTCGGACCCGCATGATGTTTTTCATTTGCAGGGATATACGTGAGCAGAAGAGAATATGGTTTTGTACAAGCACACCCAGCAGTGTTTTTTAACCTGCTTAGAGGGGGAAAAAGAGAAAACAAAAAGGCAGCATGTGAATTTACAGGTGTGAGTGTCAAAAAGTGAGAAAGTGATCTGAATTGGATCCCACCACTACAGTCCATACAGCACAGGAAAACACTAGCATGCGCCAGTAGTGCCACCGCCATGCATAAACAAACTTGATATCCAATATTTAAAAATACCTTTTAAAAAATGCCTAATCAACCAAAAATGTCACTTACCCCCTGCAGTACCTCCATGGACCCCCTGGGGGCCGTGGATCCCCTGTTGGAGACCTCTGTTGTAGAGAACTGAGGCTGTCATGATTAGTAACAGCAGAGAAATTATACAAGTTTTAAACATCAGAAGATAATCTGAACTTGAAACCGCAGTATAGAATAAGAAAATGATGGCGATAATTTTGTGCCTTGCAATCTGTAATTTAATGTAATCAGCAGCCATCAGTGATCCACAGCAGCACTACAATCTGGTTCTTTAGAGAGCTCCAAGTCTGCAGGTTTTCACTCAGATGAAACGCTGCAGCAGCTGTTTGCCCTGATTGGACTCTCTCTTCAAACTCAGTCATGAAAACCTGCAGATGCTCATGACGTCGCCTCGTCTGAGCCGATCTTGGAAGATTTTATAAAACAAGTTCACAAAGTTGAAACAATTGAGCATGAGGTCAGAGAATTTCATTTTGGAATGTGTATTAATGTAATGGTTAAGTTGAAACAAGGTGTTGCAGGGTTATAGAAAAAACAGTTGTAGGTGAATGTCTGTGTGTTTAGCATGCGTCCTTTTTTTAATGCATAATTGTTGATAATTTAGGGTTTGTTTGGCTGTTTTTGCAGACCTGTGACTCACACTGACATACATTCCATATTTGGTTTTATTTAGGAACATGTTCACTGTATACTCCCAGACTGTCTCTTGTACATTTTACTTACAGTCTCCTGTTAGTGTCAGGCTGCAGAGCTGCTTTGTGTTGCAGTGTGACGGCTATAGCTGCACTCCAGGAGCTTTAAACTCATTCAAACACTCTCGACTGTTCTTCCCCGATCCATGTCAGTGTGGTCTGCAATGTGACAAACACCTTCCTATTACACCTGCTATGAAACTGACTGAGAAGTGACTCACAAGAGGACCATGCATGTATATTTACACTGTGTGTGCTGCAGCTTGCATTTCTGAAAAATCTGGATTTGTTAGAGCTTTTCAAAATAAGTGCATCTTCCAGGATAGCGAGGTAAACTACAGCATTTTTTTTTCTTTTTTGGCATGAAGCGATCCTCTGTTTTGAGGTGTGTGTGGTCATAAAGTAGAGACATGAGCTGAGAGGATAAAGAGACGGAGAAAGGTTTGTGTCATTATATCCCAGATCTCCTCGTCGTGTGTGTGTGTGTGTGTGCTCCTCATCTCATCAGAGCACTGATAGCTTTCTGATCCCCCCCATTTCCTCCAGCAACACACACTGCACAGGATGTATTTGCCATAAGAATGTGATACTGATTCATTCCTCTGTTATAATCACACATTCATTCTCTACGGGTCTCAGGATTAGACAGAGAGATTAGAGCATGGAAGGAACGACTCGGGGAAAGAAACCAAAGCGGGGAGCAATGAGAATGGGGGCAAAGTATCAGCAACATGCTCTGAGCACAAACCTCATTTGTTTGGAGTGATTAAAAATATTACAAATATTCTGGCACCAAGTTTGTTTCTTTCTTTGTAATTCAGCATCTTCCCTCCCAAAACTGTCAAGTCCTCAGTGTTCAAGTCCAGGTCTAGTTTAAGTTACCAGAGAAAAATATGAGTTGAGGTCTAAATTGGCATCTGTTTTACTATGGTGACCCTATTCTATAAACCCCAAACAAGGAGCCCCTACCCAGCCTCTTGGAGACCCTTTTCACATTTTACACACCTCACATGTTGTTCAACTATTCTTTGCAATTACAGTAAAACCTTTGTTGTCAGCAAACATGATCCATAGTGTCTCTTTATCTTGGAAAGACAAGGTTAACTGTAAGTGCACCTGCAAGAAAATACTTGTCAACTCTCCCTCTGATATCAATGAATCGTGTAAAATATTCAAAATCTTGCAAATAATTTAGAACAAACCATCCGTTTTTATACCCGAGTCCTCTTCCATTTCTTCCAAGTCCATGTCCAGCCAGTACTCAAGTCAGAGTCATCAACTTGTGAGTCCAAGTCGAGTCAGCAGCACTGGAACACTGAACTGCAGAAACACAGTGTTACATGACTTATTTATATTCTCATCATTCTCATCCCCGAAAGGCATCCTGAGCATTATGATAATGTTCATTCACTTAAGCATAACTGAAATTGACCCATTGTCTCCTCTGTCCCCCTATTTTACATGTATGGAGGGACTTGGGGCGAGAAAAAACTTACAAAGAATTTATTTTTTAGCTGTGATGTTATAAGGGACAGAAGCATCAATCTGAAAGTTTCCTGTTTTTTGACATAAAAATTCATTCCTCCGGTTGTTACTCAGTCTACATGTCTGAGAATGTGTTACAGAGGATGTAACATTGTGTTTCTCAATTCAGGGTATTATTTTTACAGTATGAAAGGGGCCCATGTGGAACTATGAAAGAGAAATGGACTAATTTGTGTGGGCTCTGAGATGTCAGATGTAGTGAGATTATAAAGGCTGACAGTTTGCAGCCGAGTTGGAAATTCATGCTCACCCTGCATTTATGTCCCAGAGAAATTACAGTCCTGTGATGTAAGTGATGCTTATTTAATTCCACTGGTCAGGACAGCGCTTTTGCTTTTGCTTTTCTTATAATTGGACTCAAAATGAAAAATAACAGAGCAGATTTCTTTCCTGAGGACTGTGCTGGAGAAGTGCTTTTGTCTGACTGCATGTTTGTGCCCTTGCATAGGCGAAGCTGTGTGTGTGTGTGTGCTCCTGTGTCCACAATCAGAACTATTGATTTTAGAAGTTAGTCCAAAGGAAAAAACAAGGTTGAGCTGTCAGTGTTGCCTTGGTAATAAGCTGAGTCTGGGTGGTGAGATCACCAAGCATAAGGTGCTAACACGCACACACAAACACAAACACACCTTTTTCCTGTTACGTAAAACACACAACAATACAAGTAGAACAGAATGACAAAGAGACAAAGCTGTGTGGAAGCCAGTGTGGCCCACTTGTTGGAAAATGCCAGCAAAGTGTCTTTGTGGGGGCCAAAACAAGCCAAGGGGGCCAAAAAAACCTAGTGCCCTCTTAGGAACCAAAATACATAAATGTGTTCTTTTTAGAGACTAAAACTGATGCAAGCATTCCTTCTTGAGAGCCAAAACATATGTTAATATGCTCTATTGGGAGTAAAAACACATTTTTAGTGCCCTCTTGAAGGCCAAATACTCACAGGAAAATGTTCTCCTGGAACCAAAATGCTCTGTGTCCTTTACGGATTCAAAACGTGAAGCAAAGGTGCCCCCTTTGGAGCTAAATGTGCACTAAGGTGTCCCAATAACCACTTGTGTGTGCTTCTCAGAAGACAAAACGAACAAGTGTCTTCTTGAGAGGCAAAAGGCACACTTGATTGTCATCTTAGGAGTAAAAAACACAATGAAAGCCCCTCTTGGGAGCCAAAACGAGTGCTGAAGTGCCCTACTGGCCGAAAAAACACAAAACTCCCCTTGGCTGGTTCAAACATGAGAAAATGCCATCTTATGTCCTAGCATCTTAGCAAAAATGCATGCTGTATTTTTTATTCTTTTTTTTTTTTTTTTTGGATTGATCCCTGCCCCTGAGCCAGTGACTTCCACCAATCAGTCCGAGTTACTGGTGGAGGCCATAACAGATTGAAAAAGAAGATACACTGCCTGGCCAAAAAAAAGTGGCCACCAAAGGAAGGTCAAACACTCAAATATTTTGATCAAGATCATAGCGCTGTCCCCCCAGGCTTGAACAGTAGGCACTAATCATGATGGATGAGTCACGTCACCTGCCTCTTTTCTTACCCTGATGCACCCATCACTCTGGGACAGGGTAAATCTGGACTCATTAAGCCACATGACCTTCCTCCATTCATCCAGAGTCCAATCTTAATGCTCCCCATAATGCTCTGCATAATTGCATTATTGCCTTCCTTGCTGATACTGTTGCCTTGTGGAGATGCAGACACCAATATTCTTCCTTGCAGTGCTACTTTCTTAATCACTGTAGGTCACTGAACAATTTGACCTACATTGGGTGCTGAACGTCAGGAAACCGACACGACAGTTTCAAGCGCACACAAAATATTGCTTGATGTATAGCAGTAATTTTCCTGCATTTTTCATTAGTATTCATATAGCATTTAAGATAATCAGCATTTAGCAAATCACCGGAATAAAAATGCTCTTCCTGTTTTCTAGGAAGGAAGTGCATAAAATGGTAAAGGTTACATGCAGGGCTCACACACAGGCAGAGCTGGTTTGAAGACTGATGAATGCTAAAGGTTACCAGGTGATCTGAAAATGGAATGATACACTATATAGCATAATTAATGACACGATATTTGTGTTAGTAAGAGAGGATTGGATTCATTAAGGAGAGACAGCAGCATTTCAGTGTGTGTTTGTGGTGTGTGTGTGTGGCTCACATTGAGTGACAGCACATTGATTTACTTAAGTACAATGTGTCATGCAGCTAAAATCAATCTCTGTCCCTGCAGGCGATCGTACACACGTCATATTTAACATCATACACATGCTGGCCCAGTGTGTGGCCCTGATTCAGGCCGGATCCTGTAGAGTTAAGTGGTTTTGACAAAGTGTTTACTTGTTGACACAGTGGGGTGTGTTCAAGTTTAGAAGCTGACATTCACAATAGTTTCATCGCTAAAGGGGGTAGTGAGAGAGAGGAGTATTCAGTTCCTTTATTTCCCGGCTTTTACAACTGCCAGACACACCACACAGGCGAACACACACACATTCACAAATACACACAGTCTTTGATGTCATTTAGTGTCTTTTGGGGGTAATTTTTTCTCTCTTTGAGGATATTTTGTCTCTTTGATGTGGTTTCATTCCTCCTTTTGGTCATTTTGTACCATTTTGTGGTCCCTTTGTCTCTTTTTGTGGTCTGTTTCAAGCCTCTCTGAATCATTTTGTTGCTTTGTGGTCATTATGTCCATCATCAGTTACATTTGGCATCCCTTTTGGAACATTCACGTTTCCTTGTTTGTGGTCATTCCTTGTTTTGGTGCAATGATATTTTGCCAATTTGTGTTTTGTTTCTCATCATTGAGATACTTTTCTATGTGTGACTGATTTAAAAAGTTTGGGTTTCAACATCCTTTCAGTGATTCTGCTTTGTGTTGTATTTGCTTTTTGGTTGTTTTGCATCCTTTGATTTTATAGTTATTTGGATTTCTTTGTAATTCTGGGTCTTTTTCAACTCTTGATCCGTCTTTCTATCAAAAGTTGTCTTCAAACATGGCTTGCAGGAAAATACAATTAAACCAGGAATAATAGTTTGCAAACAAGTTCTGTTTTGGAAGATTTTGTGCAGGGAACCATGACCTGTCTGACAAAACATTTTTACAAAGAGGGCCATCCTTGATTTAGTGAGAAAGGCTCTCCACCCTCTCCATTTGGGTTTCTTGCCGAGCGCTCATGACATAACAGCCATCTCAAAACAAACTGTCACTTTGCTGGTTGCAAAATCATAGAATAGTCACACACACAAATGATAACGAGTGAGATTGTCCCACAAGGATTGATGTTACAGTATATCAGTGGTATTAAGCAGGCAAAGTTTGTCTGACTGCATGATTCATCAGTGAAAAATAAAGCATAAATTGATGACCATAAAGTCAAACTTCCCCTCTGAACTCTCCTTCTTTTCCTTCAAATTACTGCTCATTTTTTTGCAGAACACAGTAAAAGCTACAGGTGGTTGATTTGCACACGGATCTTAGAAACAAAAAAATCTGACAAAGTTACAAAAAGAGAAGATTCAGATTTTGTTTCCCATAAAAACAGCTTGTGTGAGGATGATAAGGGAAGGACTTTTTTTCAGTGCTGCATATGAAGACTGAGTCACAGCCTTTTTCATTAAGATGTGAGTGATCAGTCTGTCATCCTACATAGTGTATATTTCTTTCTGTTTGTGATATTGTCACTGAAATAGTGTGTGTCTCACTGGTTTTTATTACACTGAATCAGCAACGGCATTTGGCTTGCAAGAGGGATGTTTTCAAAAAGGCACTTTAGAACAAGAGGGGTCCATTTGGTGCTCAGTTTATATTACTTCCCACTTTATTATGCGATGCACAGACACTGAGTCAGCTAAAACAGCGGGGGATGTCAGGAGAAACTTTCATTAGCTCCTGTCACTTTCAAAGTAATAGTGTGTGGCAGCCTATTTCTGCTGTTATTACGTGTGTCTGACTTGGATCACGTTGGTGTCTATTTTCTTAGTGGTGGTTATCAGACACTGAGTCAGCCAAAACCCGGGCTGTGCCAGAGGGCTTTTGTTCACAGAGGTGTATTAGCCACAGGAGCAGACACTGTGATATCCTGCTTGTGCTCTATTTTAGCGCTAACACTTGTATATTGTTATATTATCTGTCTTAAGTGAGAATGGTTTGTGAAGCTCTGAGTCAGCTCAAGCATCAGGGACACCTGGGGAGGTGTTGTAGAAACTGTGGTCTGTTTGAATTAGTAAAAAAGAGATTACTACACCAGCTGCCAGCTGAGAGTGAAAAAAGTAGAAGCCCACTGTAGAGAGAAATAACTGTGATGAAAGTCGATGTTTTAAACATACAATTCAACATAAATAACAGCATCAACAAGATAATTGAAAACATTTAACATGCAGTCTTGCTCTTAATTGCTCTTTTTTACAACAATTCTCAACTGTAATTTCTAAAAAAATATCTATCATTTTTTACCTTGAATGTTTATTTTAAGTTTTTTTCCTCTCTGAGTGGGCCGTTGGAGAGAGCCGTAGTCTGTTTTTCACTGTTTTCACTGTGCTGTAGCTTGTACTTTGTTGCTGGTGTTGTTGTTGCTGCAGTTGCACAGGGACCCGTCAATGTTTTTGCACCCCAGCTCTACTTGTAGCGCTGAAGCTGGCCAGTTCATTGGCTGAGCAGCTGGAGATTCCTGCAGAACCCTGGATATTTCAGACCCACAGATGATGCTTCACTATGCAGTAAGAGCTGATGCAGGATGGTGGAGCCTTCTGAGGAGGAGATATACAGTATAAGCCGTGTCTTCCCTATGGCATTACGATCAATGTGAGATCTCTGGTAAATATGATGGATAAGCTAACATCACTAGCCAGGAGTCAGACCCACAGATCAATTTTTTTCAAGTCAGAATTGTTGTCTCAAAGACTGAAAATTTAGTTTTTGTAATATTTTTCTTGCTTAATGAAACATGAAACGCACAGAGCTGTACCGATGATTGTTTTTGCACTTTAATATTACCAGTGTAAATGTCTTTGTGGATTAGACCTTGAGACGCAGCAGAGAGCAAGAGCAAGAGCAAGTGATGAGTAATGAACACCAGTAATCCATTCTTAGTTATTTCCCTGCTGTTTCTCTGAAATCAGTGCTGATTGTCTATCCTCTAGGATCAAAACATTGTGGCCTCATGATCTCTTCAATCAGTCTTTACATATTTACAAATTGTAGAAATTCACTGCCTAATCAACAAACAAATACAAACATGTTACTCCCTGTTGATCAATCAGGTGCAGTAGATATTAGAACGAGACCCTCAAAGTTGACTTTAAAAAAGTTACTGAATTTGCAGCAGATTCAGACTCAAACAATTTTTACAGTAGAATAAAAGGAAACAAAAGATGTTCTGAATGGAAACTGATTTATCTATCCTTAACCTGACAAACCCAATGTTTTGTTTTCTGTTTCCCATTTTGTTTACAGGAAAAGCACCGCTGTGAACTCTGACAGTATGTCTCTGCCACAGCTCTGTCTTTGTTTTTGAAGGAGCTTTGAACACAGCAGACTTTTAGAGACTAAAGTTCAGTGTTGCAGAACGGTTGTTGTCTTCTTCAGACTGACACATCTGTGTCACACTTAACTCTCAGATGTATACATCAGTCAAGTCAATGTGCTCTTTTTGACCTTTTCCTCTTGTGTGGCTTTTTTGTGATGTCTGTATCTGCCAGTAGGAAAATAAACTCAACAGCAGAGCTTTTGCATTTCCTCACTCCTTTTTTTGTTTCAGAGCCACTCTGTTACTTATGAATGCCTTTAGTTTGTGTAATGGGTACTCCGGCATCTTTGGTGTTGTTAGTCATTTGTTTACACTGGATAACTGTTATTCTAGAAAAGTTCTTTCCCCCACTTGTTCAGCCGTAAAATTCTCCAAAACTTTATGGCAAGAGCAACTGTTCTTTATTCATCAATGAACTTTTCCACAACGTGAGGCTGAAAGTTAAAGCTTTAATGCTTTCACAACATAAACTGCTATAAAGTGGTGTTTTAACTTATGAGTGTCCCAACAAGATTTTTGAGATATGAGCCATCTCTTAAAAAAAATGTTTTGCTTTGTGTTAAGAGCTGAAATTTAGGTTACAAGCCATGTTGGAGCCCAACATGATACAATGACCCAAGTTTAATAACTGACCCAAACTGTAACAATTCAAGGGAGGATGAAACTGAGCTCATTGGTCAGATTTTCGCAGAGAACCCCTGAAGATGAAAGTGAGGAAGTGGGGCTTTGTGTTTCCACAGGTTGCACTGGTGTCCTTCATGTGCACAACCCATGCTCTGACATCCTGCTTCATTTGCAGGTGGCACAGTTGAAGGTCAGCTGACAATGACTGACCTCCAAACTGTACCCAGGGCATTGACGGCTATTGTCAGACCAGACACAGTACTGACCAGCTGCCTCAGGTGTGTAGTGATGGCCCAAGTGTCACAGTGGAGGGCACACCGGGCATTGGACACAGCTCTCACCTCCTGTGCAATCACCTGCAACCTATCAGTTAGATTTCTTTGTTGCTCATTCAGAGACAGGGTTATCTCTCTTTTGCCTGTCGCCTGCCTGTTTTATTCCTAGGGCCTGTGTCAAATGGAAGTTTCTCCTTTGTTCTTCTGCAGATTTCTTGCCATCCTCTTTTTATTTCATCTGTGGATATTTTCATTTGCTCACAGCATCCACCTTTTCACAGAAAGCCTCCCAAACCACTTTTCTTCTGGCAACGCTGAGATGTATCCGCCTGAGTTCACCTGTGTGTTTATTTGCGTCCTCCACCAAAACCTCCAACTCCATAGTTTTAAAGGTCATTTTTCATTTTCACTGTACAGGTGGCCGGTGTGACCACGCTGTGTACTGCACTGTACTTAGCTGCCACTCTAGTCGATCATTGTGTTCACACAGTGCCTGCCGAGGTTTGTCTCCGATAGAGGAAAACAAACAGTGTACCCGGTTATTTCAAAATAAAGCTCCACATTCTGGCCCAAAAACTTAAACCTTGTCCTTGTGAATTGTGAATTACGTTAATTTTGGTGCCACAGAGCAGGTCATCAGCAGGTTCATAGAGACCCAGAAGTAATCTGACACTATGGGCAATGAAAAGTTTATTTTGGAGGCAGACAACTTCATAGGATGCTAAATGACCCAATACATCCTTTTTAGAAGGACACCAACAGAGATAAGGAGGTATGGAATGTAACTGCTGAAGTTTTGGGAGTGCCAATATATAACAATTCCAGCAGAAAAATGTGGTTCTCCTGTGATCTTGTGTATCCAGCTGCTTTGGCGTGTGCTGCGTTCCAGAGACGGATAAAGTGTGAATGGGTGCACGCCAAAAACCGGGGCATTGACAGACCACAGTGCGCACGCTGTTTGTGTGAATTGGGGTTAAAGCCAGAGTTGTTTATTACGTGTTTTTGTTTTTTGTTTTTTGTAGAATGAGATATCTATATACTGGCTTATAAACAGTTAAACGAACAGCATCAGTACATAAAGATGCTGTTTCCTTGGCGATGCAGTTTCTTTAGTATTTAAGCATGTTTTATGGTTTAGAAAATGTGTTTTAGGCTTGATTGCACTCTGACTTGATGCAAAAGCTACACAATCTTTAAGGCCAGAGGTCTTTCAACATGGGGACATTTTGGTTGATGAGACAACTTTTTGTATTTTCTAATATTTGTTCCCAAATATTTTCATTTATAACTATGTTATTGTCTGTGGGGGACATCTTTGACCTCCATGTATCCATCCATGTGTTTTCAGTCAGAAAAGAACACATTCAGTAACATAGCAGCTCTCCCAAACTACACACAGGTTCACTCAGTATTCACCTCTAGCTCCTCAGGACAGAGGAGGACCAGCTTCTATCACTGTTCCATACTGGCTCTGTCAGGTTCCCCAGAACATCTGAATACAGAGTGCAAAATAACAAAGTATATTTATATATGGTATTTGGCCCAGTTTAGTATAAACACAATTAAAAATATAAGGGATTCCCTGCCCATCTCGTCATCAGTAATGGGGTCCTTGGTCTGAAAAGCATTGAAGATCCCCCTTTTTTAGGCCATGGACAGAGTTATTATTTAATCTATTGCAAAACCTTGCATGTGAATTATTGCAACCTTCCAGGAAAAAAAACAGCACAAACGTATTCAACACTTTTTCTTTGTACTTGAAATTAATTTGTTTCTACACTTGTTCCCAGTGTTTTTCTTTACCACAGTTCACAGGAGAGCAGCTGAAAGCACAGACAGAGGGGAGGGGACTTCATTGTTAGTAGGGGATGCATGCCTTTGTCCTGCAGCCAGAATGATCCCCAGATTAACAGTTAACCTTTAATGTTAACTCAAAGTCAAACAGCAAAGTATCATGTGATTCAATGAGCCAGGCTTGGTGCCAGACTGCCCTGAAATCACGCAGGTTCCATTAAAACTCTAAGCCAAGTTGAAGTAGAAAGGTCACAGCAGCAGACAGAGAGGCACACAGCCGGGGACACACAGAGGCTGCACGCACTGTCAGCCATACAGGGAGGGACGATCGTTGGGAAGACCACTGAAGATTGAGAGTCTACGCTTAGTAATTGTGCTGCTTTTTAGAAAAGTGTGAACCTAAAGGTCATCTGGGCACATTTATATTGTGTGTTGTGTGTTTTATTTTGTGTGCACGCTCAGCTGCTTCAGCAGCACGGCTCAAAGAAGAAAGCCAGACTCTTGTTTGAAACTTTAACTCTCCTGGCTGTGCTCTTCAGTCTCTGCTCATGTTGTTGCTGTTGTTGTTGTTAATCTAGCAGCCTGTGGTCCTTTCCAACTCTCCAAAGCTCTGGTAAACTGCTGGCAAACACACTGTACATGATGGGATTTTATTGTTTTTATTGTTTTTCATGACCAGATGGATACACAGCTGTTCTGGACACAGCAGGCTTATTAAACACATTTTAGAAGTGTTACATGGCACATCATGAACCATCTCATTTGCTCAAATACAACTGTTTGGGTTGATTTAGCACGCAGGGGACATATTCTGTAGCACATTTCCCCAGAAAACTGCAACTTTGTTATGCTGCAGACGTGATGAGGACTCTGAGCGGCACCATACATGCTGAGGTAGAGTACAATATACAGACCAGCTTACATTGTGTATTTTTAAAAGACTTCTATTGCCACCAAAAGGTGTGAAGAGAAACATTCTAAAAACCTTTCTTTGCGTGCATAAAAATATTTTCTGTAAATCTTAGTTCTCGTTAATTATTACTTATCACTTTGTTATGAGCTGTTAAATGCACTTGCTCTAAGCTTCAATTATGCTCATACCTCCAGGTTGAAAAAACAACTTTGTCTCCTGAACTATTCACTGTGTCTCATTCTCTACCCTGCACATGAGTCCCAGTTTTTTGTCCTGTGTCGTCATAGTGAACATCATGTGTCATGACGTAGAAAGATGTCTGTCAGCCATCACCTCCCACACAGCATCCATGCTGTTTCTGGCAGCGCAGCAGTTTGTGTCTCCTGCCAAGCTGTAAATTAGAGTTAATTACTTTCACCTGACATCACAGGTGTGAATCAGATACAAGAAAATACTGATGGAAAGACAATTTAACCATGTAAGTGGGTACATGTTTGTTTCATGATACATATGAAAACAGATACATGGGCATTGAAAGAATTGATTTTCAGCTGTACGGGCAAAATCAGGTTTTGCAAGTAAGCAGGTGTTTTCTTAAACATGATAATCTTATGTTCCAGACCGTGGTATGAATTTTCCTCCATTAAATATGAAGAAGACGCCCCTCTCTTCTCTTTACAGTTGGTTTCATGGGAAAGTCAAGCACAGAGTTGGTCTACACACCAACCCTGTACACTGTGTGGCAAACATTTAAACAGTAACAGAGCTTTATCTCTGTTTTTAACCTGTTTAGCAAACACTTTCACATGAAGAAAACCTGCACTCTGTTCATTTTGTATCCTATCAAGAAGCACACAAGTCCCTTTACTGGTAAAATGCCTTATTTTTAGATGTTTTATCAATTGTGTATCCTTTACCTAGAGTGTATCTGACTGTGAACTCTGAAACTTATTAATGTAACCTAGTTTCTGATATGCTAGGAACACTGGATATTATCATTTTTCCGTATTTCAGGGGAAACAGAAATAATTATACTCTTTAAAAATCTCATGCTCATGTAACTAAATGAACCCTTAAATAAATGAAACAACTGTTCTTTTTCTGTCAGACAATCCTCTCAGACTTCAAATCTCTCTGGGAAACAAGGAAAAAGAACTAAGAGGAAAATGAATGAGCGAAAAAACTGATCATTTATATTTCTGTTCTTTGTCATTTAACTTTCTTCTTAGAAGTTGAATCTGACCTAGATAGTTACAAAAACTCAGTATTGATCCTCTGTTATATTAATTGATGACGGTTGTGTTCAGTATTTTGTGCTTCAAACTCACATCAAACAAGTTGAAACACTTTTTCAATCCCTGTTTTCTGACCTGCTTCAGATTCATTCTCAGTGACTGAGTTCAGCTCAGTCTTTTCCATCATTAAACTCCAGTGATGTGAAGTTTCAGAAAAATCTGAGCCACTACAGCGTCCAATCAGTGACTGATATCTCATATCCCCATATGAGATATCAGTCACTGACTGGCGTGTCTGTCAGTGAAAAGTCTTCCCTGAAGGAAGCTCTCACATTTCCTTGCTCATCGCTTCTCCGATCAGTCTCCTCTGTCCTGTATATAATTAGTGCATTGGGATGTCGCTCAATATTGGCGGCTCTGTAAGTACTTCCTGTGCAGTGGAGGAGAGAGGAGAGTGCAGTTTAACACTTTGGTCCTAGGCACTCATATATTAACCATTGATCCTCCTATGAAGGTAGCATCAAGGCAGAAAGGCTAAAGGAAGGGGGTGATATGTAGGCTAGCAGGCCTAAACACTGCGTATGAGTACTCTCACATTTGGACACCAATGTCACAGTTTTAGGTTGCTATGTCCTTGAACAAAGGTGAAGTGACGGTTGATTGTGCAATGTTTAAAGTCTCCAACAATTATTGTCATTTTAGACATTTGCTCATTCAGTTGGTGTAAGGTTACTCATCTTAATTGGGAGGTATTAAAAGCTGAGGAGACAAAAAAATACTGTAAATACAGACACATTTATATTCCACATCAATGTGTATCTCATTATCTCCCTGTTACATTTTCAGCCACAGAATTGCATTCAAACAGCAATATCTAAAACATGATTCATCAATTTAGATACTTGACTGAGTCAACACTATGGTTACTCTTATATTTAGAAAATGAGAGGACCTGCTCCTAATGGAAAAACAATCTAATCAAAAGTTTTCTCTTCTTATCATTTCTCTCATGCTTCTTTTCTCCCTCCATACTTGTAAGTTTCTTTCTTCTGCTTGCTTTCTCCTCTTTTGACAAGCGAACACTGCAAGTGACACAGACGTTACAGTTCAGTGAGACTGGTCTTTTATACACACACACAAACACACACAGAAGCACATGCACACATGTCTCACACACATCTATTTTATTTCCTGGTCATTGAAGATTTCAGACCAGTGACTCAGGCCTGGTTTGACTGAGAGGTGTGACTGGGGGATTCCCTTGTGGGGCAACTAGGAGTGACTGAGGCACAGCGACGGTGATGGGGGGGTCTGGGGCCAGTGGTGTTGAAGAGAGGGAGGGCGACCGAGAGGGGAGTGAGAGGAGAGGAGGAAAAACCCTGGTTAATATGGGTCATTTCAGGTTAACTCATCTACAGCTTTCAGTGGATGTGTTTGTGGGAGAGTAAAGGAGTGTCTTTTAACAATGACAAAAAGCCTAAAGGAAGCCCCAAATTAAATATAAATTGGTTAATTATTTGTTTAAATATGTGAAATCAGACTGGCATTAATGCAGATACCTTTCATAAAAATCTTAAAAGAAAACAAGACCATTAGTTTTCCTTTACTGCCCCTGATTCCGATTTTTTTATTCTTTCTGTCCACCCTTTGTTTGCGCCTTATTTCAAAAACAAAGCTTTTGTATTGCACTGGCTTTGCAGTCACAACTAGTTGGCAAAACACATGTCAGATTTGTGGTGGAAAGTTTCATAGATGCCTGCTCTCTCCTTTTTTCAAATAATCAAAATAAAAATTTTAACTTGTGGCTTTTCCAGAAACTCCAGCATAGAGATAATTAATGTTTCAAATTAAGTGCGCAGTACGTCTCCATTACTCCATGCAGCATTGTTTTTATGTCCCCCACAGCTTTAACACATTAAAACAAAAGAACATTAGAGCTGGGATGCTGAAAGTGACACATAGATTTAATGATTGCTTTTCAAATGTTTTTTCTTTCACAAACATGTCATTCAGACGGTTTTAAATAAAGAGCAAACACAAAAAGCAGCAAGCCAAGATTTTTCCAAATCCATATTTACTACATCAGGTGTGCTAAAATCTCTTACGAGATTGAAAACTGTTTTTTCCTCACACCAAAAACGCATGATTGATTAAATGAACAAACAATGGCTTTACACACCTGTGTCCCTGTGCACCACGGCTGTCAACAACACAACAGGCAGGACTCAGAGATAAAAAAGGAGCCAGATTATGAGGGAAACGCACCAGTGATGTTGGAGGTAAAGTGCCAAGGTTAAAATGTGTCTCTTGGAAAAAGGGAGAAACAACCATTAGAAGAATTCAGCCATGCCTCCACATGGAGAGCATTTTGTAAAATTAAAAATACATCTGACAAATGTCTAACTCACAACATATTCAGTTGTGCTTAAGTTGTACTCACATCTCCTCTCCCTGTCTTACTGTCCTGTCTAATAAAATGAGTAATGCTTAAAATAAGAACCTAAACTATCTTTTCACACAAAGAGTGAGCATGGACTTAGAAAAAAAAAAGAACGTATCTTCTGTGTTTCGCCTCAGTAATGATCCAGCTTGTCAACCATGTTTAATTGGACAAGAAATTCAATAAGGCAGCTCACAAACCTTAATAAGGTGTTGAAAGACCAGCTGTTTTGTCTTCATGCTGACAGACATTTCACTGTTAGTTTACACACAGGTACACATACCAGGAGAGTGGGTCAGTGAATGACTAACCAAGCAGCTGACTCACTGTTATCACCGTTTGTGCCTGTTTGTGCATGTATTTCTGCATACTCCTCAACAGTGGACAGCTTTCTCAGATACTCAGAAGAACCATCTTCTTTGTAAAAGTCTAATTAGCCCACAGCACCCTGTTGGATATCAGTGACATCATTGATAAGGATGCTGCAGCAGATGGCAAAATATGATTTGACATCACTGCCATCATATTTCAGTCAATAATTATCCATCTTTTCATTCTTTTTGCTTTGTCTTTGATCATTTAGTTGGACAAATTGTGCCTACTCTCTCTGGAGGATGATGAAGGCTTCTTTTGTGAGCCCAACTGGAAAAATGCCTCATCATCCATGAGTGCATTTTTCCAGTTGGACTTTGTTTTAAAAGGAAATGTCGCCTGCAGGTTTGAATACCTGCTGTAATAAATCTGACCAAATGGCACCCCACCCCCTGCTTTCGAAAAAAAGAAAAAAAGTATAAAACCGTCTTGGCACAACTGCAGGAAGTTTATATTTTACTACCCATCCTTCAGGCTCCTACGTCATCTATCAGACTTTACATTCAATAATAAATTATCAATGCAGAGAATAATGCTGCCGATAAATGAGCAGAGTGTTCAGCTGAGTTTATCTGACTAATGCTGGGCTCAGTTCAGCCCATTAATTAGAGTCTGACTCCCTGGCATTTAAATTGATTTGTAAGTTGTTATCATGGGACGGGTTATCTTCAAGGTCACTGAACCTTTGTTCAATCTCTCCTAATTCCTGTTGGAGCAAAGTCCTAAAGCAGCACAGCAGTTTTAGAACATAGTGTTCAGCATCCTTTCTTTAACTCTTTGAAGTCAGGGTCCTTGGGTTCATAAAGTTTACTGAAAATGGAGAGTCATGGCACCTGAACAGGAACACATTTCTTTGGTGTTTATGTCCGATAGAATCCTTGGTGGTGGCATTTTTCAGGAGTGCAGATTTGGGAGGAATCTGCTGCATGGGAACTTAGACTAACCACCCCTGCCAACCTTACTGGTCGCTTAACCTCTGTACTACATGCTTTCTTGGGCAATACTGCAATTTCACCCCACCAAAACCTGATGGGATTATTTCCAGGTATGATCAGGAATGGACAGTAATGGAGTACTTTACTGGAGTACTGGACTCAAATACATATTTTGTGTAGTTGCACTTTACTTGAGTATTTGTTGTTGGTTGTTTTTGTTTGAAAATGTATAACTTTCACTCCACTACATTTCAAACCCAAATATTGTACTTTTGCCTCCACTACATTTCTAGCAAACTTTTCATCACTTTTTCCTTTTAGACTCAGCATAGCTTTGTTGCCAGCTGTTGGTGTTTTTCTTTCTAAAATGCGATTGGCCACACGCTGCTCCTAACAGAAGGGAACCTATCACAGTCACCGCTCACACCTGGTGGTGACAGTGATAGTGGTGACTAAAAGGCTAAAAGTGCAACATCTTTTAGAGTTTTTCATCACTGTCCACAAACATGGGAAAATGCAGGGCTGCTATAGTGTCTTTCACAGATTTTATTAGGGCTTGTGTTGTGTTGTCATGTAGCAAAGTGGTTCAACAGGCTGATAACTTCTTGAAAGCAGAGTTGGAGCTTGTTTTTGTGGCGGTGAACTGAACAGTAAACTTGCAACTCCCCCACAGTAAATGAGTGGGGAGAAAAAAAAATTCCCCTGCTTTGATTCCTAGAAGGAACCGGTTATCCATACCCATCCCTAGAAATAAAGCTGACAATGTTGGGACGAGAGGGAAAAGGAGACAGAGAGTGTCTAAGGTGAAGAGAGGGGAATGAAATCAAAGAGGGAACATGACTGACTGAGAGAAATAGCACTTTTAAAGGATGTACTGTATTTCTTGTCATCACACTCCACAGCCCTCGTCTACTGCAACACTACACTAACTTTATGATACTTTATGATCCACTTTCACACTCAGTCAAACACTTTCCACAATCTCTTTAGTTACAACCGCACAAAGGCACAGACACATTGAAAAATCCCCATCTCTGTGCCATTAATCAGGAGTTGGGACATAAAATCTTATTCTGGTGGAAACTAATGAAAAAAGTGTGCCGGTTGGGCGGGGTAATCTCATTTGTTTCTAAAGCAAATCCATTTGTTTCAGGAATTTCTTGAGCTTACCAGGTTTTTTCATACTCGTACAGTCGTCTTCATTTTTTGTGAAGCTGTCATTTGCTTGAAAGCTGCTGCCTCTTTCTTCACTCCCACTGGGTTTTTTTGTGTTTCTTTGTCAGCGTTCATTTCATCTCCTGCCTTCATTTCTATCTCTTTCCTTTTCCCTTTTTGCATCTTTATTCTGCAGAAAGAAAGTTAATCAGTATGCAAAAAGGGACCCAGAAAGGTAAATTGAAATGTCATCTCATGTGCGTCTGCACAGAGGGTGGTGCTGTATGTGTCTGCAGGCATTAGTGTGTAGATCCCTGTTTGTGAATGTTATCCATGCAAATTTGTGCAGTGTTTCTGTTACAGTATCTCTCCCTCAGTACAAATGAGTGCTGACAGTATAAACTCCCATATGAGGCCCTGAGAGGCTTTAATCTAAAACAGGATTTGCATATTTCAGAAAGCGTCTAAAAGAAATTACATTTCAAGGAAACAACAGAGTATAGAAACTATATGCACTCAGGTTCTGCAAATGAGATCAAAGAATGCAGAAGAAATAGCCCAGCTTATCTGCTTTTGCAGAGCACCCTGTGGTTTCTCATTCACTCACCCAGTAAAATGCCTCTCTGCTCAGGTATATTTAGTTTTATGTGCATCCACTGACCATATCTGCATAAATCAGTCATCAAAAACTGCTGACAGGAATCTGAGTCATCCCCAAAGACAGTCAAATCAAGAGTCAGCCCACGAGTCAGTGAGTCAGACAGAGGTAACACCAACTTATACAAGTGCAACCTAATTATACTGTTAATGTTTGCTTTCCACTAAAGTCCTCATACACGGAGAGTGTGTTTCTTTTTATTTTTACAGTTTTGCAACTGAGTCCTCCTATCTTAGGGCAGTTTGGTTGATTCCTCTTTGTAGCACCCCTCAAGCTCCATCAGGTTGGATAAGGAGTCTCAGTGCAGAGACATTTTCAGATCTCTCCACAGTTGTTTGATCCGATTCAAGTCTGGACCCTGGCGAGGCCCCTCAAGGACATTCATAGTCTTGATATCTTGGCTCTTTTGATGTCTTGGCTGTGTGCTTAGGGTTGTTGTCCTGCTGAAAAATGAACCACCACCTCAGTCTGAGGTAAAAGTGCTCTGGAGCAGGTTTTGATCCAAGAAGTCTGGCTCGTCCAGCTCTAGAAGAGTCCTAGTGGTTCTGAACTTCTTCCGTTTACAGATGAAGGTGGTCACTGAGCTCATTGGGACCTTCAAAGCAGCAGAAATGTTGCTGGACCCTTCCCCAGATTTGTACCTGGATACATTCCTGTCTCTGAGGTCTACAGACAATTTATTTGACTGCATGCTTGGTTTGTTCTGTGACATTAATAGTTAGCTGTAGGACCTTAGACATGTGTGTCTTTCCAAATCCTGTCCAATCAGCTGAATTTACCACAGCTGGACTCCAGTGAAGCTGCAGGAACATCTCAAGGACGATCAGTGGACCTGAGCTCAATTCAAAGCTGCCAGTTGTTATTTCTTATATGTCTAGGGTACCAGGCAAGCTACCACCATAGCCATAAACTGTTTGTTAGCCATCAGCTAAGCTAAGGCAGGCAGGCCTTACCTTCACTGTTGGCCTCACACGTCCCGATGACACGTCTTCTCCAGGCCTGAATCTGCTGTCCTTCTCCAGATGCTTGTTCAGTTAGTTAAAATACATATAACACAAAACAACTAAAAAAAGATGCACAGTCTTTTGCTCTAAATCAGAGATGGGCTTGACAGTCATTGGCTATTTCCCTGGACAGTATGGCCCGCCCCTTTATCCCAGCTGACAGCCAAACCTATCAAATCAGAACCTGCTGTAACACAGTAAGATTAATAATTTACAGTTTGTATTCAAGGTGTGTGCCTGCTGTAACCTTTGAATGAATGCCTGTCGCTGTGTTTTGTCAAAGAGATTTCAGGTAAGTTGAACGACCTGCAATAAAGTAAAACACATCAATTTAAAGTTGGTGCCCCCAAAGGAACTCGTAACTTGACGAGCTGATATTCTAGACCCCTAGAAAGCTGACCAAGTTATCCAGAGTGACATTAGACTGGCCATTTTGAATCCACCATTTTTTCAGCTTCTGTACATTTTTTTTCTCACACAGTGCAGCAGACTCTATTTCCTGGACCATTACCTGTGTTCCAGGCTGCATTAGCTCAGACCAGGGGGCAGAGTAAATAGACTTGCAAAGCTCTCTACGGGCCTTAAGTTATCAAATCTCCCCTGGATTACAGCTCGGCCTCTTTTGTCTTCCAGCTTGATAACAATATCCTGCCGTTACTTAAATGCTGCAAAAGATTCCTTTGCAAAGATGTGCAGTGGTAAGAGTAACAGCCTTAAACTGAAAAATGAGCAAAATAGGCTTCTTCTCTTCTTTTCTTTTCTGCTGGATATTATGAGAGAGCCCAAAAATGTTGACTCCAAATTGGAAGGGTATGTCTCAATTCATAATCTACAACATATGAGCAGAGCATGTTGGGGCCAATTAAATAAACTGATGAAAAGGCATGTAAAAGCAGAAAGTTCTATGAATTCAGGGCCTGGATGTTCTTGTTATGGTTGGTAACCAGTAGCTTTAGTTTGATACCAGAAAAGCAGATAGCCAAGTGGTTTAGGTCGCGTTCCTTAAGTCTTTCCCTTGTGCAGCTAATCCAATGTTTCTGGAAAACTGCTGTTTGTTTTTCCTGAAAAACAACAATAATGCATTGGCTACCATTAGTGAAATAGTGCTTTAATCACCTACATCTCCAACTTCCTCTCTACCACTCACACAAATAGAGAGATTTGCATGCATCAGTACTCTGATTTATGCAGGTATGGTAAGGATGAGTCCCAGTGGAAGCAGTTCGTTGCCTCAGGGAGGTTTAATGGTCAGCCGTTTTTACTGAATCTGAGGCTTTAACTCTCACTGGGGAGAGAGGAAATGTGTCAAGTGAAGACAGGGTTAGGAGGTCAATGTGGGAATCAGAGTCTGGAGAGCTGCCGAGTGAGACTACAAAGTAAGAGGGAGGACTAGAGGATGAAGTTGTGCTCTCCTGCAAATTTACAGGATCCCTGACTGGGATGAACTTCACACTTCATGTGATGTTTTCCTTGGCTGATGTATCAAACAACTTGGCACCAGCCTGTCCCCCTTAAGAGACAACACACAAACAAGGGTTACAGTGAAAGTATGGAGTGTGTTGGAGTTGAATTTGAAACCCAAAATTCAGGCTGAGTTTACAGGGTTGCACTGAGTAAAAGTTGTATTTCGTTAGCTTCTTGGATCAAAAATTAATCAGCCTCTCAATAAAAAGTGTCACAAACCTCTCTCTAATTGTAATTCAAATGATAGGTGAGCTTGAGGACTATTTTATTTGGGCATAAACTGTTAGATATGGATTTTGCAGTGCCAGGCCTCGATACTAATCAGGTTTAGCAAGTAATTCCCCATCTGCAAGCATTTCTCTCTTTATGGCTCAATGAAGTAGCTTAAACATGAGTTACAGACACAAAAATAACTAAATTAAGTCTCCTGATTATCCTGTTGCTTTGTGACTCCAACTCCCTGACACTTCACTTCATCATCATCTCCCTATTTTCCATGGCACACCACTGAAACTGCCTTGATTTTTGTAACTAAACGGTGACTGTGTTTTATGCTTATCATTGTGTTTCTTGTGCTGAAACTGCAGATTGATGGCAGCCCTGCACTGCATCATTTCCGTGCATCGTTGAGCCCCCAACAACAGCATGGAAAATGACGGCATTATCGTAATTAGGACGAGAGGAAAGGAAAACAGCTTAGCGTACCCCGTCACAAACACATAACCTAATGTCTGAACTCCTCATTTCCTCATTCAGAAGCGTGCAGTCTGTTGTTATACTGGAACACACACTCCGACACTTTGACTCAATGCCTCTCTGACTCACATATTGACGATCAACCAGTCAATGAGAGGATAATTAGAAATCAACACTGAAACAAATCATTTCTTCTCACACCCTCCCTGTGTATTTATGACTGTGTGTTTGTGTCTGAGTGTGGAAGATACACATTCATGATTTAGTGACCTTGTATCGTTCAGCAAGATCAGATACAGAGAGCTCTGTGTCTCTCAGTAAACAACTCTATTTGACTGCATATACAGACAATGTTTCGATATGTAGTGAATGAAATTATATATCCCACTGTTTGTGACAAGAGGAGATAACCATGACGTGAGCTCGATTGTACTCAACTATGTTGATATAACACCAATGAGTTCTGCAAAAAGCAAGAAATACTGAAACACTATAGACCCAGAACCAGGTTTTTCCTGGTCTTCAGAGGCAACTCTTCATCCAGCACTTATCCAGTCACAGTGTTCAATGGTGGTGCTTTACTGTGCATAATTTAAGGTTCACGGATATCGACAAACAGGATAACAAAGGTAAAAAAATGAATTAATGTCCATGTGATGACTTCTAAGAGATCTTGAAAATGCCACACTTCTAGATATATGTCTGATATTAATCTACAACTTAAAGGAGATTATCAGCACTGAAATGGGTTGTTTCTAAATGCTATTTCTTAGCTTCGCAGTGTCCAGCACACTTAGGTCTCAATGACAACTATCTGAGTTTATTTGCTCAAAAAAACATTGATTAAAACACAAGATTAGTTTTGTTACTTGATTGGGGCCCAGAGGAGTAGTTTATTGCATGTATTTTACTTTTTCTTTGTGTTGCCCACCTGCTCCCCTTGATGGGTGTGTAACACTTTGCTCAAGAATCAGAGAAACAAGGAAACTAGGATCCTGGTATTGTGCAACCACTATATTTTAATTCAGATCAAATACCTCAACAAAAATTACAACAGCAGTTAAAATCTATTTTACAAGAGTGCTCTGGTCACAAGGAGCAGTTACAGCAAAGGTCCAAACAACATACTTCAAATAACATGTTAGAATATTTCGGATCACATAGCACAAAGTTTTCAGCTTAAGTGTCCACTACAAGGACGTGTCATCTTCCAGAAGCTTCAGTCTGCTTTTAGACATTTGGAGGGACCAGCTCACTCAAACCCAATTTTAAGACACTGTATTCATAAGCTTTGAAAAACAATTTTGACGGATGAGATTTAAAAATGAGATTTAAATCTTATCTTGGTGATTTCATAAGGTTTGCAGCCAGATTATCTCTCTTTAATTTCCTGCAAGACAATATATTATTTCAGGCAGACAGTTTTGTTTTTAATGCTTTGACAGTTTATCACAGCAGCAGGAGAACATAGATGCTCCAACCTCATCATACCTTTCGTTTTCTGTCTTTACATGCAGGTATTGAGGAGTAACCCAGCTTTCTCCCACAGCCAAAGAGCATGCTCATCGGGTTGACTGCTCACCCTAAATTGTCCTAAGATGTGAGTTTTTGTGTGTGTGTGTGTGTGTGTGTGTGTGTGTGTGTGTGTGTGTGTGTGTGTGTGTGTGTGTGTGTGTGTGTTTCTGTGCAGCCTGAGTTGCCAGTGTGAACAAGCTCCAGGGCGATGCTACATTTCTGTCCTGAATATTTTAGTATTTGGGAGTGCTGGTTTAACTTGGCGGTGACATCTAGCGCCCCATCCACAGAGTCCACAGACCTCAAATCCCACTCGTGACTCTTTGCCACAAGTGGGATGTGAAGTTGCCATGATATCACCCACTCTCTTCCCAGTTTCCTACCTCAACCAGTTTTCTATTCTCTCATAGGGAGTTTTTAAAAAATGTAACTGATCCTAAGAAATAAAACTGTGTTGCCTGCTTGGGTAAATGACCTTACATGAGGGTTTAATACCTGAAATTTAATTAATTTCAGGAGGCTCTCATTTAGTAAACTCCACACATTGCGTGGACTGAGCTCTTACAATGTAGCTTCTAAGTGGATGATTATTCTTTTGTCCTTTTGTCCTTGGTGTGCATGGACAGTTTTTCAGTTTGTATAAATGGCTCTCAGGAAAAAACAAATACAAAAGTTCATGTCATCATTATTACATTTGTGAATCATTAACCCACAGGTGAACCAGTTAACTATGTGGTTTTTTTCTCACTCACATTTTTGTCATGCACACTTTGTTCTCCACTCTCTGGCCTTGTTGCAGATTTTTGTAATGGAAATAATAATTGCTCCCTGGTGTAATCCTATTCCACTGGGATTACTGGTTTTAATTCAGCCTGTCTTTCCAAACTGTAGCTTCCTATTGTGTGGAAATGAGATATGGTATAAGCCATTATATCTTAATTATTTCAATCTCGTGTGAATTAACAGGCTGCGACTGTATGATAACACATGCAATGACTTTTGTCTGTGTTTATCCGTGGCTCTTACAACAGAATGTCTTAATTAGTGTGCTCTCTTAGGAGATTAGTCATATCGACTGAAGTGTAATCTACACTGTACTAATTTGTTGTCGTAATGTCATCATTATCCACAGCTTTGGTAATCACATTGTGAAAGTGGATGGCTGAAAGGTAGCTGTGCTGTGTGATTATCTGCACTGTGATAGAAATTTAATGGTGATTTTCCAGCAGTGACGTTATTTTATTAACACCGTGACATTGTGCAGATGTAAATAATTGTAAAAGTCTTACACATTAAATTCTAAATGTACCATAGGGCAGGTTATAAGGCCATAAAGTAATGCGAAGACAAAAATCAGGAGTGTAGGAATCTCTGCTTAGTGGGTAAAACAGCTCACTGTAGAGCTGAGTTTAATTGAACAGCTGGGATGGATATATACTGTTGTCGAGGGATTTAACAGCAGAGAGCATGTTTTCATGCAGCTGACATCTGTTCCTAATTTTCCCTATCTTTAATATTTCTATATACTGTAGTGAAAAACAAAAACATGCTTTGGTGATTTGTAGTGTTTATATGATGTCTGATGTATGTTTATCAGCCAAATGAGGTCCACTCTGCCACAAACCATAGTTTTAAAGAGGGAGATTGAGACTCTCCAGACTGAAAGAAAAAGGGAGAAACTTCCTTGCCAACAAGAGGGCAGGAAAGATTTCACATTACCTGCTGCTGCAGTTGTGTGAACTGTGAGTTCATCCCAAAAACTGAGAGACACACTGCTGTGATGTCACTATGATTTAAACACCTCCTTGGATCAGAGGATGCCATCGGGTCACAAACAGCTGTAGTCTGCTTTACTGAAGAAACTGGAGTTCCAACTCATTTTGGGGGATTTATCTATTTATTTATTCATTTTACTTAATCTTCAAACAAGAAAAGAAAAATTGAGGAGTGAATGTTAGTGGTTGATGAACAGAAGCTTGGTTATCATCCCTGCAGTCATGGTCAACTCTACCATGCCACTTATTTAAATAACCTCTAAATTTAACACTTTTCTCCATTCAAGTTCTGATGCCACATTTTTGCTTTATTAGGTGTCGAAGGGGGATTTATTTTCACACCTCCCTCAGACATTACAATATATATATATATATGTGTGTGTGTGTGTGTGTGTGTGTGTGTGTGTGTGTGTGTGTACATTGAAAATGTTAATATATTAATTTTTAGACAAATTATAGTGGCCCAGATCACTTTTTTTTTCCAAGGCTTTTCAACTTTTTTGCATAAATGCACGTGTAGACTAAGTTCCAAATGTTTGAACAATACTCACCATTATGAAAGCCACGGATGTTGTACAGTCCTCCCCAAAGTGATAGGTCTGGACAAACTTATTAGTGAAATGTGATATTTGTGATATCCGAGCTCCTCCTGGGGAAAATAACCTCAGACACATAGGATGAGTACAATCTAAGTGGGTGATTCCTCAATACAGAAGTAAAGGTAATAATGTCTAATGGCTACCATGGTACTAATAAAGCAGGATAAAGAGGACTTCTCTCAGAACTTACCATGCAAATTGAAAATGTGCACCTCTTGAATCATTTGAACACACTTCCTCATCCCTCAATATCAAAGCTAACAATGGCAGTTTAATTAGTCCCAGAGCTGTCCAAGCCTCCCTATCAACACCGCTCTGAATCTCCTTCACTCTCCATCTCTCTCCCTCTCTGTGTCTCCATCTCTTTCTTCTTGTACCTCGTCCGTCTTATCTGTCCTGTAACAATGCAAAAAGCCTGAGAAGTTGGCAGTCAGATCCACTTTTAGGCTGATTCCATCAGGAAATCTCTCCCGCTGCTGCCACATATCTGCTCAGTGAGGGAGATTGTGGCTGCAGACCAATGCAGAGCTGAAACTGCTCGAGCACTGAGACAAATTAACTGCCATTGTTAGCTTTGATACAGAGGTGAGGGGAAATAACACTGGAAGGGGATTTCAGGAGGGATGGAGGCTGAAATGTGAAAACCTGTGAGCACAGTAGGAGACAGGAGGAGAGGGAGACAGATAGACGGCTTTGGGTAAATAGGATTTCTCTGCCTCTCAAGGGTTTAATCTATTTACTGTGGTATTTATTGTGATCCAAATGTTATTTACACCTTCTTTAAAGATATACAACAGCAGCAAAACCTTTTAGACGCCTTACGTTGGTGCACATTGGCATTTTCAAGCTTTGGGATGGCCTTCAGCAGTGATAAATAAACTCAGTACATGTCACTGTGAAGGAACAGCATTCAATGCTGACTATTTCTTAGAAGAAATTGATACTGATTTAGAAATATTTGGAAGCCAAAAACCCTCACACAAACCTCCAGCCATGGATAGAAACACTATTTGTTTGCCATCAGACATTTGGTGGGTGGTGTGAAGGATCAGTGAAGAAGATGAAGCAGCCAACTCTTGGAATTACATCCATTTTGAATAACAGCGCCATTTTTTTTAAATTTGGCAATGATCAGTTCTAGTGGAGAGGGGGAGTGTGAATGTAAGGGTTTGTGGATGACGGGAGTTTGAACATGGCATTTTTATTAAGAAGGTAAAACTGCATCTTGTCAAACCCATTCAATCGAGATTTAGTGTCTTAATTAACCATTATTTTCCCCCAAAACCCAGGTCCTTGTTTCAAGCAGAGGTATGAATATTTGTCATTAGTAGACGTACAGTTGTACTCATAAGTTTACATACCTGGTAGAATTTATGATTTCTTGGCCATTGGCTACAGCAGAATAATGTGAGGCCTCTGGAGTAATATTTAACTTGAACAGCTATGTGTTACAGCAAGTATGCTGTAGATCTTTGAGAGAACTATGATGCAAGCATACATCCTAAAAGGGTCATACTGCAGTTATATGCGATGTAAATAAAACATCTATGTGTTACAGCAAGTGTGCTATACATATAGTCCATGTAAGCCAGCAGGACGCCTTAGTGTTTATTAATTTTACCAAGAGGCACCTCAGCCACTAACCACATCCTACAAACTACAAAGCCCGCAAAAGTGCTGGATGTGAAGAAACAACTCATTTAGCAGCCATACCAGAGACGGATGAAAATCTCTGTCTGGTTTTACCAATCTTCTCACAATATACATAACAAGAATGACTCAAGATAAGGCTGAAAATTGGTGATCCATTTAAAGGTCAATGTGGTTCAGCAGACTGATGTTGAAGGTTAAAGATAAATGAATAGCTCCAACCTCATACTGATTTGAAACACCACATTTCAGCACTTGTTCTTTTATCCACCTGCTGAAAAAATAAAAGATGTAAAAGCAAACCCTAAGCTTTCATGTCATCCATCAGGCTTTGATGGTAAACACTATTAGCACTGATGTAGCAACATTGTTATAATGGCAATAGAGGTGCTGATGTCTTTTTCGGAGTAGATATGACACCATCAGTCGTTGGTAGAGGAATAGATGCATTAGACAGAGCAGTGGAGGTTAAATGTCGGTATATTCTGAAAGGAAAACATCAACAAATGAAACTGCAATAAATATAGTAAAAGAGTTCATCACACATTCAGTTGTTTCAAGTGTCTATATGATGCTGGGCAGTGAATAAATCATCAGCTCAGTGGTCAGATATCATGAATATCTGACTAAAAACTCACTATGAACATATCAGTGGTTGTTTTTGATAGCGTGCAAATATTGTCCGCAACAACATAAGCAAATGCATTTCATTATGGTTCTATTAGTGATGGTACTTTTGGTAAAGGCGTCCAAAGCTTCCGAGTTACTCATTTACTTTTTCTTTATCTCTTGAAGGTTGTTCCATATAAGTGTTATGTGCATTCTTATTTTCTGTCTTGAGTAAGTTCTCATTGCTCAAAAGTTCTGAAGTGTTGTCCTGAAGCAGAGCCTAGTTTTAATGGACTTGTTTTAGATGGCACCTAAATCTAAAAGGTGCCTTGCAGCAGGTCTTTGCACCTGCTGCAAGGCACCTGGCAGTGTTCTACACTCAGTGACCATGAATGTGTTCATCATGGCTTATCCTCAAGCACTGACAAAGCCAACACGTGAACATACAAACAAGTTTTATAAAAGAATTAGGACAGCTGTTTACTTGGTCATCAAGGGGATGCTCCTTTTTTACCCAGTCATGACACTCACCTGTTTCCAATGAAACTGTTCACCTGGAATGATCCAAACAGGTTTTTCTTTGAGCATTCATCAACTTTCCCTTTTTTTTTTCCAAACCTGTTGCAGGCATCAATTTCAAAATGAGCAAATATGTGCACAAAAACAATAAAATGTATCAGTTTGAACATTGAATATCTCACCTTTGAGGTGTAATCAAGTGCATTCTGTTTTTATCTACATTTTATACAATGTCCAAACTTCATTGGAACTGGGGTTGTAGAAAGAGTGTCTGCAGGACACAATACAAGCATAGCATCATTCCAATGTGAACACAAAGCCACGTCTCAACTGTATTGTAATTCATTAGGCAACTGTGTCAAGGTTGTTCCTGCTTTTCTTCAAGTTTTAATGCTAAATCAAGAGCAGTTCTTTCTGGCATCCTGTTATTTTCTACTAAGTATCAGCTGAAATTGCTGCTTCTTCACAGAAGTGGATTTTTGAATTGAACATTTCCTCATTTTGCATCACTGCCCCTTTTCTCTTCCCATTTCTTTCTGATTATTGAGCTGGATTCTGATCTTATTTTCTGTATGATGGCATCCTTAGGAGGTGTTATTGTGTTATTGATAGACTCTTGTCTGGTCTGTAATTTTAAATAAACTGGATTTAAAAGCAGTCTTATCAATGGCTCAGAAAGCTTGGGCCTTGTATTTTGATATGGTGTACTGACAGAGTATCAGAGGTAGCATGGGTATGTAAATAAAGCCTATGGGATGCAGATTTTGTTTTGTCCACCATCTCCTCTGTGACTCTGATTTGCTTAATGCAGGTTATGATAATCATATGGAGATGGTATGGAAATGAGAAGTGTTGTCGCCAAAGCACCTCAGTCTGCAACACCAGCATCTTTATATGGAAATGAAGAGAAGGCTTCCAAACTGTGAAAATTAGAGAGTGAATCAAATTTTTAAAAAAGCGCTGTCTGCGATCTTCATTTACCACAGTATCGTCTCTTGACCTTCATTTAGGTCTTACTCTGTTGCTTTTTGATTTGAGATACTGAAAGCAAGATGTCAGGGCACTGAATTTGATCCCATTAACTGAGCTGTCGTTTTTTTATGGAAATTCCTGATTAGATCAATTACAGGTAGAATAAATCAGCAGGGTGTTTAATATCCATTTTGACAAGAACCTACATGCAAATCTTTGTGAGTGCTTATAAGTCATGGCTAATGTTTAGAGTGTTACATAAAACAAAAGACGAGGATGGAAGAGTGGAGCTTGATACTCAGATCTTTTGCATCAAAATGAAATCAACAAGAGAGACAGCTTCCATCCTCCATTTAGGGCTGTTCAAGTACTGGTCTTCTTTGATGTACTTCTTTGTGTCCATCCCAGAACTCAGTAGGTGATCAGAGGGCTATCCAAGATCTCCACCATCTTCTTCATCAACCACAGCTGACCCTGAACAGGTGCTGGGGGGGTTACAAGATCGAGGAGTTCTGCTCATTATGTCTGTTCAAATTGAATAACATCTGTTTTGTCTTATTTTGAAAGTCACAGGCTCTTTTTGGTGGTTTCCATGCACAACTTCCTGTCACGCTCAACCTGTTGTTTTGTTTTTGGGAAAAGAAAAAAAACAGGATTTTTTTTTTTTTGATCTGCTGCGACCTCCCAACGCTGAGGAGCAGATCCAGTTTAAGTTGGCACATTGACTTGGATGGAAACTTCTCAGATCCGATTCTAGATCAGAAACACATCTGTCATATTTGGGCTGTTACTTAAATACCTGAGGATGATTTAAAAGTGATGCATGGCCTTAAAGCCGGTGGCAAGTAGATGATGGACTAAAAAACATGATCTAAGCCTAAGTGACACCAACCGTTGTTCATAATTACTCACATTTCATTGTCTCTATGTGTTTTACAGAGATAAGCTATAAAAACAAATTCCCACATCAGGATCAAAGTAACAATGGGATCAAGTAGTTGCTCCAACTCATCACTCTCACATTCAGCTCCTCCAGATTATAGCTTTTTCCTAACCATGTTCACTAGTTGTTCAGATTCCTCTAAGTCTGTTATTCAAATTTAGCATAACAATTCAGACTATTCTTTTCTCCATTCCTCCACAGTACAAAACAGATACAGCTCAGTTTACATGGAGAATACTGTTTTATTCAGGAAATAATGCATCTGGTGAAGCAGAAAATGAACACAGGCTCTGGATGTATGAAGTGAGATGCTGACTCATGGTGTGACTAGTGTGATGATGACTTTACATTAACAGTGGCAGGAGACTAACAAAGAGAGTGACTTCTCAAAAAAAGAAACCCCCCCAATACCCAGGGAGCTCCAAGTCTTCCTGCAGATTTTTCTGAAACTTGTTGAGCCCTTCTCTAATGAAAATACCACTTGTCATCTCTCTAGTCCTTTGGGAGCAGATAGAAATAGAACTGACAGGGGCAGGGATGGGTAAAGATTAAAATGTGACAGAAAAAGATGGGAGACAAGAAGCAGAAAAAAAGCTGATTTACCTGATTTGAAGGTTCTCTTCCAAGGAGGGGGAGTAGAGAGACAAGAAATAGAGTCAGATTTCTGGAATTTATTTGTCTGACCTGCTGCATTCCTCCTTCTCTCTCCCATTGCTAACACCTGCTGAGTTTTAAATGAAATCATTTCATACCAGTCTTTTTAATTCACATCCCAAAAAGCCCATCGTGTTCCTGCCATTCACAACAGCATCCTTATTATGAGAAGAAAAGTACTTCGGCAGACATCAGCAGGCGTCATTCAGAATGATCCTCTACCCAATAATTTACATCTCTCTTTTCCTCCTGGTATCCTCACACAACCATTATTGTCTCTTCCTCTCTGTTTTTCTAATACACACACACACACATTACATTTATTTTCATTACTTAGAGAGCTCTTCAGTGTTTGGGGAGAGAGAACTCTTTAAACAGCCGAGGCTTTTCAAGTGTGACTCGCCAACGAAAAAGGAAGGGAGGGGAAGTATGTCATGCAAACAGGAAGGACAGAACATCTTTCTGTGTAAATAACCAGAAATAAAGGAGAGTGAAAGAAGGACGAGGAGGTGGGGGTGAGAAAAAGACACCATGATGAACCCACAAGAGAGACAGCTTCCGGCATCAATCACCACAAGATGAAAAAAGGCGAAAGTGGAGGCAGAGAGGAGACAAGTGCAGAGAGACGTGTTTAACATTCTGTGTCCGTCATTTAAAGGCGTGCGCGATGAATACCCTCCTGCTGTTTAAGTGTGAGGACGAGAGAAGGCGGAGGGGAGAGGGGCTGAAGAGAAAAATGGCTGCATTAGTGGGAAAATGGGAATTGTAGCCACTAGAGAGTCTCACGCCTGTATCACCTTGTCGAACTGGAAACACGACAGATGGATGTGGAGGAGGATTTACATACACACACACACACACACACACACATGTGCAGCAGCAGCGAAGCTCTCACACTCTGACTGACTGTGTATTAATTACAAGTATAAATTCAGTTCAGCGCCCTCAGGTATAATTCAAATCTGTGCATCTTCATAAGTGAACCCGTCAGGACGTGCATGTGTCACTCACAGCGTTAACACAGAGGTGGGAGTTGGGATATTTTTCCAGGTGAATGTGAAATCCTTGAGAACAGATAGATCACAGATTACGATGTTTACATTGTGCTTGTACAGAAATGGATCCATGCCTGTGAGCTCATACAGGCAGCAACACAAGATGTACTGCCTTCATATACCTGCTATTCATCATTCTCTCAATCCACTGACAAAGTGTCCTCCCAAACAGGCGGTTCATTGAAGCTGCACGGTACAGTGTAAATCTGCACTTGATATCATTTGTTGTGAATTGTCAATATATAAAGACTGATTGGTGATTGAAAATAGTGAATTAATATAAACTGTGTGGCCAAAAAAGAGTTTCCACAACTACTATGCACATGTCATGAATCCAGCAGAGATTTTGTGTATTTTCTTATTTTATGCAGGGAGTGAGAACATTTCTGTGCACCTATTAGCAAATTAGATCCCACATACTTAAAGATTATTAGGGAAAAAAAGAATCAGTGTCAAGGAGCCTGAACATATTCACACTCATCGACCACTGGGGGTGACAAATCTGACCTTAAGTCTAATTCAAAATCATCTGCAGTGTATGAATGGTCCAAAGTTAATCTGAAAGAGTGGAAGAGCTGGGACAACATACCACACTAGTGAGATAAAGTTTTGGACGGTACAGAGTGAGTTCAGGACTGGATACATTTTTCAACATAAAAGTGTCGCAACTCACCTCATTGGGAAAGAGTGAGGCAGGGTTTATGTATTTATGTACTGTTATTGTTGGAGTAAAAATACATTTTAAAAGGGTAGATGTTCATTTTTTCATCTGGATTGCATGATGTGCCTGTCAAAATTAAGTGCACTTCTGAATCCCTCATCTATGACTGTCCATTTAATTTACTTTTAACTTCTTCTAAGACTATTATGCCTGCTGTGTTTCCTCTTCATTGCTACTGGAGCAGCACACCTGTGTGCTCTCAGATCATCCGCCTCCCGCTGGGTTCACAGCTGAAGCAGATCAGCAATCAGCGGGCTCATTAGGTCGGGAGCTGCCAGCATGTCACAGCACTTTGTCAGTGCAGCCAGTCTGCTCATATGAGCTTTGTCTTTGTCCAGGGATTCATCCATTGGAGGTTTGAGTTTAAGCTTTGGTTTGGATTCGAGGAAATTTTGTTTAACAACTGTTTTCATTACTCTAAGTAAACCCCAAGCAAACTTTTCCGTGTGGGAGACACATCCAGCTTTGAGTTATTAGATGAGATCATCATAGTTTTTATGATGCACACAAATAAAAAAGTGCATAGCCTGATGCATGCTTCACTTTTACCAGAGCTGAGTGAAATATCTCGGTCTGTACAGTTATTTTGAGCTTGTTAGTGGACCAATAACATATCTAGTCACTGATTGCTCCCCCCCCCACGGTTAGTTCAGGCTGAACTTTGTGTGGTTTTTTTTTCCTTTTTCAGGGCGTAATAGAAGCTGTTGAGTGTGATAACTTGGCGATAAACGTACATTTGTTTGAAATCCTGCCCTCACTTATCACTCAAACAAGACGCATCAAATGGAAAACTACAGCCCACCATCTGACCGCTCAATGGCTGATCAATCAGTTGACATTTAAGATTATCAATCACGCCGAGCCCTCCCTCATTTGACGTCTCAGAATCATCCTCTCTGCTAATTTCATGCACAAACTCCTCCTCTCCAGCTGTTCGCAGGATGCTGCCTGGGTTGATTTATTTCCAAATGGTCTTTACCCTTCATTTCCATGATATCCCATACATTTATTCATGTATGCTTGGTGCACCACATGTCATTCTCACATTTACATGGCAACTATTTACCACTGTCACCATGCTCCAGCTGGAAAGGAAAGGTCAATGCAGTAACACTTCTTTGAAAAAGTTGTGATGCTTTGGGAAAATGTACTTCATACTGTTCCCTTCATCTGTTAGTGTAAGACTGATAAGAGTTTACAATTTAGAACTTGGTGAATAAATGGAGATGTTTCTCAGTCAGTTCAGACCTTAACCTGAAAAGTTATTTAAAAAGAAAGGTGTTATGTTTTCCAATGTTTTAAACACAGACCTAAAGACCTAAAGCTGGATGTTCAGTCTAAATGTTGCTAATTTTCAAACTGCTACAAGTATGTGTTGTAGAAATCTGCTCTAAAATAGCACAAGATCCTCAAGAGACTTGCTGTGATGAGGTTATCACATAAATCTCAAGGCATTTAAGAAAAGTTGGATAGGCAAATGGACAGGAAAAAAAAGAAAATATGCTCTTAAGTTCTTTACGTCCCCAAACTGTGGTGGAATAGTCGACAGCAGCACACAGCATGAAGACTGGTGCAATAAGCTTTAGGCTCCATGCTCTGTAAATGGATCCATTTAACGCCCCTATGTACTACCTTACTGCCGGTGGCATGTAAAGTGCACTATATGTACATACAATTAAACAGAAGTCAATGAGAAAAGGATCAGGTCTTTGGAACTAAATGAAGCTCTAAGGACTCCACACTTCATCCCCAGATTATGGGCCAACAGGGGAGCAGTGAAAGTTAGTAATGAAGATAGATTCTCTAGAGGAAATCATGAAGAAAATGAATTATGCCTTTGTCCCTTAAGCAGCTGTTATGAGGGGGGTCCAAAGTGAGGATATTAACCTTTGACCTCCCAGGGGACTCATGCTAGTATAAATGTAAATGTATTTAACCTCCCAGCTCCGTGCCACCGCTGGCAGAGACGACTTTAGGACTGAGTTAGTTAAAGGTAATTACGTGGCATCGCTGAGACTGTACAGTCGACCTATGGGGAAATGTGCTTTAATGATTAAAGAAAGTACAAGGGTTTCCTCCACATTGCTATTTAATTTAATGAAGTGTCTTAAACTGTTTGATTTGAGGAGAATGTTTTCATAGAAATGTGTTGCTTCAATCCTCTTCACAATCTGATATTTTTGTCCCTTCAGCAACATGAAAACAGTTATTTTGTATGAATGTTTGTGATGGCTTCATTTAGACACAAGGACCATGACAGGGAGCTGTGAGGCTGGCATAGTAATGGGTACTTGGTTAGTAAAAGGAGGACATGGCACTGCTGGAAAACAAAGGTATGATGGAAAAAAAAAAGACAACATCAAGGAAAATGTGTTTTTCTGTCCTCTCAAAGGCAGCAGCACTGATGGATTTTAACATTTGTTTTTGCCTCTGAAGACTTCATTAGTGGCCTTTAAGAGCAAAGGGACACATCTCTGCATTTTATTGAATCCACATTTTCATCAAAGGAATGATTTATCTCAATACATGGAGAATTAGGACTCTTAGTATTTTCGTGCAAACACAGATACCACATTTGTTATCTTTTTATATGTTTTAGGATTAGAAATGTTGGTATAAGAAAGGAAAAAAAGGGTTTATGAAATTGTAGAGGATCATGGATGTTTTTTGTCATTCCAACGTAATGTAAGCATCATTTCTACACCCTCTCACCTTATCTTACTATGCACTAATGAAAATAGATTGGAGACAGCATATCCCTGAAAAATGAGGCATCTTCACCCCATCACTTTGTTTCTCTTTGTATTCTGAGGACTTGCTAAGAAAAAGACAAGGAGTGGTAAGTATTTGAATCCCAGATGAGGAGATAATACTACAACCCCAATTCCAATGAAGCTTGGACATTGTGTAAAATCTAATTCAGAATGCAAAGATTTGCAAATCCTCTTCAACCTATATTCAATTGAATATGCCACAAAGACAAGATATTTAATGTCTAAACTGATAAACTTTATTGTTTTTGTGCAAGTATTTGCTCATTTTGAAACTGATGCCTGCACTAGGTCCCAGAAAAGCTGGGACAGGTTCATGTTTCTCACTGTGTAACATCACCTTTCCTTCCAATGACACTCAATAAGCATTTGTGAACTGAGGACACTAATTGTTGTAGCTTTGGGGCTGGAATTCTTTCACATTCTTGTTGATGGACAACAATGGGCGACGGGTTCATCATTGTCTCATAAATGCAAAAATAATATCATGTTCTGCATATTTTTTATTCATTGAATAATTGAGACTTGTCATTGTCCCATATTCTTCCTAAAAAAAATAGTTGGTAAACATGTATTTTTGTTGACTAACTTGAAAATAAGCACGAGTGTCACCTCAAAATCACAAGTTATAAGTAGTGACTGACTAATCAAAGATATTATTTGGGTTCTGTTAGCAGGCTAACAGTTACTTTAATTGTATTTAAATTGCGACATGTTCTTTTTGCCGGCACTCAGTTGTTTTTCTGGTACAAGTAAAAAATTACATAAATAAAAAAGCTGTATGCTCCCCTTATGATGGTTAAAGCAGATAGCAAACACAGAGAGGGTACCACAATGCCAGTCTGGGCAAAAAGCCAACAGCTCCAGCTCTTTCACTTTGTGCAGGTTGACACAAAGATTGGTTGTGCTCGTGTTTCCTCCCTTGTATAGCTTTAAAAAAGCTTTAGAAACCAGTGGGTGACTTCACAGGGACTCTGTGCTCTTATTATACAGTCTGTGAATGAAACATGATGTCTGACACTCACATCTTGTTAGAACGCAGTGTAACTGGATCTTAGAAGAGATTCTTGTCCACATCAGAGTTTACTCTTTATTATTTTGGCTGTAAGTAATGAAAAGAGTTAGTGAGTTTGTGTTGTGGCAGCCCATGACTATAACTTTAAGGTGTCCTTTAACTTGAGCTCTTTATGGCCTTGAAGGTTACTTTCTTTGAATCCAATTGCATCATGGTCCCATGCTGATTGTCTGGGAGGATTTCACTCAGATATGTTTGTGTTGTCTGTTCTTTATTTTTAATGAAGTGCACTTTATCTGAGGCTGGATTACATTTAAACATTCATACTTCTGTTGGCTCAGCACATAAACAGAAAGTTTCACTACACTCTTCGTGTAAGCCAGGAGACATATGGCCATTTAAATGAATTCAGAAGTGTTGCTGTGAAAAGAAGAGTTATCCCAGTTTCAGATTGTGGTCACACACTAAACTTCAATAGTACTTTGACCACCAGGGACTTCAAGGGGGATTTGGAAGTGTGAGAAATGTAAAATAACGTTAAAATTTACCCATAAAAACTATCCCCTGAGTGATTCTGCAGCCTAATTTAGTTTTCTGACCACCCAACTTGAAACCCAGGCTCAGTCTGTGTGAGAATAATCCACAGCATCAATGTATAATTAACTAGAAAGGTCAAAAGATCCATCTGATTTTCAATTAGACTCTTATCTCCTGAGGATGGCTCTCGTATTTGACTTCTGTCTATAGAATGGAAGTCACAGAGGTCAGCAAAATTAATGTCTCCCATGTCTGAACCATTCCCCGGAGAGGTTTTATCCTCAGAAATTTACAGGGCTGGATGTGACATCTTTCTCAAGTTCACCTTGTGCTAAGATGGATTTCTGGATCTGATTTCTGATTTCTGATTTCTTTTTTGTGCAGTCCGGCCACCAAACCGTTCAATTGACAGAGTATTTCACTCAGGCCTTGTTTGAGGCGGAAGATTTATTTTTTTACTGTTTACTGAAATGATTTGACGGAAAACATTTAAGAAAAGAGGAACATGAAAAGAGAATATCGCTGTTGTCATGATGTAAAGGTCTTATATATGACATGAAGCATATAACTCAAGAAAAGAGCTACACCAGCAGAACTGCAGGTTTGAAAGTCAAGGATCTTTTGAGACCTCTCTCAACCTTTACAACCTTTGACTTTTATTTGTCATTTCATGCAGTTATTACTTGGGTGTGCAGGCGAGAGGAAGTATCAGTGTATGAACTTTCTCTCTTTTTCGCTGCGGTTAAGTTGAGAAGAGTTAGATAAAAACCAGCTTAAAACTCTGCTGTAAAAGCTGAAATTTGATGTGAAATGTGATTGCAGTGTGGTCATTAAGCCTGGTTCATTTCCTGAATGAGCAGCTCTTTGGCTGTTAGAAGATGTGCTGGGTTTCTGTCAGGTCAGAAATGATGCTCAGCTGTCCTGGCTAAATATCTTGGCTGTTATTTTGTATGCTGTGACTAAAAGATTGTGTCGGGTAAACTCACCTTTCTGGCTGTACACAAGCAATGTTTTCTATTTGTTATTTTATCAGTCCTTAACCCTCATTAAACTAATAACAATGATGTAAACAATCTACAATCTACATAAATCAATCTTGAAAATCAGTGGACAATCCAGTTATGTTAATTTTACAGTTGCGTTCAGCATAAATATAAAAATCCCTGGTTGCCAGAGGTGAAAATGTAGACAAAGTCGTTGCAGATCTGTGTAGAATACAACAGGCACTTTAGTGGTTATAGCATGCATGGTATAGCAAAGCAGCTCTCTCTTCCTTGTCCCTTTTTTCCAACTTTTTTCTTTTCTTTGTAGTCCTCTTTGTGTTTGAAGTCTCTAATCACTTTGTGTCTTATTCGTTGCCCATGGACACCAAACTGTTCACGTTTGCAGTATGTTTGAATTTTTTGTTCCTGTGTTTCTTACTTGCATCCATGCTAACCAGTGCTAGGCCTGATGTTCCCTGCACACTGAGGAGAAAGAGGTGAGGATGATGTGCTAGTACTGTGATGTGAGCTGAGAAGAGACAATACAGATGTGTCCTTTCACCCATCGTCATGGAGAATGTAAGATCTATCTCCAGTAAAATGGAGGAGCTAGCAGTACTAACCCAGCACCAGAGGGAATACCATCATGCCATTCACAGAGTCATGACTAATGGCGTTAACACTGAACACCAATGCAACATTGGAAGGATTTCATCTTCTGTGGGCGGAAAGGGCAAAGGACAGCAAGACTGAACAGACTGGTGAGGAAGTCCAGCTCAGTCCTGGACCCTGTGGAGGTGCAGGCTGAAAGAAGAATGATGACCAAGCTGTCAGCTCTGATGGACAACATGCCTCACCTCTTTCATAAAGTTTTCTAACCTTTACTTTATGCTGAATATGCACATAATTATATCCACAGATAGTCTCATTATATTATTGTGTTTGTATATTCTCATTGTAATGTTTGCACTGCACACTTTCTTGTTTGCTGCTGTAACTGTAAATTTCCCCTCTGTGGGATGAATTAAGTAGAATCTTATTTTATTCATGTATTAATTTAGGAAAGCACAACAAGCTTGCTCTTGCTGCTTATGATAATGGGTCAAAAAATGAATTAAATCAGGGTTAAATTGAACTGTCCAATAGTTTACAGATGCTAAGAACCCATGTTTTCACATATTAAGTGTTAAAATCTCAAAGTTGTTGCTTTTGTTCTAGCTTCCATGGCAACACCGTGTCCAATTTGAACAAATGAACCTAGTTGTTTACGTTTAATCAACATTCCGAGTCACAATGTTGAACTGTGAGGTAAACAGAACCTCATGACAGGGTTATAGAACTCTAAGAACAGACACCATTCCAAGGTAAATCAGTCAGTTACATTCATTCGACATTTTTCGACCGTGAACCATAACTGTTAAGGAGCCATGGAATCCAAGTATCAGGAAACCTACAGCACCGTTCGGCGTCCAGCCACGAGTGCAAAGAGAAAGTCTGAGGAGAGTCTTGAAAGGCCCAGCAAGAGGAGCAGGACCAGTAAAAGTCCCTCCAACTGCTGCAGGAGCGACCACGCTCAGCCTTCGAGAATTACCTCTCTCGGATATTCAACCAACTCTAGTCCATTAGAAAGCACAGGTAAGATGAGACAGAAATGACAGAAATACATTTACATCTATAGAAACACTTTACTATGCAGTTCTGCAAATTTCATTGTGATTAGGTAGCAAACTTTTTCTTTATTCATTATAAATTTTCCCTGAATTTCATGATAAATGAGTGAAAGTAAGCATGTAACTTGATAAAAAATAATTTATGAATTTAATTTTGGGCAAGACAAAATTGGTAAGTAACTCTCTAATCAATTTCTTTGAAGTTTCTTCTGAATTTCAGAGAGGACAATTAGTGAATAATTTATTCTAAATCACAATACACTACAAAGTGTATGAAGAATTATCCTGAACTGTATCATAAATAGTTTCTTATTTATTAAATACATTTTGAGATGTATGAAGTTAGGTCTATAATTGTCCATGAATCATTTACTAATTTTTACCTTGTAATCTTGAAACTTGGAGGAAATTTTAAAGAAACCGAACAAAACGGTTACTTACTGATTGTGATTCGCTAAATTCAGGATTTCAGATAGATTTGGACTTTTTTTAAGTCACATGCTAATTTTCACCCAATTGTCATGAAATTTGGGGATCATTTCGAATAAATACATTTTTAAAATTTATATTTTATGATTATCAAATTCAGATGAAATTGACAGACCTGTAAAGTAGCGTTACCACATCTGTTTCTAACCAGAAAAATGATATACACCTGAAAACCATTAAAAATAATGTGAAATAGTGTTTGGTTACATTTTGCACCTTTTTTTGTTCTCAGCTGGGGTCTGAACTTTGTGTCTGAACTTGATACTCAGTTTAATTTAATTTAACTAAGCTTAAGTTTTATAGATCTGGGTAGTCCTCAGATTAGTTGGTTAATCTAAGTACCAGTGTATAAAGTGTGGGGCTAAGTTTGTGTTCTCAAACTAACATGTTTCTTTTTGCTCCTTTTCTGTTATTTTCATTGTTAATTCAGGAGAAATCTTGAGGCGTTCTACAATCATCAGCGAGCCTCGGCTCAGTAAGAAAAGGAAGTCCACTAATGATGTGACTGAAGAGAGGGCGAGGAAAAGGATCAGAAAGACCTCTGTTCCTGATGAAGACCAGGATGCTGGGACTTCCAAAACCATCCCATCTTCCAGCAAGGATGCATTTTATTCAGCCGGTAGAGGTATGATATCTTTGATGTGATATTTCAATTTTAATCCTTATAAATAAAATTTAGGTTACCATTTGTAATGTACTCATTTCTGTTGGTAAAACTACGGAAAATAGTGTCCTCGAAGAACATTCAACAGCTTAATGTGCACTGATGTGATCAATGTGTTTATGATAGGGTGTAGATGTGTTACTCAGTGAATAATTTGCCTTGAAAAAAAATGCCCACCTTTTTTAGTCTTGATGCAAAGCTAAGCTAATCAGAATGTGACATGATACTTTCAGAGTTAAGTTTCGAGTTTGGTGTCAAATTAAAAACGAAATGACCACTGAAATAAATAAATCTAATCCAATAGAATTAGTACCCAAACTCAGACAGTTTCTCAAACCTAACTTTCTTGTGTTTTATTTTCATAGCTGTCTTTGAAGCGAGGTATTCTCAGGGTGAACTGCTCGGTGAAGGAGGCTTTGGAGCAGTTTACGCTGGCTTTAGGAAGGCAGACAATTTACCAGTAAGTTTATCATGTTTCATGTCATACATGTTTACCACTTAAACATTCTCATACACTCCTGCTTTTCCTCTTTGTTCTCAACAATGAGCTAACCACATTTCTCTCTTTCTGTAGATTGCTATCAAACGCATGGACCAGTCGAAAGTTGATCGTACTGTAGTCGTAAGTATTTCTGTTCCTTTCACATTTCTCAAATTTATGAAACATTACTGCACACAGAGAAACATAAGCATTTGTTTTTTTCCATGACACAGTCTTTTATGTTGAAACACTGTTTACATTTCATGCCCTTGCACTCTTTGCTTATCCCTTTCCGTCTTTGTGTGTAGATCCGAGACGCAAAGGTTCGCACAATCCCTCTGGAGGTTGTACTTCACCAAAAGGTCCAATCAACGGACGGGTCAGGTCCCAGTGTGACCCTGCTGGACTGGTTCGATCTGGGGCAAGAGGTGATTCTTGTTCTGGAGAGACCAACCCCCTGCGTTAATCTGTTCGACTATCTGTGCGATGGAGAGTTCCCCATGCCAGAGAATCAGGCCAAAGTAAGTACTTGTTCTTTTATCTTTGTTGCAGCTTCCATGTGAACCATGCGAGTTAATCTCCATGTGTGTCCTTTTCTCCTTCAGATCATTGTGAAACAACTGGTGGACGCTCTCATGGAGATTGAGTCACAAGGAGTTTTCCACAGGGACATCAAGCTGGAGAACATCCTCGTAGAAACCAGCTCTGGCGTCCCCCGTGTAAAGATCATCGATTTTGGCTGTGGCACATATCTGTCAGAGGGGTTTTACACCGCAGGGAGAGGTATGCTATCCCTCACTGATAATAACCCTTTTCTATGAATCTACCACACATAATTCATGTCTCAGTCCTTTACACCTGTCCTTCACCTCTAACCTCTGTATCATTGTCTGTCTGTGTTATAGGAACTCGTTTTTACCTACCACCTGAGTTGTTCAAGGACGAGTGCTACAAGGCTAAACCAGCTACAGTATGGCAGCTTGGTGTCCTGCTGTATGCTTTGCTTCATGGAGAGCTTCCTTTTGAAGACATCGACAAACTGGTCTTTGAAAACCCACCACTGGATGAAAATATTTCCATCTGTAAGTCATCTTCACCCATATACATACGCCAGGTTAGACGCTCATTGAGTACAGTGTTTTGTATTTAACCATAATTCCTGTTTTATTTGTCCAGGCTGCCAGAGGTTTCTACAGGGCTGCCTCTCCAAAAACCCAGAGTCCAGAGCCACCCTGAAGAGACTGAAAGGCCACCCTTGGTTGGAATGAAGACCTCATCCAGCAGACAACAGGAGGATACAAAGGAAAATAAACAGGGAGTATGATGGACTTGATGTGAACTGAAATGATTTTTGCAAAATTCATATTAAAAGGGCAGCATGGTGGTGTAACAGTTAGCGTTGCAGCCTCACAGCAGGGAGGGCAGTGATTCGAAACCCAATTCAGGCAAAGTAGGCTGTGTGGAGTTTGCATGTTCTCCCCGTGAATGCGTGGGTTTTCTCCGGGTACTCCGGTTTCCTTCCACAGTCCCAAAAACATGCTCATCAGGTAAATTGGGAATTCCAAATTGTCCATAAGATAAGCAGTTATAAAATGAGTGAATTGAAAATAAAAATAAATAAATAAATAATTGTGCTCAATCAAATTTGATAAATTTAATGCAAAGCTTGAAAATGCTCAGCACATCCACACAAAGACACATGTAAACGTACAGGTAGTACTTTTCTAACTGAGTGTTAAACAAAAGTTTGACACTACAATCCAACATTTTGGAGGAAAAAAAAGTGCAGATCTCTACCTGTTCATTTTTAACCATGAATGAGGTTGAGGAATTATGAGACTGGAAGTTGCTGCGTGGGTACACTGGGCTGTATTACAATGAGTGGTTTTTCTGTAAGGCCTTTTTCACAGGAATATCACCCTTTCTTTAATTCACACATTAGATTGTGGATTGTGAACTGCTCAGTGGAGACTCTCAGTTCATCAGACTTTTTTCAGTGTACTGACAAACTCAGCTCTGACTGAGTTGGTAGCAGCAGGACTGTCTTTGACTGAGAGGTAAGCAAAGATTATGAGAAGAGATGACAGAGAGACAATGGCAGACGTCACTGGTTGGAAAAGTTTGGGCCGCTCACACTCAAACAAAGTATGTGTTGATCATGAGAAAAGACGAGAAAGATCATGGAGAAGGTTCAAAGGATGGAGCTTCAGAGATGAGTGCTAAAAAATAGTCAAAGCTCGTTTTCTCAGTTTTTTTGTCAAAAAAAGGTGATGTTAGTGAAACCAGACTGTGTTCTGCTTCCAATTAACAAAAGAAGGTAGAAACAAAGAAGTTATCCTGATGAAAGAAGAGAGTCTAATTGTTCATATGGAAGTATAGGTGTTTACATAGTCATAGAACACTGTATCCTGTGGGTCTTGAAAGATCGGTCAAAAATACTGTAAGTGCTGGCAGACAATGAGTTAACATGAAGTTTAAATTTAAAATGCAGATCACAGAGCAAGTGTGCAGTCTTACCAGCATCCTTCCCCTGAACAAGTACAGGACTACATAATCCTTAGAATTATAATCATTCTTTTGAGTTTATTTTTAGAGTAGATAAAAAAATGTATTGGGGACGCTTTAAAACACAGTTGGTCTGTATAACAAACATCCCTCAGCCTTTTTCCCAAAAGACAGTGATTCTGCCTTAAAGCTGGTGTCCTGAGTCCACGTTGGATTAATTGTTCCATCATAAGCCCGTTCACTGTTTTACTCTCGACAATATATTTTCCCGAATGAATTAAATTCAAGCTGCGAGAACAACTTTGGCCATGAAAGGGAAATGGATTTGAGGTTAAATCGATGCCAAGTTTCTGTCCGTCCTTCCAACTGCCAGAGTTTCATGATTAGCTGTCAACCCATTGGCTAGTTGGACGGCATATTGATTCTCATTGGCTTTTAATCCCATGGGTTTTTCTAATAGCTCTTGCTGAATGTCTGAATATTTCTGCCTCTCTGTCTTTGTCATCCAATTGGCCTGACTCCCCTCAGTGCCACAGGCTGATTGGCCATTTGGCAGACTGCTGTCTTTGATGTGAAAGGAAGGCAGTTTTGGAGCTGCTGGTTACTGTGTGTAAATGTGTTTGTGTAGATACATGTGTGTGTTTATGAAACTACCAAGGGAAAATAAACCCAGACACATAGATTTTAAACATGAGGTATTTTGCAACTGGAGAAACTTTTTCAGAATTATTCACTGAAAGACTTCACACTCCTTTGGAGTTTGTGCACAACAGGGACTTGAAGATTTCCCTGAAAACAAATAATTCCAGCCTGATAGATGAGTTTCAGTTTTGCAGAACTGTAGGCAAGCTGTCTGCCCGTGACTGTCTCTCAAAAGCAGCAAAGCAGCTTTTTGAGTGCTTTAAATTAGGTATTCTGGGATTAGGAACAATGAGCACCAGTAAACATTGGGCCTCATTCAGCAAATTTCCCTGGAAAACTTATGTCACATATTCCTAGCATGTTCTCAGACAACAAAACAGAAGAGTTACCTGTGTTCTTGAATTGATAAATACCAATCTTCCCATATATTTCAGACTTAGGTTCATGTCTGATTCACGAAACAATGCAGGAAAATAGGAGCCAGGTCCAGGTGAGTTTGACAGTGGGTGTGGTACCGTCCATACAGGCAGTGCAAGCCCAGCTCCTACTGAACACATGTACACAAGGATTTGTCAGAGCTTCATTCCAACAGAAACGTGAGCTGGCAGAAGATAGACTAAAGATATACACTGACTGTAAACATTTCATTATTTGCTCTGCTGGAATCCTCTGTTATGTCCTTGTGTGTGTATATAATTGACACAGGACTGTATGTGAGGGCTTTAAAGACAGAACACGCCAAGAGGAGTGTTGGTAAACAAACAGTCACAGAAACAAAAGCTTTTCATCCCTCAGTCCCCTATCTCATTAAAACATTATTTCATTGTATTGGTAAATGCACCGATTAAACTGTGGAGTATGTGCTCATTTCTTCCTGGAAGATGATGGTTCCCCCACCATCCTTTCTACTTATTAATAATGCGTTGCACGGTTCTTAGCCCAATCTTGGTAGTTTCTGCAAACTCCTTGGATGTTTTCTCTACTTTATTTATATACCAATGATTTGACCCTTCTTGAACAGACTAACATCTTTTCCACAATCACAGGATGTGTCTCTCTCCATGGTTGTTATAGAAATGAGAAGTTACTCATTGCATCAGCTGAGACTGAATAACTTGTTGCCAGCTGAAAGACAATCACCCATGCAGTAATTATACAATCAGAGGCTTTTACCCATTTCCTTAATAAAAATTTAGGTGGCAACTTTTTTTGTGTAAAGTTCTACACATTAAGGCCTTTCATCATCACAAAACTGTAGTTCTATATCACTAAAAAAAACCTTTTTGAAATCTCTGGCCAAAGTGAAGATCTTGTTAAACCCCAGTGTCATGGTTTCATGTGAAACAGAATTTTTAGATCTCAAACATCACAAATTTTGACAAAAACGCCATGAACATCACATATATGCTACATTTGCTTGTGGCAGGCATTAATATGGTTCGCATTGATGTTGTGGTGTGTATGGTTTAGAATTCAAGTTCATCTTATTACTTATGCTGAAGAGCAAACCTCTTCATTGGTCCAAATAAAAGATCCAGGAGACATGTTAAGGTCTGTGGTGGAATAGACAGAATGACAGGATTCATTCTGATTAGATGGCATGGGTTTCGCATCTGAAAAACACTGCGACCTAAGGGTCTGACATTTATTCTTTTTATTCTGTTCTGATAAGGGTGTAAAAAGTTACTTGTCAAAGGCATCGCCTGTCTTTTCAGCCAAAGTAAATATTGCAGCAGGTCATGTAAAGTGTCTTTGATCCGTTGACAAAATGATCTGAAAATGTGCTCAGCTAAGTTGATTTCTGAGGATCAGCACACAGCTTTTTCTCTCATCTTCAAAGTATTAGAGATTTCCTGCGTTGAAGCACCCACTGATAAATAACCTTCTTCTCTGACACCTTTCAAGTGTTGCCACACACTCGCACAGATTACCTCGTTATCATTCTTTTGACAAACATGTCATTATATCCTTACACTGCAACTCCCTCTTCCTGCTGTACGCCAGCCCTGTCTCCTTCATGTTGACCCTGTTGATCCCAGCGATGAACTCAGCTGTTGCTCCTTTTAGTCATCATGTGGTTCAGACAAATATGCAATTATCCTGCTCATTAGTGTTTGCAGATTGAGGATTGTGGGTAAATAGATTTTCAAGTGGGTGTGATCACTGGATGATGTTGTACCCGAATGATTATATAATCTATAGCATGGGCTTACATTTGCATTTCTGTGTATCAAACCAAATACTTCTGTTATTGCACTCCCATGATTTTCACTGTCTACTATTCATTAATTACAACTATCACCCATTGTTTGATGTCTGAAAAGTGTCCAGTGTTTCACACTCAATTTTTTTTTTTGACAACTTGGAGCGCACCAGTTGATTAACCCGAGTGCAGTGCATTTATTCACACATGCCGGTACAGCAGTGGTTCCCAACCTTTTCCAACTCAGGGCTGACTTTTAAGTCGCAGAAATGATTACAGCCCACCTCTGACCCAATGGAGGCTATATAATGCCTTGAAAATAGCCCCATTTTAAACAATGACCCAATATGTCATTTAAAAATGTGAAAAAACCCAAAATGTAATGAGTGGTCAATATTATAATAGATGCTGAGCCCAAAATGTGGTAGCTTTTTGCCCACAATGTAACAAGTTGTTACATTGTGGGCAAAAGGTGTTACATTTTGGACTCAGCATCTATTACATTATCAACCAGTTATTGGGGGGGGGGCGCAGACCACAGGTTGGGAATCACTGCGGTACAGAGTGGCATAAACTGTAAGAATCATGACACTCTGCTCGAACTGAAGTCACCATGAAAACTGCTCCCCCTGGTGGCTGGCTGCAGTATAAGTCAAACAGTTTTTGGTCCTGTTTGTCATGGTTTTCATTGTCGTGTGGATCCTGCTTGAAGACATCCGTTTTCAAACAGGTGGGGCAAATATATAAAGGAGAGACTACGTCATGATCACTAAAACAGTCCTCACGGGGCTTTTAAATACAGACACATACACCATGTAAACAAACATCATTCATAATCTGCTCCTACACTCAGCTCAGTCCCCTCAGTCTGTACTGCGCCTCCTGCTCCTACTACAGGAGAACATGGCTGCTATGAGCTGCAGCTGTCTCTGGTGACTCAACCTCAAAGTGAGTAAAGACAATGTTAAGCTCTCATCACAGAGGTTGTTGGACTTTCAGCTGGTGATCTGCTGGACCCCCTGACACAACTGCTGTTTATTGTTGCTGCTGGGGTGGACCATTACAACCTCGACTCCATCCAAGAAAAGACACTGTGTGAAATGTTGATAAAAACAGAATTCAGACAGTATAACAAACATTGAAACTTTAAAAATGCTGTTTCATGACAAGTTAATCATCACCAAAGTGTCTACTTCATAGATTGTATGGTGAAAGAGATTGGGTGAATTCAGTGATGGTTTTTCATTTCTGTTAGAGTTAGAGTCCTGCAAGATAAGAGCATGAGAAGAAAACTGCATTTTGAGAAGTCTTTGTTCTTTTGACAGATTAAAAAAACTCTTTTATTATCAGTTTTCCATCAGGCTCCACTTGTATGAATGAGTATTTGGTCGTCCGAGAGCCCACATTGCAGATGTAGATGCTTGTCAGATCACAGGAGATGAAGGTCATGTTTGACTCAGTTTGGTGTGTGAAAAAAAGGGAAAGACACACAGTTGGTGAGAGGTGTGTTTGTGTGAGAGAAGGCTTGCAGAGCTCAAAATGTCAACAGCATGGCACGAGGACACAGACGCTGTTTGTCTAACGCCAACATGATGTGAGTGTCTGCGTGTGTGTGTGTGTGTGTGTGAAGGTGTGTTAGAGTGTGTGCAGCGGAGGTAGAGCAGCTGTTTTAAAAGGTCAGTATACACACAGAGGAAGCAGCCACAAAGGGGATCAGATGAATGGATGCTGGGGGGAGGGACAGAGCAGGGGGGTACATGGAGAGAGATGATGAGATTAGGAGAGGAGGGAGAGACCCTTAAAAATGATGAGTCAATGTTGAGCGAGCGGTCTCAGATTTTTCCGTCCTTTGGATATAAGAAAGTTTTACTTGTTTACTTTTATTTTACTGCCTGGTTTACTCTTTTACTGGCAATCCTGTAACAAAATAAACACAAGAATCAAAGCTATTACTTGCAGCTATCTTACCTGCTACCTGCATTTGCGCTTCATTCTGTGACCACCAACAGCTAAGGCCTGTTGTCACTGAAGCCTGCTGCTAGCACAGGTCAAGTTGAACAGAACAGATCAATCCAGGCAGGAAGTCAGAACCAGAATAGTAGTTGATGAAAAATGTGCTCTAAAGTTCCCTTTTCAGAGACAGAATATGCCCTAAATTGTCTTATTTGGAAGCCTAAACAAATGCCGAAGTGCCTTCCTGGTTGGCAAACCACACTAATCAGCCCCTTTAGCTGATTAAAATATGATAAACTGATGTGCTGAGAGCCAAAACACACACTAAAGTGTCCTGTTGGGAGCTAAGACGTGCCTTCTTGAATTCCAAAACTGATGCTGCGTTTGCTCCTTTTGTTTTTTCTGCCCCTGCCCTTCAAAATGTCTGTGCACGCCACTGCTAATGACAGTAAGTGAGCAGGCACTGAAAGCATCCCAGAGGTGAGCAATGTCTTTGCTATGGCAATGAAACAGCATATTATTGCTGGGGTATTAAATGTAGAAAGAAAATGTCTTTGAGGTCCCTGGAAAAATGTGATGTAAAAATAGGGTTATGGCCCAAATAAGATCGAGAAGGAGAGGATTCCCAACTTTAGATCAGATCACACAGATAAATGTATTAATGATGATAAATATATTGGTACCTAGAAAATACCTATAATATTTAAGCAATGTCAACAATATGAGGATTTTAATCTTTTAAAAATTTCTGTAGATAACAGCACAGTGAAGTAAAATGTAATTAAACATAAAACAGTTTGTACCCAGAGGATTATAAAAAGTAATTCTCCACAGTAGTCACAGAATAACAGCGAAATCAATGAACAAATGGTTCGACCCCAGAAAGGCATAAGTAACCTGTTAATATTCTGTTCTCTGTGTACTCTGTCTGTCCATGCCTCGTGTAATCTAAGGGAGAGTGTCATACAAAGAAGAGCTTGAAAAGAGCATTCAACACATCACAGTACCTGCATCCATTGTCCTGTCTCAGACATAATGTTCCTCTTCATTGTTGAAGACCAAAAGTCTTGCATGCCCTCAAAATATAAAATACAAGGGTAAACTTCAAATCATTGAGTTTATTCAGTCTCTTAGAGCTAAATTATCTCAATCCAAATCAAATGCTTGTGGGACGAAAACAAAATGTTTTAGAAGCATGGATTTGATGACCTGATCTTATCTGGTAACATAAATTCTCCTTTTTTTTTTAAACTACAAGACTCAGTACAATCTGATATCTTTCTTCCTCTGGAGACGTGAGCTTTGGAGAAGAGAACGAGGCAACAGGAGTTTGTACTTAGAGCAAAGATCTGGGGTTTTGTCACAGATGTTAAACTGATCATTACAGAATCATTTCTATACCAATACTGCGGTGGTTTGTATTTTCATGTGGACATGACTATTTTTGATAAAGGAAAGAAAAAATTTGAATCAATGCAGAGTTTTCCTGGCTGGCACCTCATAAAAACTTAGATCCAAATGAAAATATCCAAATGCATCAAGCAAGCTACCTCTGGTTCTGTGAAATGAAGTCCATGTGGAAAAAACTTCAATTCCTCTTGAGGCTGGCTGCAGAGAGACTGCAAATCACACCAAGCTGATTTTTACAGCAGATCACAAAAATCATGTTGACAGCCGGGCTCAAAAAGTGATTAGGAGTTCAGTACTTCCAATAAGGCCCCTGTCAACAATGGGCAAAACTTTGTACAAGAAGCACCACAGTCTGTTTACTGTGTTATTGTATTATTTTGTTTCATGTCACAAAGCTATGAACTATGGGTAATTCCCTCACGCTGAGTCTGCTGATGGGCCCTCTAATAAAAGGTGTATAAAGGGCTCAAAAGACCGGAGAGGTGTATTTTAGTCACTATCTGAGAATGAATTGAGGGAGGCACAGTGAGTAGTATTTTGTACAGTTGCCTGACAACAGAGTCCAACAAATCAGCCAGTTTAGAACTTAAACTGGGACACAAACCAGGATTTTGTTTTTCTGTGCCTGCACAAAAACACTAATCCTTACGATCCCCTTGTGTGCTGCACATTGTGTTCACAACAGGTGCCCTTAATTATATTTCCCATTATTCCAGGCCCATTTGTAAACCTCTGACTTGCCCTAACGCGGTAGAGAAATTACCTCATAAAAAATTAATGAGAATAATGAGATTACAAGAGTAGCTCCACTGTGGTCTTTATGACATAATCAGCATGCTACAAAACAAAAAGTCGACATTTAGCAGCAGAGGCTGGCAAACATCCTAATCTCTTTAAAAGCTCTGCTCCTCCACGCTCCCACACAGGTGACTGTAATTACAGCGGCTGATTAGACCTGTTCTTAATCTTCAGCCACAGCAGATTTCACTCCTCTATCATTATATGGAGAAGGTAAGAAGTGTCCGTACAGATAAAAAAATAATTAAAAGCTGTCCTGGTGATGAGCTCGAGAAAGAAACACAGGACCTTAACTATTAGAGAAAACTGTTTTCCAAGTGTGCAATGTACACCTGAATGAAGACAGATGATTGTGATTTGGAAAAGCTTTTAGTGAGTTTTTTTACAAAAGGTAGGTTAGTTTGTTGAACTCTGCTCTGACAAGGTTAACTGTGCTACGTAATTTGTCTTGTTTTGACTAACTCTTGTTCAGAAATTTAATCAGTGAAATCATGAATCACACAACTGTCATTGACTGTGCTTGAATGGTTTAGAAATTTTAGTTTATTGAAGCAAGCAAACTAAGAAGATTCCTCAAAATATCGACTGCCTCTTCTGTTGGGTTACCTGCAATGTCACCATTTTTTTTTCCTATCTTTATTTTGTGCCGTCATGCCTCACTCTGCCTTCCACTCACCTTAGAGCAACTTCCGGGCGCACTTAGAACTGTGACACTCACACACTGAGAATGCTGAGGATAAAAATGTTAACACGCTTACAGATGTAACCAAACACACACCCACACAAACAAGTTTCCTGTGAAGACGGTGTGTTGCAAAAAGGTTAAATGCGTGTGTGCATACTTTCAATGTGTGTGTGTGTGTGTGTGTGTGTGTGTGCAAAATTTTTTCTCAATGACATGTGCGCACACATTATTTCCTTAATACGTTTTGTGTGTGCAGCGTTTCAATATGTGTGTGCAGCGTTTCAATATGTGTGTGCACAATTTTTCTCAATGTGTTTCTTCCTAAAGGACGTCCCAAATGATGTCATTCATCCATGCATTTTGAGCCATGTGGACCTGGCGGATGTGTCAAGCATAAATCAGGCTTGAGCAAATGTAACCCAGGTTATCTCCAGTAGTTTTGAAAATTCCAACCCTCCTAATCACACTATTCATTGCAAAGAGACACAACAGACCTCTGCGAGGCTAAAAAAGACGGGTACAAGCTGCTGCTGTAGATTTGCCTCTATGCCAAGTTTCAAGAGAGCTCCAACTGGGTCCTTTTTCTCTGATAAAACATAAAATAAGCCGATGCCACAGACACATTTTACAGAAGCCTTACTGAAAGTAAAACCACTGAGAGTTAGAATATTAGACATTTCTGAGTTAGGCCAAGCGAGGGAAGAGAGAAGGAGACAGCAAACAAGTGATTGGTTCAAACCTCCATCTTTCTCAGCTTTTTTCAGAATTACAGAGTTTATACAGTTTGAGAAACAAGATGTTTGATTTAATGACATGTTCATTTAAAAACAGACCAAAGTAAGACGCAGCTCTGAGACTACCTCCCTGTAATCACTTTGCATGTTAGTATGTAGTAACACCTTGATACATGATGTGGAAAGTGAACCTTAAAAACCATCCATCCATTTTCCACCTCTTATCTGGGCCCAGGTTGCAGGGGCAGCAACACCATTAGCTAAGACCAATGACCCCTGTCCCCAGCCACTTCCACCAGCCCCTCTGGGAGGATTCTGAGAAATTCCCAGGTTAGTCAAAAGAAATAATCTCTCAGTCATGTCTGGTCTACTCCTGGGTCTCCCCCCAGATGGGTTTCCCGCACAAACATGACACGTGAAAACTCACATACAAGATCCGCATGAGAGAACACATGTGGCTTTTATACTTTTTATCACTCTACACCTGATTGTTGGCTTCCATTCCCAAACTTCAGTGAGTGGTGTATCATAAACACCGGTCTACCAGAGCACTAAACTAGAGTAGGCAGACCTTGCAGACGTGTCAAGCATAAACCAGACTTCAGGCTGAGCTCAGACATCCTGTGGAGGAAGCTAATTTCAGCCATTTGATTTCATAATCTTGACCTCTAGGTCACCACCCACAGCTCCTGACCATAGGTGAGGGTTGGAACTTGGACTAACCAATGAATTGAGAGTCTTCTGGCTAAACTCCTTCTTCACCATAAAGGACTGGTATAGTGTCTGCTCCAACCTGTCTGTCAGTCTCTCGCTCTGTTCTCCTCTCACTCATAACAAGACCTTGAGGTACTTAGCCCCCCCCTCCTCGGGGCAAAGACTCCCTACTGCCATAGAGAAAGTAGTCCACCCTTTTCCAGCTGAGAACCACAGCCTCAGACTTAGAAGTGCAGCTCTCCATCCTAGCTGCAAACCGCCCCAGTGCTGGAAGTCAGTGGTCTTCATTTCACTTAAGCTGAACCAGAAAAGCTAAACCAGAAAAGCTGAACGGAAGTGTGTCTTGAAGATGTCAGAATCTTATGGTGTGATAATATCTTAAAACCAAGCCATGTTTTTTGTCATTTGTTTTATGGCATTTACCATATTTCTAAGACAATTTAAGGCTTAAAATACTGTCATGTCATGGTTGTCTTGAAGTCCAGCCATCCTTGGTGAGTGAGAGGCACACAGAAGTGTCTTTTACTTCAGACTCAGTGATATATGATGTGATCTTGTGACCTCTCAGACTGTTATGGGGGTGAGGCTGTGTCTGCTTCCTTTCCAGTCTATTGGCCTGGCTTGATTATTTCCTCACTCCTTCTGGAACTTCTCTTATTACTTCTCCGTCACCTTATCTCTTTTCTTGTTTCTTTACACAGGCACACTAAAATACATCCACAAGCAGCTGGTGCATCCTCGGTCTTAGATCCTCTGTCTGTTTCTCACCACTAGCTCCAGTGTCTTCAGTCTATACAGTCATACATGCGACAGTGGTCTCTGTAGTTCCCATTCCCATCAGCTCTGCTCCACTGCAGCTGAAACAGATCTCCACTTTTTTCCATCTTGTCTCCAGTTCAAGTTTAGAATTGGAGACACAATATACTGTAAAATACACAGAATACACAGTGTAAGCTGCAACAGGGGAGATGATGCTGTGGAGAGTGTATTTTTAAACACTCCTGAAAAGATATTTCAGCAAATTGAGGAGTGCTGTGTTTCAGGAGGAAGTGCTGGTTACAGTAGGACAGAAGGATGAAGTCAGATAACAACTTTTTTGCCTCATATTTATTCACTGATATTAGGAGCTGTGATGAGCCAGCATCCTCACTGTAAACTTGCTAAATTCACACACAAGAACACACTCATAGCTGTTCCAACTCAAGGTTTGATGCTTTGTATGAAGACTTCAGGATCTGATCCACAGCCACCTGGAAGCCCAGGAGTCCACTGGATGATTCTATAAATGTCGTGGTGGTGAGTGAACTCACACTGCTCACAGTATGACTGAATGGTTTGTAATGCATGACTGAATCTCATAATTTACATTTTCACACTGCTGTCAGGCACAAGCTGAGTGCTAACATTGTACATGCAGATCATGGATAAAGCTTCAAGAACTGTCTATTGTGTTTCCTTTGACACTTTCACACATGGAAGTTGAGGTCAGAGAATGCACAGCTTTGATTTTTTTATAAACAAACAGCGGTCATCTGGCTGACATGATGACAAAAGCTGAAAATGGAGAAGCTTTGTTGTCTATCACTTGAGGTAAAGTTATTGCATTGTATAGTGCACAGGTGGTCTTCATGTTTTTTACAACTGTGAAAATGTTTCCCATGTGGCTAAAAAAGAACCAGGTGGGGATTTGCTTAAGAGTTTATACCAGGTCTGACATATCACTTTGAGTCTGCTTAGTTGATGTTTGATTCTGTTATTCACTATGTCTAGTGGTTTTCAAACAGCTCATGAAAACCTGCAGCTCTGAAACATTAGACCATCAATGAAAGACAACAATTCAGTTCCTCCAACGGCCTCTTGAGGCAGACTTTAAAAGGAGTTAGATCCCATTATGTCAGATATGAAAACTTTCCACCAATTGCAGAAATGCACCAGTCAACAGCCTGGTTAGAAGAGAAAAAAAATCACTTATTTTCATGTGTCACAGTTTTCAAAAAGGCTTTTTATCTTCCACAAGGCTAAACTAAACACCTGCTGACTCTAACTCCATTAATCAGGCCTGCACATGACAGAAGTTTTTATTCAAACATCAAACTCTGAGCACATCCTCCAAACTTCAAACTTATTTTCTCTAAACTGAGTAGAAATGTTGCCAAAAGGGACAAGAATCTAGCTACCTGAAGGAACCAAGTCAGTGTAATCCTGAAAACTAACACAAATAACTCAAAATGTCAATGTTTCTCTTGAGGGGGAGTTATTTATGATCATCTGAAGTGTCATTTGTCACATAGCATGTGGCTATCAGTGTACATTGTTGCCAGTGAGGAATGCTAGTCACTACATGCAGACGGACAGTGTATAAACTTTTGTTTTCAGCTCAGTGACAAATGTCTGATGAAATATTGGGCAGAGAAAAAGTAAAATGTCAACTGTCCCTCAGAGAAAAGGCTGCTAGGGACTCAATATGATGAACCCATTACTCAAATACAGACTGTCTATGGAGGTATGTACATCCTTGTACATCTTTTTTGTCATATGCAGAAATTGCAGTGACATTTTGAGCAATATCAGTGTTTGAGCATTCTTCAAATGTTGAGTTTCAAAAGTTTCTTCAATGAAGATCAACATGAAGTTTTCGAAGTGGTACTGAATTGAAGTTCACGTCTTCACTTTGACCATCAATATTGGTGATGATCAGCTCGACTAGTTTTTATAGTAAAATAAAATGGAAGGGGTCCGTTCATAGTTTTGGAAAAGCTGGTTAACACATTCATTACCCCCTTTTATGGGGCTACAAGATGCTAAAGACTTACATCTCTTTATCACACTTTCACAGCATTTAATGACAATGCATCATCATATATTTGCTTCAGGTCTTAAAATTGCACAGCTCCCCTTTTTTTGTACCCTTGTACATTTTTTGTTATTCACTTTATATTTCTTTATTTCCTTATATTTGTATGTATTTTTTAGATTTTAAAACTTAACATTTTCTGCATTGTATCTAATAAACTTTATAGCTGATGATTCTGTATTATTTAACTTGTTGCTAGTTGTATTTCCCAACTGATTGTTCAGCACCAATACACAATCCAAATTCCATCTATTTGTAAATGTGCTTGGCAATAAAGCCCAATTCTGATTCTTATTCTGACTTTGATTCCCATCATGCAGGTCTGCTCATCGTATCCAAAGTCTCTTTCAGTAACTGTGAAGAGAATCTGTTTGAAGTGGATTGTGGCGACCCCCCCATCCCCTCAAGAGCACTCATGCAAACTGCCATGATGTATTTGTTTTGAAAGTGAAAGTGAGAGTGGATCAGATCTTCTTTTTAACACTACGTTTGGGCATAGGCTTCAAACTTTCCATTTTAACAAAGCTTATAGTCAGAGCTGGATCAGGCCTGGACCAGCCCTTAGACTCTGAATGCTGGAGGGAACTGACACCCTGCTCTCCCTCAATAACTTTAAATCCTAACGTTAAAGTTATTAACCATGGATCTTTCAGGGAGTGTCTGAGCTCCCTTTTCTCTTAGATTCCTTTGGATCATTGCTGTAGACGGCCCACTGCTGTGGACCTGCCAGACTCCAGCTGCTGTGGCTATTAATAAAAGTCTCACCACTGCTACACACCCAAACTCTTTCTCTCAGAGTCTGATATCTCTGAACACTTCTATTTTAGACATTACTGAACATGATGAAGATAGTGTAGCAGGACCAATACAACACAGGAGGAGCCAGGGGGAAAATCACCAAAAAGGAGTCGGTTTTAAATCAAAATTGAGGCTTTTATTCATTAAGGCCCAAAAAAGTCATACTGTGAACTCAAACTTGCTTCCTCTGCCTGCCTCTCTGAAAAACTCTCTGTTCCCCACTCAAAACTCTCTCCCTCCTTGTCTCTCTGGTCTGCCTGCCCTAATCAGGTGCAGATGTGTGGCTTTTCACACCTGCACCTGATCCTACCTGAGCAGCCACCTTGCAGGCAAGTAGATTCCCTCTACCACCCTGCCCCTGAGTCCCCTACAATAGTTTGAAGATAGTTTAAAGAGCACTGAGAACCCATCTCATGCAGCAGCAATAGTTAAGTCATATTAAACTTTACCATACCATAACAAACTTTACAATTCCACCGCTTTTGGTTTTGATGTTAAATTGTACATGCTAAGTCTTTGAGTAGCCCACAGATGTAGCTGAACCCACAGTGCCTCTGATCTGTGGATCATAGCAGGCCAGTCAGAATAATCCCTTTCTCCAAGGACTGCTGGGCCCTGCAGTCTGCTTTCCCTTCACATCAGAGGTTTGTGAATGCTCAGATGACATCAGACTGACAAGTGTTACCAGGGCGTTTGACGTTTGACTCGATGTTTCATGTCAGATTCAAGACAGTGCGGTTCAAAGGTGCGGCATCAAAATGCATCAAATGTCACCCCAGGTGGAAAGCCCTTCGCCATTTACAGTGGCTGTAAATGCCAATGAAAGGCCGACAAAGTCATGATGTTAAAAGGTTCTTTTTGTGTGTGTGTGTGTGTGTGTGTGTGTGTGTGTGTGTGTGTGTGTGTGTGTGTACTCTCAATGCATTCGAGTGTGTGGTCGTGCACACGTGTTTACAACCTTGTATTGATACGTGTGTAGATTGTCTGGTACTAATCTCTCTGTTTTTGTTTGTTTCTCAACTGATCCATCAATAAAGGCTCTCTGATGGCAACATGAATACACATCTCCCTCTCTCTCTCTCTCTCTCTCTCTCTCTCTCTCTCTCTCTCTCTCACACACACACACACACACAGTTGCATTAAAAAAAACACCAGCAACTCCTCCTGATTGATCCAGTTGATTAAAACCAGCTTCACCACCTGATTAGCGTAGGCACACATACACACATAAGCACATGTGCACACACACTAATACATGCACACACACTGAAGCATGCACACACTAATCTGCATCAGGCTGACATACAGAGACAATAGGTGACTCCTGGTTGCTACAGCAACAGACAGGTGATCATTCATATACGAAGGTTATCTCTTCCCCTCCTGCTCTTTCATTTTTATCCTATTTCATCCCTCAATATTCTTCTTGAATCTTCATAATCTTTTTCCTCTTTATATTACCCAACTTCTGCTTCTTGTTGTCTTTTTTCACCTTTTGTTCTGCATTACCTGAGCTCTACACCTCCTCTTTTTTCCTCCTCATTCCACTCATTACTCCATCCTCTTCTTTCCCTTCTTCTTGCTCTCTCATTTCCCATCCTATTTCATTCCCCTTCTCTTTTTATTTACATATTTAACAACTTCTCCTCCTCTTCTGCTCCATTTGTTCTGTCATGTTTTCCTCTATTCCTTCTCCTATTTACTCCTTTCCTCCTCCTGCTTTGTATCCCTACTCATCCCTCTTTCCTCCCATGATAATAATCTTCCTCTCTCTGCTCCTCGCCCGATTATTTCTCCACTCTGCTCCTCTTTTCCTCTCCTCAGTATATCAGCAACAGCCCAGTTTGGTTGTGTTTTCCCATTCCAAATACTGTCACCTCGGATTACCTCAAAGTTTCTACTGGATTATTTATGTGCGCTCCTCTCTTTATGTGCCTTCTCCTCTCTGCTGCCATCACATGCTGGAGCATTCATATTCAGTCCCTGCAGGCGTTTGCTACTGGATATATTTGGTAGAATATTGTTTTTGGAATTTATTTTCCCTCTTTATTTATTCCTTACGTGATGGGATTGAACAGAAATGTATTCAGCTGTAATATTTACACCCTCAGGCATTTTTTAAGAGCTGTTTCCTGATATCGGTGGGTTATTGTGGGTTTTCCGTTTGTTTGAGTTGGTGCTCGTCTGGCATCCTGCCCTCTGGTGTTTGTATAATTAAATAACTAAAGCAGTAGTGAAAAAAATAGCTCTTCCTGTAGACAGTTGTTGCTGCTTTGCTTCCAAAAAGCCTCCTCCGAAGTGGCTCTCTTTATATACCCTTATAGACTCAAATAGTGTGTTTTGCAGTTTTGTATTTTCTTTTGGGCTCGACAGATATCAGACTGATTTTGGACTTTCTCAGACAAAGTGGGGGACATCAAGTAGAGAAAATCTGAAAGGACAAAGAGCTCTAATGAATTTATGTGTCTGAGAAAGCAAATGATGCCGAGTGGAGTGGGAGTGAATGACTCAGAGCTGACTCAGGCTGTCATCACAGGACACATCTTTTATCTCTGTGACCTTTCTGATCAGCTTTAATGTCTTATTCTTCTGTTTCTGCTCATTAATCAGTCCCTCGAGTAACAGGTTTTATGAAATCAGACCCTGACGAGTGTTTATAAGGAGGATTTGTTATGTACAGCACGGTTAATGTAATTACACAAATCCTGACATAGTTTTTACCTGAGCAGAGAGGCCTCCTTCTACACAGCTTGTATTAACAGCCCCTGTGGCATCTCTTCCTCTGTGGTCTTCACTGTTGATTTCTAAAGCTGGATTTCAGCAAATTTAACTTCTGAACTGATCTTTACAGACTCAAAATGTCACTGGCTCAAAATTTCCCAATAGCATTCCTGTGTTTTCAAACACTGACACTGTGCTGACTCTCAACCAAACATACGGACACACGAGGAACGGCATTTTCAATTTTCAGCACTGTTCACCCATTCATGTTCAATAATTCTTGTTGGGTGACAGTATGTCAGTCTGTAGGTTGTTAACTTGAGAATCAGGAAGTAGCTCATGCAGACCAAAGGTTGAACTGGATGCTGAGGGGAGCCTCTGGGTAAGACAGCAAACCCCCAAGCAGCTCAGGGCTCATTGGTATGCAGCCGTCTCAGTCTGACTTCTCCACAACGATGCATCTTCATAGGGATCATCATCTGCATGTGTGTGTATTTTGCATGAATATATATCTCGTCTTCTATTTCTTTTCTGTTTTGTTCTGCAATTCCTGCAACTTTTTCTTCTAACTTGCATCTGCTTCATCTCCTAAGTTTAGATAAAAATGAAATATGATCAGGCAGAGATACCAATTTCTTCAACTGGCTTTGATGCAGGACTGACAACCGTATCCGCCTTGAAGAAGTCTCCCCTATCTATCAGCTCCAACCACCTCATCAACCAAATGGCCCTTTTCCACTGACCTGTATTGGCCCTACTCTACTCAACTCTACTCGGTTTGTGTTGCGTTTCCATTAGCGCGGTACTAGGTGTCAGACGCTAGTTTTTAGTACCTACTCTACCCTGGTTCCAAGCGAGCTGAGCAGATACTAAAAGGTGATGTCGACGGACTGCCGGTCACTCATTGGTCAGAGAATGTCGTCTCCGCAGCGTCTGACTCTGTACAAATCACTTACAAAAGGCAAACAAATAAGTCAGCGACGGGTTTTTAATGACATTTAAACTTGATGGCACAGAACCAGACTGAATGAACACAAAATACAGCCCTAAAATGCTCCTTCATGATTCCCAAATAAGTTTAAAGTCCTTTTTAAATGAAAAAGATAGTTTGGTGTAAAGAGTCTTTTTGATTAAATCAAAGTTCATCGACGCAGGAGCGATCTGTCTGCCAAGAGAGTCTTTAAGCACCAATCAGTCCATTAAGCCACAGGGATCCAAAAAGGAAAAACGACTAAAAAAAGAATGACTGATCAATAAGAAATCTCCAGTATACCAGGCCCAAAAATAAAAAAATTAAAGCGATCGCACTGGATCCAGTGAAGAGTTAATGTCAGGAAGCAGCTCCTTCGTTTTCCTCTGTGTGCATGCAGCACCAGGCTGTTGTTTACCTCCGTTGTCATGACGTCCGACATTGAGCCGCTGTATTACTTTAGTGAAATCTTTTGAAAGCCTTTTTTTTTCTTTAAAGACCACAGCGGCACATATGTTAGTACTAAACTATGTTTGTGTTGCGCTACAGATGACATGCACGCACTTCTGCGCAGCACTTTAGCGCAGCTGTGTTATAAGATCCACGCCCACTGTGAGTCTGTTGTCCGGCTGGTGGAAAAGCTAACCAAACCGAGTAGAGTAGAGTAGAGTAGAGTAGAGTAGAGTAGAGTAGCTGAGTCGAGTAGGGCTGGAATTGTATAGTGGAAAAGCGCCAAAAGTGCAGTCCTAGTCTTAAAAGGTTCATTTGTTCTGACACATAGACTGTATATAGAAAAGGCAGCATGGCTTTGCTTTCTACCATTGCACTGCTATTGTGCAGCCAATGTTTGCGCAAAATCTGCCTGTGACAAAAAGAATTCCATCTTTCAACGTCTAATCTCTTCTTGACACATCGTACTTGTCCTGAAATTAAAATTTAACATTAAACCCTATTTTAAATGTCTAAAGATTTATGAAAAAGAAAGCTCTCAGAAAAAAGAAGACTTGAACACAATGCAGCCAAATAATATCTTCATATCACCACAGCATACAGATGTGAGACACATTTCTTTGTGGTGTATTTATTTTTTAAAGTTTGACCACAGCCCCATTCAAATAAATGGGGAGACTAAGTTTTGTGGAATCGTGGTCACACATAATTGTAAACGTGGCGGCTGAGTGTGAGTCATGAAAACATCAGTGCAGAACTGAGACTATATCAAGATTATTTCAGTATTCATCAATAAGCGCTTTGATGTATGCTAGCATAACATGGGAGAGAAAAACAGCTCAATGATAAGACGCTTGGCTGAGATGAAAATGTGAAATTAGATTCCACAAGTTTACTGTTTATCTTTAAGAAGCAATGCATTGGAAAATAAAAAACCTGGCATTGTCCTCTTACACTGAGGTGTTTCTCCAATTTTTATTTCTTTCATTGTGTTGTCTGACACATCAATCCTTAATATCTTTTGGTGTGAGCGTAGATGCTCAGGCGTCCGCAGTAATTCTCTTACCCTGCTCCTGAAAATTATGATGCTTTGCAAATAAGGTTTCATCTGTGAGGCTCTATTCTAACACTGCTCTGTGGAGAGGCAGTTCAGAAGTGATGGCATTCATCGATTGAAAAGGAACACCTACGGCCTTCATATTGATCCTTGAGTTCTTCTGTTTGTGAAGTACTTATGCAGAGTTTTTTGGTCTAAGTTTCTTTGTTTCCTTCTGTTTAGAAACTTGTATTTTATGCTGAAAGAGGAATGGAAAGTGGTGCTCTGTATTCTATTTTCCAATAACAGTGTTTCATATATAGTTTGACGGTGTGCAAGATGAGTGTTGGGACTTCATAGGTGAGGGAAAAATTTAGAAATTATGTTATATCAGAGGAGATGAGAAGCAGACGAACAAAAAAAAACGGTTTCCCTCCCTCTTTCCCCAGACAAACATCCAAGTTTTCCCTTTACAACAAATTTGATCAAAATCAATCATCGACTGTCATTTCCCCCTTTCACAACCCAGGGTAAGTCAAATCCCACTCTGGATTATTCACCTGTCTGCGGTTATGTAAGGCATCCATTCGTCATTACCTTCTGCTGCTGGAGGAGTTCTACTTGAGTTTCCCATGATTGCTTTTTCCAGTCGACATCCAGCTCGCAGCGATGTTCTCCCAGTTGTGGCACTTCATGTTATCTCTGCAGCTGCAGGGAGAAGTCACTGAGGACAAACCCCACATTAAAGTTTCAGCAGAGGAGAGAAAAAATACCTCAGCTGTGATTCACTTTAATGTTGTTCTGTTCGCTTTCTCCCCCAGTCATATTTCATTTAAATCACTCTGTAATAATGTGATGCACGCGCACAGACACCCACTGATTCATTGATTGGATCATGTCTCCTGCAGTCATGTTTCACTCACATGTTCACTCTGTAATAGTGTAGTTGGCCTACTCATGGCCTGATTGAAGGCTAATAAAATTTTTTAATGAGCCGTCTGTGTGTTTGTGTGTGTGTGTGTGTGTGTGTGTGTGTGTGCGTGTGTGTGCGTGTGTGTGTGTGTGTGTGTGTGTGTGTGTGTGTGTGTGTGTGAAAGCCTCTGGAGGGCCAGCCTGAACTCACACACCCCGACGTGTGTGCGGAGCTGTCAATGCACTTGTTCAGCATGCTGCAGAAGTTGAACTTATTTGTGCAGCTGACAGAACACTGCATGGATGTGAGGCCTCTTTTTATGCATATATGTACCCCAGTCTGAGTGTGTCTTGTTATATGAGCATCCAGTTTCCTTAAAAAGCCTCTTTTCTGTCACCCAGTCCAAGAAAAGATTGTGGGCAGAACACAGCCAAGAGAGGATTAGCTCCACATGAAGGGAACAACCCCCGAATAATTAAAATAATAATTGAGATATATTGTTATAATTTTAATCTGCTTCCTCTCCCTCCTACTCCTCTGCTTTGCATGCGACTCCAGTCTTAAATGTTTCCTCGCCCCTCTCCTCCTCCTCCCCCCTTTTCTGTCCGGCTTCTCTGCATGTAATTTTAGCTTTTTAAAATGTTTTCTCTGTCTGCTCCTTCCCTGTGGAGAGCAGGAGCACATAAGTAAAGGAGCTCTTATCCTCGCACCGACGAGTAGATAAGAATAGGAATTACAGAGGCATTCACAGGAGAGAGACAGAGAAAGATGGGGGGGGGGTTGAAGGAGAAGGATTGAGTGATCCAGGCTGAGACAGAGGGGGAGAGAAGGTGAGAGAAGGTGAGTTGGGGAGAAAAGAGGAGAACAAGGGAGGAGAAAACACTGCCGCACACAAAGAAAGGGACACGCAAGCTGAGAGCTGCCGCTTTGGGCTCGCTTGTGAACCTCCTTTTTACTTGCAGTTTGAAGTTTACAGAAGCGTGACTGATAACAGGGAACTTCGTAGATGGTTCATACGAGGACCGAGGAGGGCGGGGGCAGGGGGAGGCAGTCCTTACTCTCTCAGGGCCCATCTAAGTGCAGAATATACAGGATCTGATGAAACTTTCCTTCGTGCAATAACAAGAAAATGTCAGTGACAGAAATAAAAACAGGACCAATCCTCTCTGAGGTCCCTGTAGCCTGAAGTGATGCAGCTCAGTAATGTAATGACTGCTTCACTATGAAATGTGTCTGAAGATGGGGAGAAAATGTAAATTAACATAATTCACTTGAATTTAATTTAGTATATTTAATGTCCCCAAAGGGAAATCTGGATTTTACAGAGAGGCTGTGACTCAGATGCATTTGAGAATCCACATCTGATGGCAGCTCTCTCTTCTGTAAGCCTGAGTGCAAAGAGAAGTCATTTGACTGAGCCAAGAATTGAGCTTATATTAAACAAATCCTCAAAACAAAACAGCAGAAACTCACTATTTTAAGAGCTTTGAGCTGTTCAGATGGGGTTAGTTGGACTGTTCGTTATGGTTGCTGTGACTAATAGATGCCCATAAGACTCAGCTTGCTCAAACATACTCTACTGCAGGTTCATTAGCTCACACCCAAGAACTTAAAGCTAGATAATGTTTCCCACACAAAGGTGTCTTTCGGGACAAAGACACCAATGATCTGCTCAAGAGAACGCACGTTTTTTCATCCCACACAGCATCTGTTAGCTTCCATTCCCAAACTGCAGGGGGCAGCGCATCATAAACACCCGTCTACCAGAGCACCAAACTAGGGTTAGAAGAAGTCTACATTTGTTAACACAGTTTAAGTCATTATTATTTTGCCTATCCCTCCTTTTTGACTGCGTGTGACCAGCCTCAGATGTAAAACCATAATTCAGGTATAATCGAAAACTGTCATGTGGCATATTCGTGTATTGATGTGTGGGACATTCCCAGTCAAACCAGCCACATGGGAAAAAGATGAAAACAAGTCAACAAAGTGACATGATGAACATTGCAGGTGGTCGCTCAAGTTGGGCTAAATTTTTCCCAGAGTTAGAGATGTTGAAGATAATTTTATTTTATTTTCTTTCCTGCATTTCTCCAACATGTTGCCCCAAATATGATGTTGTGGTCTACTGCACAACTTTATCTAAAGAAGACACTTTTCTGAGTCGTGATGTGGCTTGGGAAAAACACACCATCACCCTTCCTTTCAGGATACCTTGAGTTTGAGTCGCATGTACCCCATGAATAAAGTTTGACCAGTTTTCAACTTAAAATCTCAGAAAAACCTCTTAAAGCCAAATGAAAACTGACTTTCTGCAATGCATTTCAATGGATGTCTGGGCAGAGAATGTCTGAATGTATGAGAATGGATTGGCTCATTGTGTCTGAGGGCGGGACTTAGCCATAGGTCAACTGTCAAAGCACTTTGTAAGCAATCTGTTTTTTTAAGGTACAAGATTAAGTTATTATTATTATTGTTATTATTGTACTTATTCAAGAAAGGAGGAACCTGACAAAATTAAACAAACATCAGCAAGTAAAGTTGTGTGAGTATGTACCTGTTTAATAACTCAAAGTGTGCTTAATGCTATACAGAATAACTCAGAGTAGAGACAGTAACTGTGTGTCTATTATCACCCACACAGTAATAACTGTGAGGGTAATTCTCTGAGCTAATTTAATGTAAATCTGATGAGCACATGGAAAGCATTTTTTGCATGAGAGAGCCCAGTGAGGATTAATCCACAACCCATAATATTTATACCTCCATATGTTCTCCTTTTTATCTCTAAGCTGCAGAGGGGACAGATAACACACACACACAGGTGTGTCTGTGTTGGTCACGGGTTCAGCATGCCAACAGATTTGTAGATTATAGGTATTCCACACTGCTCTGTGCTCCAGTATCTAAGACACTGTAGATAACTAACAACATAGTTCCTGGAGCGGTCCGTGCTGATCTGCTGTGCTCTACCTTTGAATAAAACAAACCCATGTTAGAGGCGTGATGACTGATCGGCTCTTCCACAGATTAAATCTATTGTGACCAGGGGGCGGCCTGCATGAGAGATAAGGCCATAAGTCATTGTCTGTGCACACGGATGACCCCAGCACGGCCAGTCTGGAGTCTGCTGAAGCTGAAAAATTGGTGTTTTTTTTGAGAGGAGGAGGTTTCTGTTCTCCAAACCAAGAATACAAATCTTGGTCAAGGTCTTTTCACTTAAAAAACAATAACATACAATGATATTAATAGTAACCACGATCATAACATTAAAATAATAGTTGTTTTGCAGTATGCCACTTACCACATCAAGGATCCCAAACTCCTTGATTTCACAGATAATAAAGATAAAAGTTAGACAATATTAAAAAGTAACATGTGTTATATAAGAGCTACTCTGCTAAAAAATAAATAAAAAAATCTTTAGAATACATGGTTCAAGGCTACAGTGCGGAGATAAGTTCACAGCTTTCATTTAAAGTAATGGGCGCGCTGCCTGCTGCTGATAGTGTGTTCCATAGCTTTAGGTGATAATTGCTGGAGGATGAATCCTTTTTTTCTCTCGGCTGTGGCTGAGAAACTCGAATAAACCAGCATGAGATTAATGCAGGAAAACTTTTCCTTTCATGTGTGTTTTGACACAACATTGTCACTCCAAAAGAGGAGAAAGCATCTTCCTAGTGAGCAGGGCCGGCTCCAGCCAAACCCGCTGAGGTAGGTGTGTGGAATTATTGGGTGGGTATATTTATGGGAGGGGTATAATTTTGACTCACACATCATCCAGGTCAGCTGATGTTATAAATGCAACTAACGAACACAGTTAGTCCAGCAATAATAATGTGAAACATCTGGTAAGACTTTGGAGTTGAGAAAAAAAATCTAAACTTGAGGCAAGAGGAGTGGTTCAGGATTATATGATGATAAATTCAACAGTGAGAACAACTTAACAACTTTCTACAGTGAGTACAGTCCCTGCAGGTTGCCTTCTTACAATGACACACTCAATAAGTTGCTTGCACAGGCTGTATATTATAAATATTTGGCTCTACTTTAGGATGTATGGTCTGGTTTGGGGTCCTTGCAGTCCCTCCCAACAATACAGGAGCAGAGTTTCTCCAATAATATAGGGCTGTGTGCCCAGACTCTACAACAGCAGTAGTAAAGTTTGAGCCTGTGTGTGTGTGTGTGTGTGTGTGTGTGTGTGTGTGTGTGTGTGTGTGTGTGTGTGTGTGTGTGTGTGTGTTGGTACACCCGTGCTGGCTTTGACTTTATTCTCCAAAGCAATAAAAATAAAGTAGTGTTCTTTGCTGAGTGCCTCAATATTGTATCAGGTCTGTTATCATCTCTCTCTATTTCTCTGCTCATCTCTGCTCTGTCCTACCGTTGATATTGATGTTGCTGTTGCTGAGGACAATATTAGAAGCAATATTGTACCAACACCTCGCTAAAGAAGACAAATCTCTCCGTGGGATCTCTCAGCACAGCAAACTCTACAACAGCTGTGCACTGAAAGCAGCTTAACTGCATAAAAAATGGGTTCTTGTGTGTTTTGCATTTGCATTCATGCTGCAAGTTAACAGTAGATCAATTAAGTGTTCCACTCAGTATCCCTCCTGGTGAACCTGGTGCTGTTGGTATGTGTACTTCATGGACATGTAGAGGTTAATGTTTTCAGTATGAAGCTCTTCATGAATTTCATCCTTTAATCCACAGGACACATCCTGTCCCATTACCTTCTGCATTGGAGGTTAATTGTATTTTTCTGCCTGACAGGTTTTCAGTTTAGTACATTTAATATGCATAATGAGCTGACCATGAACATGCATATACTTAGCAGTAAAACATGTCTAGGTTTACACACAACTGCATAATGTATGCAACTCTATACACACAGCATTCAGTGTTCTTCTATTTATACCTGAATGAAAGAAGACTGAGCTATTAGACGCTGAGAGCAGGCTCTGCATGTTGTACCCATGCACTTACTGTGTGTATTTATACATAAAGGGCAGCTTTACAAACCTGTGCTCCTCTTTTCAATGACAATCTAGAACTACAAAGCCTTTCCAGTGAGTGTTTTACATAAACTTCATACACGTGTGTGATGCATGTAGCATTAATTCTTGAGAAATTTGCTTTCAACAAGAAAACAGGTTTCTCATGTTGTAAAGGCTGGATCGAGTAAACAGCAAATAAAAGTTTTCAAAAGGAAAACGATGATAAGGAAAAACAGCGTGATGAAATTAAATATTCCCACACAACCCACAAGGGTTTGGGAAAACCTGATCCTAAGGATTCAACATGGAGGGCATGTTTGTCGTCTACCTGCTCGCTGTCCTGTGTGCATGTGTTCTGTTAAGCAGCAAAAATTAAATAAAATATGAGAATAGATATTGATTAAATAATTCAGAAGCTGATGGTCTTTTCTCATATTCCCTTTGGATCGAAGTACATTTGTGATGACATTTGCTGCCGTGTTCCTGAGCAGAAAAATCACATACGTTACTCTCTTTACATAGTGACTGTGTTCAGTTTGACATTCTGGCCTAGATGCTCAGTGATTTGTGGTCTTGAAGGTCCTCACATGGTCAGGAGTAGTACTTGCCCATATTTACATCATTCCCTGGAGGATTATGGGAACAAATAATCACCAACAACATGCCCCAACTCATGCAATGTCCCCAAATCACAGGGCTTGGTAAATCAGGTTGTTAATGTGGTTACACCCTTTATCATCCTGGTATCAGGCTACATGGGCTTTTTGACTTTTTGGTCTTTAAGGAGTAAAGATTACAAAGATAATACCTACAATATTCATCTTCACTTATTTCAGGAGTCATGTATCATCTCTATAAATCAGTTTAAGGTAATGAAAGATATGTTAAGAAACCACAATTTAAAAAACATGTTTAAATTTTTTTGGCTTGAGATGGGAATGAAACAAAGCCATCAGCCTACGTGTGTTAACATAAAAATAACATGACTCATAGTGAAGTCTGGAAGCCAAGCGTTACATCACATAACGTAATACATTAACACACCGTTCCAGTAAGTATGTGTAATCCTCCAAAATCTGAACCAGCCTCCCCAGAGTGGAAGGTGACCTCATCTCTGCAGGTCCTGTGGGTGAAGTCTTCTTTTCTCTGGTAGAAATGGAGGTGAATTATCACAACTTATGGCTCTATCCCCTGCAGAAGCTGCAGTAGCTGCTCTGTGTTCATCCAGCTCAGGAGGAGATTTCAGAGTTCTGTCAACTTACAATTTGACCAGAAAATAAGATTGTGTGCCAGGGTTCTTGTATAGATTGAGGAAGTCCAGTATAAGAAAGTTATTCCTACAGCTTTGGGCTTCTCGGCCTGAGGTCTCTACCATCAGTTTGCTGAAAGATAGAGCAGGACGCTTTTACCTCAAGGTGCAAATTTGTATTCCCTAAAATCAGCCTCTGACTCTGTGACCTTGTCTTTTGTAAAACCATGGCTCTAGAAGCAGGAAGGCTGCTATTGAGTGAAATCAGATTCTCACTCTGCTTCATTATAAAACTGTCTCCACAAAAATCAAATCACCACGCTGAGTCCAGATGATCACTGATTGCAATCTTAGTCCTAGAAATTCAATCAATCATTCAGTCTTTATCTTTACAGTGCCAGTTCATAAACACGTTATCTGAAGACACATGACTGATAGAAGCTTTGACAGTGTTAATATAATACACAGCACGTTTATGAACAAGGCTATGGATCAAAACAAGGAGGAGTGACATCGTTTTCCTCTGCAGCTGTCAGGAAACACTCATGTTGAACAAGTTGTATTCTCTCTATGTGTATAAATATTGCATTGCATAATGTTTCCCACACAGAGTAATTGTATATGCTGATACAGAGAGTGTGTAGGTGTGTGTGTGAGTGTTAGGGTCACATTACTGCTAATGGTTACATAAGTATCAGCTATGCTTGTTAATGCCTACAGTGCAATCAATGTTATGAAAAATCCTTGTTAAAACGCAAGTGCAAACAATCCAAGAGGCTAGTACAGAATGATAGATTCTTCCATCCTTAAATTGACATTTTCAGTGAGCGTTGGAGCACCAATGTCCCATAGTTTCCTCTGGATTACTGCTGCAAACGACCTGCGGCTGTGGACCTGCCTGACTCTAACTACTACAACTATTGCCATCAATTTTAGTATTATTTTTACAGTTATGACACTTATATTAATCCTTTAACTGTTTGGATTGATATTTTCATTTCTTCCCCTCTCACTATCATCAAGATTGTAAATGCTTGTAGACTTTTTTTCATGTGACATCATATTGTCTACCATTGCCCAGTTGGGAAAAAGGATAGGTCACACCGGGGGATACACCAGATCCATGTCCGTTTCGTTTTGTCCCCGCTCCATGGTGCAGTGACTTTGTGCTCTCTCTCTCACCATTAACCAAGCAGTGAAACCAAGATACATTCTGCACCTGTTACAATAGCGCGGCTTTGTAGTAAAAGAGTGCAGCTACTAGACTGGCTTGCCGCCCATTGAAAATGTGTGGCACATTATGAAGTGCAAAATAAGAGCAACTTAATTTGTTCATCAAGTAAGAATAGAGAAGAATTCCAGCTCCAAAGCTTCAACAGTTGGTGTCCTTGGTTCACAAACACTTATTGAAAGTTGAATAAGAAAAGGTGGGAAACATACTCCTATCCTAGCTTTTTTGGGAGGGCACTGCATCAAATTCAAGATGAGTGAATATTTGCAAAATAAAAAACAGTTAATCAGTTTGAACATTAAATATCTTGTCTGTGTAGCATATTCAACTGAGCATAGATTAAACAGGATTTGAAAACTGAAGGTCCGTGCAAGTTTTTCTGAATATGTCTGGTTTCTGAGCACCCTCAAGGTTACTTACTGATATTTTTGTTAAGTCAGTAAAAAACTAACATTTACTGATCCTGTTAACATCTTAAATATCATCTTTGTTGGTGCTGTGACTATCAGGCTGTGTGTGCTGATGCTGTCATGATGTTAATGTTGAGGTTGCTGTCTGTTTCTGCTTCTCCTGCTTCCTGATGAGAGGGACAAATGAGAATTTCATGTCATAGATTATGACTGGTGTAAATCAAAAATGTTGAAAAAAAACTTTCTTTAGGTGTTAAAGAATGTTTTCAGGAGGGTGAAATCCAGAAGCCTGCCTGGTCAAAGTGTTCACTCCTGTCACATGGAGGATGAAGCACCGGCAGAGAGGAGGGAGGTAGAACAGACACACAGAAAGCAGAGCCTGAGGCCAGTTTTCACTTTGAGTCTCCCGGGTCTGCTTCCTGTCTCCCTGCTGCCCACTTCCTGTCCGTCCATCAACGCGCTGATGTAATGCTCTCTGACACATGGCCGCCACGTAGATTCAAGGGTCACATTTACAGAGACTTTTGCACTTTCTCTCAGACACATTCCTCGCCTCTAGGCATGCATGCTATTTATCAAACAGGCCCAGATCAGAGACTTCACTTGTCATCAGCCTCAGAGTCACATGTCAGGAGTGATGAGCAGGTTTAATTTTTTAATACAGAATAAATCATTAATAGCTTGCTGTGACTTTTTAAATGTTCAAAGTTCAGTTTGCTTTGCCTCACACATTTCACTCTTCCTCTAGTGACTAGAGTCTAGTCTCATCATCTACCTCCTAGAAACCCATTTTTCAGAAACCCACTCACTTACAGATGCTTGAGCAATTGTTTCAACATGCCATTACTCTTTGAAAATGACAAAACAGCAGCTTTTCACAGAGATTATGTGACAAACAAAGTAGATATCAAAAAATGAGTTGTCTTAATTACACCCAAGGCCTTTAATAACATAAAAAAACATTTACAAGACGACACAAGAATCAAAGAATCCAATGGATGTGTTTTGGTCTCAGACTAACCTACAAAGGTCAAGACCACTTTCCTAGAAAGTAATCTGCTGGACTTATTTCTCGGGTTTTTAATTCTTTAGGATTTTAATTTTGATTAACTAGAATTAAAATCGTCAGTTATGTTAACTCCATCTTTGATTTCAAGTGTAAAATCACATTATTTTGCTTCATAGAGACATGTAAGGCCACAATAACTATGAAAAGCAAACCAATCAGTTGATTGCAATGGAGTATGCTTTATGTCGATAAAATCTAGATTAAAAAAGTAATGCACTTCTAAATTAATATGGCCTGAAACCATGACTTAGAGGAAGGAGACAGCTCCATTTGTCGACTCCGCTATTTTGGTTATTACTATTTTTTTTTAACAAAGATACTTGTTGCCACTGTCAGTCATGAGCTTAGGTTCTGATGTCAGTATGGTGTGAAGGAATCCCCAGATAATTTGAGTTTCTCACAAATATTCAGTGATCCCATACAAAGCACTTGCATTTTTCAGAGTTGTAATTTGTTAACTGTCTGTATTTTATAGAGTTCCTGCATATATGTGTGAGGTCATTGTTTGGTGTAGCAGTAAACTGGCTGGAATATGGTTTCCACACAAACATGACTCATGGAAATTAGACAAGTGGAATCAGCACAAGAACATGTGAGGCTTTTTTTCTTATTAACACTCCACACGGTGTCCGTTGGCAGTCGTTTCCAAACAGCAGGGGGCAGTGTATCACATCGACAGAAGTGCTAAACTAGAGTTTGATTTGCAGCATCAGTAGTTTCACCCTGTAGGTGTTGGTTTGAGTGTTTCTTGTGCACATTTCTTCTGATTTCAGGAGTTGATTAAGAAGTTTTCTCTGGTGAAACGCAGCGTTCAACAGCTCAGTGGTGTCCTTATTTCCATAATGACAGCAGAAAGAGTAATGGGAGCAGCCATGACTTCATTACAGTTAACTCAAAGGGAAACAAAATTGCAGATGATTTGAAAAATTAATGTTCTATCTCAGACCTGCCTCCACGGGTTAGCTCTTTTAATATCTCTGCTTCATAAGGCATATCACATCTATGTGACGTTGTACAATTGCAAATAAGAATCCATCAAATAAAAAGCTAAAGCTGGTTTGTCAAACTGATAGTCCAGAGGTTTGCATACACCAACAAACAAGTGTCCTTGTCTATGAAACAATAGCTGTTTTTCTTCTCAAACATTTGCCACACTTCTCAAACAGCACACAGCTCCTTTGTTATAGGAGGAGGGAGGGGAGGGGGGGGTCTACATGTTGAGCAGTAAAGGATTGTTATATTATTTAACAAAAGATCTACCATTTCAGAGCAGGTGCTCAGAGGCACAGGAGCACTGAGCTGTAATGGACTTGGACCACAGAGCTAAAGTGCTTCACTAAGTGCTCCATATGCCTGGCTGTATCTGACACAGGTATATCTGTGTTTCCCAAAATAGAGCCAAAGAGCTAACTGACACTGGCAGGAGCTCCCACTCTCATCTTTCCTCTGTACCGAAACAACTGATGAGGACAGTGAAAAGGCAACTACTTTAAAGCAAATCAATAGAGAAATATTCGTGCTAGGAGAAAAAAGTGGTGGTATATGGCAGGGGAAAATGAAAAAGGACTCTTTGGAGGCATAATTCAGCATGTTAGTCTGATTTATTGCTAAGAGGAGAGGAGTAATGCACTGCATTCAGAAAGCCTCTTTAAACTAGATTTGAGAAGAAATATAGAGGCAAATAGCAATTTCAAATTCAACTCTTCAGCCTCTTAATGTTTTTTTATGTAAAGCCCATCACATTCAAAATACTTACTTTAAGCACTGAACAGTGGGAGTACTGGTTTAATCTGAGACTGTCAGCCTTTGAAAACAACCACTTTCCATGTCAGGAAAACAGGAAAGATTGGAGCAGATAAAAGCTTTGACGGAAAGTGGTGATAAGGAAAAGATGTACAACTTCAACTGTTTTAGTAAATATTTCTGATAGGAGGAATGCATTCATTCAACTGATCTCCATCGTGAGCTCCATTAAAATTGAGCTCCTTGTGCTTTGTTGACAAAAAGATGCATTTCTCTGAGTTTTTTCAGTTTTTAACCATGAATGCAGAACTACACCACAAAACCTAATTTGTTTTTGTTTGTTTGTTTCCTAGAGCATGCTGTTATTTCCTATATTGAGGTGACAGTTGGGCTCATTGGTGTAGAGCTATTTTTCCAAGTATGATTCCCCAGCCTGTCTCTATATGTTAGCCCTGTGATAGTCTCACAATGTCAAAAAAGAGTTGGCAGCACAGATGTGGTGACTTCATTGATGCAAAACCTTAAAGTCCTGTGAGGACTTTCCAAGTACTCTTGAAAAAGTCTGACTTCTAGATATTGGCCTGGTTGTAATTTACAAATTGAAATGAGATTATCAGCACTAAAGTAGGTTATTTCTAAAAGCTTTATCTCAGTTTCCCATGCAGGTTGGGTTGTGGTGTTTGTGTTTTTCTCTGCTGAAAAAGATATCTTGAATTTATTTGTAAAAATTTTGGACACTGGAGCTGGACTGTTGGACTGAAAAAAGGAGGTCAAGGTAGAAGAAAGCTAAACAGGAGAGTAATAGAACATGGGCTAAAGGCTAAAACAGATGTTAAGCTGTTTGTGATAATGTTCATTCCAACCCACATGCAGCAGTTATTCTGCAGTGATCTGTTCAAACCTGAGAGTCTATCAATAAAATGAAGATCCAGGTTATGCTTGCTCTGCTTGGTGAGGTTGGAGTTGGTAGATGAGCACTGGTAGGACACAACCAGGATTCACTAACGTTACATGTTACAGACACGTCTCAGAGCAATGGGCTGTGAGTAGCCCTAAATGTAGCAGGCTACTAAATGACACTACAAATTGAGTTTACAAAGTTTGGTTTTATTGTCAAACAAAAACACAAACTACAAATGAATACACTACCTCGTTGCTTTGCATTCTGGATAAAGTTGTCTTGAACAAAGAAAAGTAGAGTTTAAAAGATCTGCTTTCCATTCTTTTGCTTCCAAACAAATGCACACCTTGGTATGGGTCGCATCCTCCTGACAGTAGATGCAGGTGCTCATGGGAAATGGAGTCTTTCTTCTTGAAAAACAATGCTTTTCAGCCCCTTCAACAGAAAGTATCATTTGAATGTGACCTCCTCTGCTAGCATAACACAAGGCACAGCTGTGCACTTATACACTGAACCCCCAAACACTGTGTTATTAGTGCCACGGTGTGTGATTTCACACCACAGCACAGTATTGCAGGAGCTTGATAGTCTTGTAAAGACACAGGGGAATCATTGATAAAAACCTTTACACATTTTATCGTTTTACCTGCTGCTGTTTACATGGAGGGTCAACCACTTTCCCGCACCATCAGGCCCCAGTGTGTCACTGGGGAGATGTATCAGGGATGCAGATATTCTGTTTTGGAATGGCAGTATGTCAGAGCTTATTGTTTCGGGTTGAAGGTTTTGTTTTATTCAGGTCTTTTCCCAAACTGGAGTTTTGTTACAGACATTTAGCATGTTTAAAGGAGTGGTTTAGGATTGTTGAAGGGCTGTTACATAAGGTACTTACTGTAGTTCACCAACAGCAGCAGAGCAGCTTGTGCTTGGCATTCAAACTCTAACTTCATTACATCTCACAGTTTCATTTTGTTTGGAGTTTGTTGTGATGAGATTATATCATAAACCCCTTGCAGGTGGATGCTGAGGAGATAGTGAAGCTGAGTCTGAGCATGGTGCTGGTATCAGTGACTGAGCAGAGGGAGAGAACATACACCTGGCATCTTAAACAGTGCATTAAATCAGACGGATATATTTGTCAGGTGTTTGTGAGAATGACGCATGTAGAGTGTGAACGAGCGCGGCTCAAGTTGTCTGCCTGGATTAGCAGGGTGGTATCACTTCATTAAGGGCGCGGCTTTGGGTAAATAAGTCAGTGTGGAGTCTGTGAGGAGCTGTGGGAGCTCAGCGACACGTTCAACATATCATACATGTTTGCTTCGTGGTATCAGTTTAGTATGAACACAGTGATGTTTGCTGAAGTAAAACCTTCTCTTATGCCAGTCATGTCTGATGGTTGGTACACACTCTCACACACACACTTACACACACACTCTCACACATTTCTTTCTTTACTCACCAGACAGCTTCATCAACACACTGGCCGTAAGACATAATCGTCATTCAAGGCATTCACATTTCAGAGTGAGTGTGGAGGAGGATGAGAGAGAGGGGGAGAGATCAAGCGTGTTTGTGTGTGTGTGTGTGTGTGAGAGAGAGTGTGTGTGTGAGAGAGAGAGAGACAGAGTGTGTGAGAGAGAGAGGGAGGGAAGAAGAAAGAACAGACAGAGTGTGCTCTTGTGTGTATGAGAGTGAGAATGGGAGAGGGGTGAAATCATTAATTCCTGGCATTGAGAAGGAGAAGCCTGGCCAGTGTAAGGAGAGGCGCACACACACACACACACACACACACACACACACTTACACTCACACACAGATGACTTTATGCAGAACAACAGTGCCCCCTGTGTCTGCGTGACAGAACAGCATCTCCATTTCTGAAAAAAAGAAACGCTCCTGCTCCTCCTTGTATCTATCCATCTACCCTATTAGGTGCTTCTCTGGTTGGTGTTCTGTCTGCCTGCTAATGAAGCCGTCTTTATCTGTTTTTAAGAGCGCACAGAAACCCCAGAAGACATGCACGGGGAGTGCAGAAAGAATAAGAACAGAGACACACAGAGAGAGGAGTTTCATCAGCGCACTGATGAAGTCATCAGTCTTTCCTCTGAGGGGGGTTTGATTTTACATATGAACCTCCAACCACAGCAGCAGCCCAAGAGATGGAGCTGAGGCACCCAGGGAACAGATATCAATCTGTGAAAACTGCTGAGGATGAAATGTGCAGAGGATATCCATAGATTAATCCTGTAAATGAAAATCAGGTACATGATTTCAGGCTGTTTGTCTGGCGATGTCTTCTCCCAGTGGGTAACAATCAGCAGCAAAGTACAAATACAATAACAGAACCATCTGTCAGAGGCTTATTACACTGATTCATAACCAAAATTTGACCACTTTGCATTTGTAAAAGACAACGTCTGTTTTCAGTGAGATTACAGAATCTCTTCATGCTCTCCTCAGCTTGTGATCTGTGTTTTGACAGTCAGAGTTTGGTGCTTTATTTTGTTATAACTGCACTGTTTTTCCGAAAGCCTTCTTAGATCTGAGATGAGAGACTGTACACAGTGCTTTTTCTTCTTTCCTGGTCCATGCTTTGCTGTTGTTTTGACTTTTCAAAGACTGGTTGTTATGCCCCTGAAGCATTCTCTGCTTTACCTGCTGGGATTTTTTGTACCATATTTTTAAGATTGGACCTTAGTTGACAAATTGGTCAAATTCTTTACGAAAAAAAGATTCAAGCAGTAGTAAAAAAGACATGAATTCCCTTTGTAAATAAGGCACATTAAGGTTCTTAACAACTACAGTCCACCTGAACTCTGGCTCTGATTATCTTACCATAAGATTATGCTTTACCTTCAGTCAATTATCATCTGTTATGTGTTTGTCAGCCCTCCCCTCACACCAAAGAAGGACACTCAGGAAAAAAAAAAAAATTTTACACTGTCCTGTGTCCGGGCTGCAAATTACATATCAGTTCAAAACGATGTGCCACATTTCACTGTTGCTGATGGGAACAGTGATAAACGGTTTGAGAAAGTATTTGACTAATCTAATTAATGGAATTAGTTAGCCACAAAGCCAACAATGCCTGCTTTCTCATCTGAAACAAATGTGTTAGTACCAAGGTTTTAACCAAGGTCTGATAATGTGGTTTGAGCCTCTGAAACACCTCCTGGCAGCTTTCTGGCTCAATGCAACTAGGACTGAACCTAGACAAGAAATTCTCCAGTAGGGGATAACAAAGTAGTGACATAGGTTTGCAGATTCCCAACTTTTGCATACACTACAAAATTGCAAGGGTAATATTTTGTGAGATCCGAAAACCTCTCAAGTTGAATATGGACCAAGGAACACAGGGTAAATCTAGATGGCATGTGTTTTGATACAAACATCATTGGCTGTGGGTACATTTTGACAATGACATAGTGAATGGCACCGCTGACTTAAATTTCAGAAGTTTGGAGTTAAAATGTCCATCCCTTCATCACATCAGGATAACCTGTTTTTCATTATTCTGATTTATAAATATACAATTAGGTTCAGGTAGCATTAAAAGTGCAGGGGCTGTCATGCTCAGGTGTCATATCTTCTTTAGAAACCAGTGGATTGTGTCAGAAATACTACACTCATGTGATACACAGTCTATGTCAAGTTACAGATGTGACATGAGTTCATATCATGCTATAAAATGCATAAATGTTTGAAGACATGTCAGACTGAGGAGATGAGACAGACATCTGAAGGGGTTTACTGTTTCACCTTGGCAGACTTGTGATATACCCACAAGAAAAAGGGCTGACATCTTTTCAGCCACCTGTCTTCTTTTCTTATGAACTGGTCTGTGCTGGACCAGAACTCTTTGTGGTTCACTCTTTGTTTAATGCCAAGTACCTACCAACTGGACCACCCACTGCTTGAGCAATCAGTAAAAGAAAGGAAGGGAAAAAGCACATACCTCTATATGAATATATATTAATATATGAGTCACAAAGAGCCTCTGATGGAATGGCAGTGTTAAATATTCACATGATTGGCTCCCATCCTCTGATGAATACAGATTTAATAGCACACTGACCTTCTGTGTGACTGTGAGCTCGACTGTATACGAGTGAGACACTAAAGTGAATTAAGCTTATTTAGCAGTTAATCCACGACTGATATACCGCAAGTCTCCAGCCTGTGTTACACACAAACACAAACTGCTGCAGTGACGTTCTTGTACTGGGACTAAATTAATTAAAAAAGCCTTAATCCCAACCTCCCTGCTCTAAATTTATCCTAAAGCCCAAACCTATGACTCCGCTCAATGCAGAGGTCAGTCTACAGTTAAACCCATCAGTGGAGTGAGACTAATCGTGTGAATATTTAATGGTTCTATTTCTTTGCATAACCGCCTCTGAGTCACTCCTTGCTCAGTGTCTGAGAGTGTGTGTGGGTCAGTGTGTGTGTGTGTGTGTGTGTGAGAGAGAGAGGCAGTTAAACCCGCCCGTCTTACAAACAGACGCAGTGATTTCTTAATGAGAGGTTGTTGAGCAGAGGGAGAAACTGCTGTGACCTTTCCAAGTTAGAAAGTAGGGGGAGGAGACAGAGACCAATTAATGTGCAAGTTTTAATGTGGTGAAATAAATCCCCGGGGATTACATCGCAGATTGTGGGCTCAGAGAAGTCTCAGAATTCCTGACCCCAATGCATCTGAAAGAGATATTTTTATTTCTCTGGCCGTTAAATCTAAACAGCTCTTGGGATTCAGATGAGTGTGTACTTCAGATGGAAAAAATTAAACACTATTAAACAGACTAATTCTGCAAATGATGAAAATATTAATTCTATTGACCATCCTTGATTAAACTTTTCACCTTGCATCAGAGATGTGGAAATGTACTCTAGGGTTCATGAGGCCGTCTGCCTGTTGAGAGCTGTACATTTCAATAAATTTCATTTCACCTTCACACTCTGGTACATAATAGTGACTGCAGTGGCCAGCTAACTTGAAGTAGTTTTCTCCTAAATGCAGATCAGTCTGTTTTGAGAGTTTTTTTCTTCAGTATTTTGTTCTTCTTAAGGCACCGGAAAAAAATATTTCAATTTTATTTTAAGATATTGGATTTTTCAGAAAGTTACAGATATCAAAGGATTATAAAACTTACTGATTAGAAAATAAACAAAGGTAAAATTATTATAAATATTTCGAAATGTTGTGAAAGCATAAAAATAAATAATGATTCATGGGTTACAAAATAACACAATTTAATTCATTCTGACACTAAGCTCACACTGTTTGATGTTGAATGCTCAGTAGTCTACTGGAGCAAAAATTAAACAAATTAAAAAAAAATTGAATCTTTTTTTTTTCATGCCCTAAGAAGTATAAAAACACTTACAAAAATATTTTAACACAGGCTCTTTTGCATGCATCAGAGGACTAATTATGGACAAATGTATTCTAAATGTTTTCCCCTTATCCCGCAGCTTAGATTGAGAGATAAATCTGCATGTCTGTATGAATTTTACTCCATCTCTTCTGAGTCACCGCATGAACTCAAATTCCTTAAAGTTAGAATAATATTCTCAGATGATGTGTTTGGAAATGATTTTCTTGTTCATGTGTTCCATCCAACTTTGCATTCTCAAGGTTTCATATATTGGGTGTTGATTTTGGTATTGACAGGGTACGCCTAGAAGGAGGCCTGAATTTTAAACAGAATCTCTACAGAGGAAGAGAAGGGGAAGTTAGCAGGAGAAATCTATTGTTTTGTTTGTATGAATGTAAAGAGCTGCACAATTTCCCAGCTTCTATGCAGCTCACATAACTTGTTTCTCAGTTGTTTTGGTGTGTGGCATAATAGATCAACCAGGACAAGGTCCAAAAGCAACACTTTAAAGAGGGCATATTATCAACTTCCTATATGGAAGTACACATTCATTCATTCATTCACTTTCTACTGCTTGCTCTGTTCAGGGTAGGAGGTGGCTGTAGTCCATCCACGTGCGAGAGGTGGGGTACACCCTCGACTGGTCGCCAGTCAATCACAGGGCTGACACATAGAGACAAACAACCTCTCACACACATACTCGCACCTGCAGGCAACTTAGAATCACCAATTAACCCGCTGAGCATGTTTTTGGACTGTGTGAGGAAGCTTGAGTACCTGGAGAGAACTCACACATACACAATGAGAACATGCAAACTCCACACTGAGAGGGACCATAACAGCAACACAGTAAAATTTACCTTAACTTGACTCCATTTATCCACCACCCTTTGCCACCTGCCCTCTCTCAAAGCCCATTAAAGTGCAAAACTGCCACGTATATTTTGCAGTTTGCTCTTGTTGTGTGTCTTATTGAGGAAACAGACCCACTGTTTGCTGCACAGCGCTGAGCTGTGTGCTCCCTTCCTCACAAATCATTTTTGGTCATACTTAGATAATGAGGTAATCCTACCTACATGTCAAAGAGTCACTTCACAGAAATAGCTATACTCTGTTTAATAGAATGGAAACCATAACTCCTCACTGACTGTGAAGCCACATAGTACTTATGTTTTACTTAACAGAGGTGAGAGACTGTCATCACACTCTTTCTATCAGCCAGAACAGATTCAAACATGCTTTGGCTGCACTGATGTAACAAGTCAGAGTCGTTCAAGGCCACTTTTTACTTTCACATCTCATGATGGGCAGAAATAGAGGTACAGTCGACAGCAAGCTAGCACAGAGCAGCTCAGTCATTTGCCACTTTACACCATGTGGTGTGGCCAAGATGTTACAATCATAAAGAGAGCAATTTTAAAGTAATACTAACCAACCTCAGGCAAAGACATAATGTTTAAAGGTCACCTAGAGGTGGAACTTTCTCATGATCACTGAAAGGCTTGGTCACGACAGTGTCGTCTGCTGATGGATAACAGTTTACCATCTGCATGTCTGTCACTTGAAAATGTTGAAATTTCTGTGATGCAGGAGCTGGAAATTAACTACCTTGTTAGAAGAAATCAATAAAGGCTTCTTCTATCACATGAAGATGGCTCTTGTGCGTCAGCAGGATAATTAACATGTCTAAAGGCAATGTAATTAGCATGAAATGGCTTGTTTTTCTTGTATGTTGTACCCCAGTGTATCACTGTGTTCCTTTAAAAAAGCATCTTGTTGATTTAAAGCTATTAATCAGTTTTACCCCTTACAATGAGTTGCAGATAAGCATGAGAAACACTGGAACTATTCCCTGCATCTAGTGTGGTTGGGAAAAAAAAAAAAAAAAAAAAACTTAAAGCTCTGAGTCAATATATGCACAAACACAATCAGCTCCCAGCTTCAAACAAACAGATTGTACTTTTTGAACTCTGATTTTAAAATGGAATACAGTAATTGAAAACCTCGGGTCTTTTCAGGTTGGTTCTGAGACACTTTTCTGAAAGGCAGAGTGAAGGTAAAAGCAGATGAAATTTGTATGGATCAGGATAGTTATTCTCCTGGTGGCTACTTTGAAGGGCTTTCAGAAGTGAAGGACATCTCTGCAGCAACATCAAAGTTTTCCCTCTTTGTTTACAGCAACTGATTTTAGGCAAACGATGACCATGAATTTTTAAATGCATACCAAATTGCCCCTGTAAGTCTCAGACTTGATAAATTAATAGCATTTTCCAGTCATAAAACAACAGAGTACCTGACAGTGCTGTTTTCTGAGTTCAATAAAGGACAAGTGATTTTATTTTTCCACCGGAAGGAAAGCTGATTAAATTTGTATGAAAAGAAATGAAAGCATTGTTCTGTCAGCTTGTTTCAGAGTAATGGGTGAAAGAAAATAATCACATCAGATGACCCCGTTCTTTGTGTCTTATTTCGCAGAATATATTTGAATTTCCCAGTGCGCCGTGCCAATTCACTGATACACTTTCTGAGAAGCTTTCATATTTCATCATAATGTCAAAGGCTGAAAGGCAATCTGGCACAAAGTGAATGTGAATGTTTAACACTGACCCTGATTGTTATGAGTCTGAACCTTTATTTGACTGGACACATGTATTGATCTGCTCTCTGAAACCAGGAGGGTGTCAACGACTGAGCTTGAGACAACACCAACAGAGTTCAGCTCTTAACAGAGTCAATATTCTAACTCACGTTCATTTCAGGTGTCAGAACCTGTAACATTACTATTGAGTGAATGATGTTGAATGCACCGTTTTGTACATATTTCTCTATTAAAGGCTGTTGTCTTAAACTTTTGATCAACTGATAAACAGAGTATTTACCTTTCATTGTTGTTTGCAATAAATTGCTCACATATTTCTTTTTACTATCTCTTATTTCTTCTTTTGCATTTTAACCCTCTGATACATGAATTATGAAAGTCAGCGTCAGGATTTTTTCCCTTGAGTGTTTTTATTTATCTTAAAGCATGAAAAAAAGTTTTCCTTTTTTTTTCAAATATTTGTAACTGAGCATTCAACTTAAAACAGTGTGAACTTAATGTAAACATGACTTATTTTTTTGTTTGACTTCTTTTCTTTTTTTCTTTTTTGGTAAATTCATGAATAAATGAATAATCTTTTTTTTAATGCTTTGTGAAACATTTTAACTCTCTTTCATCCATTTTAACACTGAATAATTTATAGTTATTACGCTGTTTTACCCTCAAATGTTTGTCTATAACTTTTTTCAAAAATATATATATTTGGAAAAGAATTGAAAACATTTTTCAGGCCCCAAGAAGAATACAAATTTCCTGGCTAATATGAATTTCCACCACATCAATCACTGAATTTAGGAGTAAATAAGTTTTAAATAGGTGTCCACTGTAGTGACCACTATGCACCACAGGGTTAAAACTCTTTTTAAGATTCCACAGTTCAAAATGTAAATTAGAGCCAATTTTCAACTAGTCTTAAGATTTGATCAATAATAGTAGCCAAAACTCTTTGGCCACAGACATAAGAATCAACCTCGGACTCACAAACTGGAGGAACAAAACTTCCTGTTTTTTTCAATCCATGGATAAGAGGAGTAGAATTGGGGTTGAGGCGGCAGGTGCTCCTTGGCTCAAAAGCTTTTTTTACAGAGATGCACTGCTTGCATCTGAAGCCTTTGTACCCTCCTGTCTCTACCTTTTTTTCTCTGCTGTGCTGAGTGGAGGCCATCTGTCAGCGCACCAGGAGTAGGGGCAGACTTCACACCAGTGGCATTCATGCTAGAAGCCTCTGTCACTTTTGTACCTTCACACTAACAGCACCACCTTCTCTACAGTGGTCAAGAGGACTGGAAGTAAACTTTACCCTACCAATTTTCTACCTCACATCTGTTGCAGCTCTATTTTAGTGACTCTGTTTCAGATGTGTGTATTTTTGTGTGTTCCCTATTTGTCCTGCTCATTTCCAGGTGAGGCTGCTGATTGACGAAGAGGCTCACCTGGACCAAGCCTCTAAAAGATAGCAGCAGTCAGGGGCATTTGAGTTGAGGTTTGCTGCCCTGATGCCTCTTCAGAGGGATCTTATCTTTTTTTTAATAAGTATTAGTAATTAATAGATGGAGTGATTGTATGTCAGACATGTTGATGCCTTTACAGCAGAGATGGAGGAAGACAGAGAGGACTGAATAGTATGTGTAGGACTGTGCATGTGTGTATGTGTGCATGTGTGTGTAGGCAGTGGGGTCCCTGGGGGAAACAGAGCAGAGGGCAGCTGCAGCTGTTTCTAATAGGTTTCTACAGTTTGTCTCTAGAGAGCACAGACACACACACACACACACTCTCTCACACACACACAGAGTCATTACTGCTCTCCTATTGTTCTCCAGGTTGTTTGTAACCTTTGCTCCACCTCACAACACGAAAATGGTCGAGTGAGAAAAAACAGCGGAGGGAAAAAAAGACGGAGGAGGGGATAGAAGAAAAGGACTGACAGAGATCTCTGGAGAGGGAAGCTTGACTCTGAAGTCTTCCAGATGAAACGGTTCATTCAGGGTGGTAGCTGCTAGGAAAACCTGTTTTTTTGAGTTTTTGTTGGATTTATGTTGGACACATTTTTGTGAAAGTGGAACGATAACAAAGACATGGGCTGAAACCGCACATAAAATAATCTGTATTACTGTAAGTCCCAGGGGAAATCTTCACACAAATCAAGGATGGTTATTTTTATGAATTTGTGAAGAAAAACTAGGTCATAAGAAATTAAGTACAACTCAATTAATTCTGTTTCTGCTTTCACCTGGATTGTGAAAAAGTCAGTAAAAGTACTCAAAGTATGAAGCACTTAGCTCACTGCCTTCTGCTGAATCTAAAGCTGATTTAATCATCAAAAGTGCAGACAAAAATGTTCCATCTGCAGTCAAATTAATGTTGCATGATTTGTTTTTATTTCATATTTATTGCAAAGAAGTCAGTACTGATCACATCCTAAAACCTCTTCACCAAAAATAAATTGCTGTTTTATTTTTGTTTGTTTATTTGTTCGAATCCATTTGTTATTTGACAAAGTTTGTCAGCGTACTGTTGACAAATTAAAAGCAGCTCAGGATTCAGTAATTAGAAACCATCTATATTTGTGCTGTCTAGACGGTCGGTTCATCTTTTTGTATGGCAGATTGTTTTTATTTCACTCTCACTCTGCCTTTTCAACACCAGCACCCTTAAAAACGGCCTGCCAGAAAATCAAAAGTACCAACTGGAAACAAGGCTCTTCTGTTTCAAATTATTAACAAGGGACATGGAGCGATGCACTGGGAGGGTAAATTATTAAAAAGCAAAGATTGCATTAGCTGCTCATTAACACACCAGCTGCAAACGTTGATTCAACAACACCAATTCAAACCTCTCTGAGCGTATATTTATAAGACGTGTCATTTCAAGTTTACAACAAAGCCCGTGCACATCATGAGCAGATAGACGGTTTGACCTATCAACCCCCAGTGCTCTAGCTGTGGCCACACTGTCAGTGTTTGAGTAAGTCAATAGTCAGGAAGTATTTGTTCTTTTCCTGAGCTTTCAAGCAGGATTTTTTAACTCTGGCACATGAGTCTCAAAATGCCTATCAAAACCTTTTTCCTTATTTTGACAATAAAACAGTAAAAAAAATGTCCTTAGAGTAAGCGCTTTGATCCATTATTTTCTGGAATACTTGCAACTTTCAAGTTTGCTGAAGAGGAACACATAAGAGCAGGTCTCTCTCAGCATCACCAGAGCCTCCAGCATCCCATCGACCTCTTCCTCTCTGAGCACACAAGCCACTCAAGGATGACTGCTCCTTATCATGAGACAAAACTAAAACTGAAAGTGGAGGAGAAAGGGGTTCTGCTACCTGCACGATGCAGAGAGCAGAAAAAAATAGTGAACTTGCAATCATGAAACAGAAATGATCCCGTCATGTAAATAAGATAAATTATACAAGGCTTTTTAGTCTGTTAAATTAAAAAAAACAAGTTATTGGTCTTATCAATGAGAGAGGTAATGCATTGTTGCTTCACTTTTACCATCATTTCAAATTTTGAATGGGGAAACTCCAACAAAACAACAGACAACCCACTCTGCAGATTTTCTTTTCATAAGCGGCTGTTTTTCTTTGCTTTGTCATTGGAAACACAAAGAACCAGTGCAAAGTCAGGCACTGGCCTGAAACTGGCACGGAAAAAAGGAATATGTGTGTTCCTTTAATCCATCCGCTCAGCACTATGGGTATTTGTAGGCTTCCTTAGATGCCTGAGTGAAATTACCATAATTACCATGTTTGCTGAAGGAACAACAGCTCAGCTTTCACAAACTGTTGGAATTTTTTCTGATTGTGCAACTGTTTAGGAATAGTGGTCATTTAAAGAGCAATTTGGTTTGAAATTATTGAGTCAATAAGTCATTTTCAGGCCAGGTGACCCCACTCAAAAATAAATCATATATATAGAAATCTGATTATATTTCATGTTAAATACAAACTCATCATTCTCTCAAAGGCACAACCTGTACCTCCTCCAAAGTTCATCCACTCTTATTCTCTATCATTTGCTACTAAAATGAATTCATGTCTCAATTAATAGTCAGGTCCCGTGCTCATCGGAAACAGTGTCTTCACCTGCAACAAACATGACTCTGGTCACTGACATCACTGCAATAAAGACCAAACAGCTCTGGCAGCACCATTAAATCAGCCAGACTGTTTCATATCTTGTTATACTTGAGAAACTTACTAACTAAAATCTTACCAAATACCAACCACCAACCAGCTCTGTCACTTCATGCCTGGTATCATACCAGATAAGATTTGTTTCATAAGTTTTCACAGTTTAGCTGAGGAGCCTGGAAAATCTTTTCCTGTTTGCTCGTTCAGATGCAATGAAGGAAATTTAGGATTTGATGTCGAGAGTAACTACATTCATTTTCAACCCACTGAGTGGAATCCTCTAGAAAGACGGATAAAACAAGAATTATAGATGAATCCTGGGCTTTTGAGCAGACAGCCCACAGAACAACAATAATTAAGCTGTTTTTGTCCTTCTCTTCTTCTTCTTTCAGGCTTTTCTCGGCCGGCTGGTGGAGGCATTTGCATGTCTGTCTCCTCTCTGACAGGTTTCTTTATGTATGATCCAACAAGGCAACAGAAATGAAATCTTTCATTCTGAAGAACAGACTGCCAAACCTCATGTTTGCATTAAAGTTTTTGGTGCAGAAACACTTTCTCTTGTGGAGCAGAATTAAAGCTGCATTTGAACATCTCAGTCAGACTGCAATTCATCTTTCAATCCCAGGTTTAATTATGGAGCTACGTACATTCACCACTTACGTCTGCATAAATATGAATATGTTTTTTGGAAGTTTTCTGAAACCAAAGAAGAGCTGGTTTTAAACAAGAAAGCAGAAAAGGAGTTTCACATGTTGTCTGTTTAAGTATCAAATGTTGGTGGGATCACAGTAAAGATGTCTGTGGGTTTTGTCTGCTAACTTTATTTTCTCTGAAGCAGATGGAGTTTTTTTCTGGATTCATGTCAAACTCAAAAATAGTTGAAAGTTGGCAATAAAGCTTTATTGATTTGTGTCATGGTGAGACTTCCAACAGCAGCATCCCCTGACACAGGAGTTTCATGCAGCACTGCAGACACACCAGATCAAAAGTCTGACAAAGATTTTGTTGAGTTTGACGTCATTTCTGTTTGTCTGGGTTTGTTTTTTATCTTTCCCTCTTTCTTTTTCCTCTTTTCCCAAACTCTGTTGTGCCTCGATATATCACTGTTCAACTTTTTTTTAGTTTTATTTCCCTTTCATACAACTAAAGTCAATCCTCTTCCTCCAGACGCTCACATTCATCTCTTTTTCTCCCCAAACCCCTTATTCCCTTTTTCACAATACCACCCCTAAGATTTTTTTCACAGCTCCTGCCTATCATTCCTCAATCTCTTTCAGTTTGTCTGTCTTTAAGACCTGAGCTTTATTTTATCTGTCTGACCCTGCTTTACAGCCTCATAACCCCACAGACTGCTCTGTGACCACACACACACACACACACACACACACACACACACACACACACACACACACAGGACCACACTGCAGCTGCTACACAGTGGGCCATAAAGCCAAGCAATCAAAGCCGTTATGCCATTTGTCAGAGCTTTGTGCTCTGCCAGGCTCATATTAGAGGATGACACCAGCAGAGCTCACTATATGTATTGTCCTGTATGAAATTCCATGAGTCTACAGAAAGAAAAGTAAACTTTTTTTCTACCTCCCTCTCTCGCTTCTGCTTTATTGTTCTTGTCAGTTTTTAAGAGAGTTATTAAAAGTGTTGGTCCAAGCATTTCCATATTGGGTGATTTTATTACCATCTTGATGTGTGAGAGAGAAAAAATGAAGAAAAGAAACTTCAGCCAAACTAGAAGTATTTTGGCAGTAGGGTCCAAAGTAGTCCAGCTTCATCAAAACTAATAAAAAACTTTGATGTTCCTCTCAGAGAGAGTTAAACTGAATTGATTTTGATCTCCTCTCAGAGTGTTGTGCAGCAAGCTTTCTTCTATTACAAAACTCGTGTCTGACATTTTAATGAAATGTCTTCCAACGTGAATCCACCGTTCAGTTTCTGCTGAGTCACCGCGCCCCACAAAAGTCTTCCACTCTTTTAACAGAAGTAGAAGAAGCTGTGTGGAGTCGATATTTTCTTTTACTTCGTGTAATCTGAATAGCATCAAGTTCGCTGACGGTTAAATAAACCCTGAACATTTCAAAGGCCTGAAAAAGAAGTCATGCAGTGGCTGCCACACATCACGTTTTACTTTAATGTGCTGTTACTCAGATGTAAACAAGTATACATGACGAATGGCACCTGATAGCGTGATGTTGCTCAGCAGTATTTTGACTAAGAAACAAACACAAAGTTATAAGCAGCCTGTGTTTATTTTATGTGCCAGATTACCAACAGACCCTTGCAATATGTTACCAGCAAAGATGTGGATGTTAAAGAGGGGGTTTATGCTGTTCTGTATTTAGAAAATAGAAAGTAACAAAGCTGGACACTTATAATATGGGGAAATTTTCAAAAGGCTACAAATTCATATGTTCTAAAATTCCTGAATCTGTCTCGAAACTTTGCTAAATGGTCCATCATTGAGAAAGTTGAATGATGAGGTTGCATAATAAGGATCATTTGTGAGAGTGGGCTTTAAATACCAAGGCTTTGCACACACACCAAGCCCAAAATAAAAAAAATGACTTTTACAGCATTAAAAAACATGTTTACAGCCTGGTTCAAAAGATGCCTTGAGTCTGAAACACTACTATCACTATCAACCCAAAATGATTTTTTTCTTACTCAGTGGATTAGAAGATACTAAGAAAGTTTATCAAAGACTTTTGTTTCAAGCATTGATAATGTTAGATACACATGGGAAAACCAATTTGCCAGTTTTAACACATAAAGCCTGAAATCTTGGTGAATAAATTGTACTTAAGTATGACTGTTCATTTAATGGTGTAACCTTTAGACAAGTTGGTTTGTCAGAATCCTAACTTTCCTCAACACAAGACTCCTCTCCTTCACATTAAGGTCTGCTCACCTTGCCAGGATTCTGTTTTGCATAACCACCTGTGTAGAATAAAGATTGACACCAGGAAGGTGAGACAGAGACTTGCAGTTCATGTATAGCTCTTTATCAAAATTGTACCCATTTTAGTTTTGGAAACAGCTATTTGCACTGGAAACCTGAGCCTGAAAGCCACGCACCAATTCCCTTCATCGAGCTTGCAAAGCAGTGAACGCATTTTCTAATTCTGTTGTAACTTTTTAATGAAAACAACAACATTATTCAAACACTAAACGCAGTTCTCCAAATTAGGCCCTAACACCCAAGCCTTAAAATCTCTGGAGCAGCTTTGGAAAGCAACTGCAGTCTGAAAGCCAAGCTTAATTTACCAATTGGCAACACTTAATCCTCACAGGTGCAGACACTAGCTGTTTAATTGTTCAATTAGACATCAAAGCTGCAGAACTATCAGAGGTTTTACAGATGAGCCCCCTATTGAGGAAAACATGGAAGTCAATAAGGAAAGGACCAGAGAACAAAGAGGAGGAAGAGGAGGGAAACATGAACAGATGCAAAATCGCCTAGCCTAACTGTTCTGTTTCTTGTTGTTTATAACTCACTAACAGCTTGAAGACACTCCCAAAAAAAGGTTAATGTCTTATAACACTACAGACATTGTATGAATTCTACTAATATTCAGCCGTTTTTGCAAAAATGGAAATGTGGTAATGTCTACTTTTAAGTTTCTACTTGGACTGCAAATCAAGACCAAAATAATATTCGCCTTTTTTTTTCAATAAAAAGATAATTGGGGGTTTTTTTTAGAATAAGTTTTTATCCATTTGTTACAAACTGAATATGACATTGTTTTTATGATTTTTTTTTCACATTTAATACAAAAAGCAGAATTTTCACTTCCACTTTGTGCAACAATCTGACCCAAGCATAGATTTGTCATTAAGTAGATACCTGAAATGAGAATTATAGCACATATATGAGAGACTTAACATTGCATATGTACCAAAAAACACTTTCTATTGCTTATTAAATCTACAGATCTCTGTTTTTATTTCAGACCTTTAATTTCTGCTAACGTCATAAATTTATCGTCAAATTTTGACCTAGAATGAGACTCTTTACCTGACTTTAATGCATCAACCTGAGATGTGGCGAAGTTGTCTTCACATAACAGATGCCATCTCTCTCCTGATCTGTCTATTCTCTGGGTTGTCAGGTCATAAGGGGTCAGTGCTGAGATCCGAGCTTTCACATTTCTTACCACCATATAACCGGGAATACTTCCTAATTTTCCTTCTTTGGATTCAAATAAGCCTCAGTGCCTCGGTGCAGGTCCGAGCAGTGTCCTAACAGCTGGAAAGATAAGAGGAGGATCTCTACTATTTCACTGCTTTGATAAGAAAGACCGTCAGAAGAGGAAAGAAGATAAAATCAGAGCAGGACACTGTGGACAACTTCACTGTTGTGTTTCAGGCAAATGAGATCATCAAGATGCTTGAGGCAAATTTGACATTTCTTTATGGCCTTTTCAAAACCCACAGACTGTGGCCGAGTTGATTTTGAGATGTTAGGAATGCTGTGATAGTTTAGTGATGGAGAGGGAACTGAATTTGACTGTTGGAGACTAATTATAACATACTGTAGAGGGTCTGGCTTGGTTCTACATGCAACACAGAACTTCCCTTTTTTGAAGTGTAAGAAGCTGCAATTATGAATATGCACCCATGTACAGTCATAGAGCTGGTCAGGAGGACAGCAGGAGCAAGAAACAAAAAGTAAACTCAGATTGTGAGATTTTTTACTGTACAGATCTGTACTTTTGTTCCCAGCAGAAGTGGGTGTGAGCATGATGGCTGACTTTCATCAGCGCTCTCTGGCAGGGTGGGCTGAATGCTGTCAGATGATGGACGGCTGGTGCCAGGGGGTCGATGCACACACCACTTTAGTCCAACAAGAATCAAATGACATGACAGATTGCATCATCATGCCTAACAGTCTCCTCTTATGGACATGCTGTGACTGCTGCAGACTTTCAAGAAAGTTTCATCTGAGTTTTCACTCCTGGCAGTGAAGTTAGGCTCAAATCTGTGCATTCGAGTACAATTCAGGTGCGCATGTACCTGAATTGTTTACTTCAGCTGTTATGTACTAATGCATAATGTATAAGTACATATAAAGGGACTTTCAGTTAAGTGGCTATGGTTTTATTCTGAAAGGGGCTGCTGTGTATGCATCCTTTTATTCAGAGGCAAGGACATCTACACTTGTATCAAAGATGGATTCTGAAAACACACTTTGTAAAGGTGTCATTTTACTCTGCTCTACCCATTCAAATTGTTTTTGCACGCTATTTCTCCTGGGAATCAGACCTCCCTTCTAGCTGCTGATGTGAAAATGATGTCCAAAGATTTACATTCAGGAGCTTTTTACTGAACAACAAACCCTGAATCCCAAACGTGTCCCACAGTGAGACAAAATGGGGGTCAGTCTCCCATAGCCTGGTCTAAACTACAAAAATTACTTTAGATTTTGTATGTCCCTTCGGACTCTTTGTGTCCTGCTCCTCTCAGATGAAGTTTTAAGGTGTTTTATTTTTCATTGTAACCACAGACAGCACCACTGGTCTATAAGCCAGCTGAGGTATGAATCACCAGCTTTGTGCCACACTGACTCTTTGGCCCACAAAAGGGGGGACAATGAGTTTTGGTCTCAGCTCATCTAGGGAATTTATCCTTCTTCAGTCTATTGCGGTATTTGATTGATACAATGGTAACTTGATGCTGTGCACTGTTCAATGTCACTTGTTTCAACACAAAAATATAGCAAAAGGCTGTCTTAAAATTTGAAAGTTTTAGCCTTACTAAACAGCTGGGAGGGGCTAAAGTGTGCAGAAAATTTGGAAACAAAGTGCAGTAGTAGACCCTTGATAGTGATCCTCAGCTGTAGAAGGAATTTCTGTAAAAGGAAGTATTTGACCGTTGAGACCATCGGGGAGTATTGTTAAGAAAAGTTTGTTTAACAAAAAGAATAAACTACCGCTGAAACCCTGCTTTCAAGAGAAAAAAAATGTCCTTTTCATGTCACTCATTACTAGATACAAAATTTACTTCACTCAGTTGAAATTCACTGACTCCAACTTTGAAAAAAATAATAATTAGTTAACTCCGAAAATGTATCCACAATGCATTTTGGTCACAGTTGCAGAAACAGGATAACACAGACATTTTTAACTCCACACCCACAGACATGTATTTCTGATCTATTTGGACATAGATTTTCAAGTTGAAATATATTTTACAGTTGAGATGATACCAACTTATAACTCAGTGTGACCACCAAAACTTCAGCAATTTTTTTACCAGATATCAAAAAATGCTGGAACAACAAATGTGCTAAGTTGCACTTTATAGTGTGATGTTACAGTGTAAGTGCACTGACAGGATGCTACATCTGCCTACCAAGATGGTGACATCACTCACCCTGAATCCCAACACCTCGAAACAACTGTTTGTTTGTGTGACCAGCCCTTCTTACTGTTTTTTAGATATTTTACTTCCAATTCTCCCAATCTTTCCCAACTGCAAACAAAGGGTAAAAAATCCCAGGATGACACTCCATCTCCTCAAAAGTTAAGTCAAACCCCTTGGTTGTCTCCTGGGGGAATGGCTGTTAGTTCAGGAAGCACTTCACTTGGTATTTAGTTCCAATGTCATCACTTGAATTGCTTATCTATTAAATGCGTCATCCGGCAGCAAATAGAGCGAGCAGGTCATGCTCGGGCAGATGATGCCACACCTTAAATTTGCAGAAATTGTGAAAGAAGCATGCCATGTTGGCTCATTATCCCTCACACCAACACATTCTGATCCCATTGGAAAATCCTGTGTGACTTTATCTGTATGCCCGCTACATTGCTCAGCCAATTCTCAGAAGTGCTTCTGGCATTGTGGGTAATGAGATTTTGTGTTATAAGTATGATGTTCACTGGGATGAGATCATCAAAGAGGACTAATTACATCATTTGTTGCGGTGCGAGCAGGTTGGAGAGCGAGCCAATGTTGATTATAAATGATGTTTACACTGAATGAAACCACCGGACGCCACACCATCAAACATTAGATTGTCATCACAAGGACGAGATGAGTGTGCCATCATGTCTGCCAGCTACAAGTAACTTGGAACAAACACTGTTCTATGAGAATCATCCAAAACATGTTACTCGTGCAGATAAATATTAACAAACTCTCACAATGACAACATTTCTGGATCTCACAGCACATACTCACATACGTACCACACCCATTTTCCCAGACTGTCACTTCTTTTTTTTTTGTCTTTCTCACTATATGGTGGGGTTACCTTTCTTCTTCTTCTGAAATTATTGTGGTTGTCAAACAGCTCTGAGATGAGCTACAGCCACCATCTGGAAAGAAAACCAAAAGTTACCAAGTAATGGTGAAGACAATAAAAAACTGTGATAACTTTTCATGAGTTGTATTTGTAAAAAGCATTCATTTTTTAATGAAATGTGGGACCCATAATGTTTAGTGTGTATATGGACATGGACCCCCCCCTCCCCTTTAATTTTTGTTGTTTTGCATGTAATCTTGTTCAGTAGTTAAATGTGAAATATTCAAGTACAGGAGCATGTGTAGTATTTTTGGTGTGTTATTGGTGGTTGAAGTGAGTAAGGCTCACACAGGCATTTTGGGACAGCTTGGGGGTCCTTGGGGTGCGCGGGTGGACATGTGGACCTTCAGTAGACAGATATCTACTGCGTGATGTAGCTAAGCTGAGCTCCATGCTGTGTTTCTGTGTTTGCAGATGAAGAGCTGGCATATTAAAAAGCTGGATTAAACGTTGAGTTAGAACCCACCCCCTGCATGCCTGGACAATTATTTCGTATTGTGTCCAAGTGTGCAACAGAAGGGATAAATATTCAGTGCCTCATGACCCTTTCCTACAGCCTGAGGTTCAGAGCCTTCATGGTGATCTTCACAGATGGGACAGTTCCAGGTTCAGATCCAAATCCAGCTCTGTCTGTGCACAAAAGCATCTTTAGTGATGTGAGCAGCATGAGTTTTGTCTCCTCCTTGTCCCAGAAACATAAAAACTTCTTGTGGTTTCTGGGTGCCTACTTCTTATGGGAGTGAAAGAAGCCCCTTCTTTCCTCATAATCCAAATAATAATGAAAACCACTTTCTGAGATGTGTTGAAACAACATAGTGCAGAAAAGAATTGAGCTTTGAGACAGCCTCTGAGATGGGAGAAAATCTTTAAAAAAACATTAAATAGTCTTGCAAAATTATCCAAATAAGCTCTGTAGATCAACACGTCTGGTGCTAATGCTACCATCTGTGTTTCTTATGTTTCAACATTTGTGTATCACATTAATGTTTTCAGATTGGCACATGAAGTCTCATTCAGTTGAGGTTATTTACTGTTTTCAAAGAAGAGGCATCGACGTCAGCGGAAGAAATATATCTCACTGACTGCAAGAAATGGGAGGCTGGGACGTCTTCTTCAAACCTCAAACAGATGAAGCTTGAACAAAGTAAAGAAGAGTATTGACGGCTCTACAGTCCGAGGGCACCGGGCCTTGCTCTTGTTGAGCCGTCATCATTCAAAAAAGTGTTGAAACATCTGCAGTGGAGCGACACAGTCATGTTTCAATCCAATGTAGAGGGTGAGATTGATGACAGTAGTGTTGTAGAAGCAGGTGAGCGATGTAACGAAGACATATCTAAGTTCCACATTTCTCATTAAGAGACACTTCACTGGTAAGTGTATCCCACTTCTAATAAATACGCTCTGATTGTTTGCTTTTATGAGAAGCGTATTGTATTTTGTGACAGAAAATGAAACTCTCTTGCTTGTTGTCCAAGGTCAGAGTTGCACAGCAGCATTTTGATAGATTGAGCCACACTCAGGACAGAACAGATGAGCCTGCCACACAGCACTTGTGATGGAGGAGAGATGTGACACCATCATCTCTCAGGTAGAACAGCAGTTTTCACTCACTGAACTGTTTGATTTTTTTTCCCCTTTGGACCTGACTGATGTCAAAGCACAGCCATTTGGGGTAGCAGGAGAAATTGAGGTCTGAGTTTGGTGATCTGTACCTCCACTGGGCTTCGGGGTGTAAAAGCTTTCCCTGCTTCTGTTATCATCCGTCCACAAAGACTTCCAAAGACGGGGCTTTTGCTGACACTTACACAGTCTGAAGAAAATCATCACAAATCCTATATCTGAGGCAGGGGGAAACTTTTCCACATTAAAGAGGATAAAAAAAAACTTGCACCCTCGACACCCTGACTTACCAGCTGAGTCAGCAGCTGCAGGGCTGTCAGGGGTGAGTTTTCTGCGAGGTCTGGCCACAGGGAGTGAGGCTTTATTTTTCTTCATTTGAGTTCAATCATAGTTAGTTAAGGAGTAATTTATAATCCTGTCTCCTTGATAAGTGCATGGTTTATTACATTTTCACTCTGAACTGCCCACTAACTGCTTGGCTTCTGTGATGAAATGTGAAATTATTCTGATCACAGTCTTTGCCGTCCTATGAGTTCATTTATTTCTAGCTCAGTAGCAACAATTAAATGAAATGCTGCTCAAATAAAAAAAAAGTGTTGCACTTATTTTCCTTTCTTTTTCCGTGGCTGTTAATTTCTCACACCTTTCTGTTCATGTGTGAATCACAGGCCGTTGTTGTGACTGTTTTCATGCTTCATTACTGACCTTGAACCAGGTGCTCTTCGTTAGGGAAGTGAAGTAAATATGTGTATAACCCCCTGACATGTGCACACTGTATTTACCTTACTTGTTGATGTAGTTTTTGGCCTTCTTTCTCATGTCCTTTTAACTCATATTTCTTGTGTTTGTTGAAAGTTTCTTTGTGTCTGGTTCAGTTTTGCCTCATAACTTTGTGTGTTTCCCTCTTCCCTCTGGTAGCTCCTCATAGGTTTAAAAAACTCGAGCATCGTGCTTGGATCAGCCCACAGACTTTGCCTCAGTGAGTCATTAAAACAATGTACTGATATCACTTAGATCAGAGATGTCCAAACTACGGCCTGGGGGCCAATTGTGGCCTGCCATCTATTTTCAAGCGGCCCCCAGCTCTTCTATTACTATGTGTTCGTTTTGTCACTGAAATTAATCATGTTCTAATTGTTAACATTTACATTTACAGTTTCTGTCAAGTGCTTGAAATAAATCTTAATATATCTGGTAACGTTTCACAAAGATTTGGACTGTGCATTGGCAACTTTATAAAGCTAAAGCTCTGTACAATCTGCAAAAACTCAACAACTTTTACAGCTGACATTTAATTGCATTTGGCATTATGCAAAATGTGTTTCATGAGCTGTTGAGAATTCAAAAATAAAGAATAAAAACACATAAGAGGACCAAAAAACTGAATTAAAGATATGAATTGGTTAAAAAAAAGACAAAAAGTTGAAGCAAAAAATGGTTCAGAATGCAGGATCAGAGATATTTGAGGTTAAAAATGTTCTTATTATTGTCAAAACAACAAATGTGATAAAGTCCAGATCCTGATCCTGCCATAAAATGTTTACATATTTTTCTCAGGTTTGGTTTTATCTCAAAGGTCTGCAATAACAGCACAAGCATGTTGGACGAAACCGTTTTTTTCTTTTTTTATTTAAAGAAACCACAAAAAAAATAGTTAATCAGTCCCCGGCCCTTGGTCATTTTTACAGTTTTTAAAACGGCCATCTTGCCAAAAAGTTTGGACACCCCTGATTTAGATCATGTTTTAAATGCAAAAAGGCGACTCATTGAGGGACATCTTTATTTTTTACCATGGCCACTTGAGCCCTACAATGAACGAGCACTTCTCCCTCCTCACACAGGTAAAGGCTCATTTGTCTAACGGTTTTCAGGGACAGAGAAGTGCAAAGGGTTAAACATGGATCACAGTAGAAATAAATTACACTGGGCACTTAGTCTGGTGGGTCTTTCACTTCAGTGCATGTACTGTGACAGCAACACACGATTCTTTGACCTTCTCATGGCTGCTGGACAGCATGGCCAGAGGAAGCAAAGTGATCCAGTTCATTAATGTAAATGTTAGTGTTAACTGGCAAGAGCTGCCTCCAGACACACGACCCCCCACGCTCACTGTGTTTTATCTGCGGAGTGAAAACAGCTGTTCTTTTAAGACCAATTTCCCCCTCTGCCATCTCTCATATAGATTAATTTTATTACACTATAAATTTAACTGCAGCTTAGCAGAAGTGTGAAATAAAGGCTCTCACACTCGACCCAGTGAGAAGCTTTTAAAGCAGATTAAACATATTTGTCTCCCACTTTTCTGTAAGTGTGTGTGATGGACTTTGGCGAGTTTTTGTTTTAAGTTCAGAGTTAAAGGGGGGTAGAAGGTCAGAAGATTACAAACAAACTTTGACCTTTTACATTGTGCCTGTATGACCGGCCATCGTTAGTATAATGTGACATCATTCTTTAAAGCAGCATGAGGAGCTCCGTTAATGAATGTTCGTTGGTGAAGTAACTTCCCTGAATAAAACAATCTACCAGGAGGACAAACAACATAAAGCTTTAATTAAAAAACATCCAGAAGGTGGGGAAGTAAAAGCAAACAAAAGTGGATGTTAACGATTTTCACTAATTAGAGCCATTTTTCACTGAAAAAAAAGAGTGCACATTAATGGTCAACCTTATTTAATTTATTGTTTAACTTAACTCACAGGGAGCACACAGGGAGAAGTAGGCAGAGTTGGCAAGGTCAAAATTAAACACTTCAACTTGTCATGAATATTTACCAGCACTATGCAAATTAAAGTGACCTTAGTTTGGACAATTTGTGAAGCAAAGGTTGGTTTTAAAAAGAGCAGACAAGCTGCACAACTAATTGATTCTTTTAATTTGGGGAAATTTCGGACTTAGGGTTGTCTTATGGTTCAGATGAGCATATTTAGGACTAAGAGGAAGCTGGAGAATTTATGTAACACAGTAAGAACATACAAACTCCACATAGAAAGACACCTGTCCAGCTGAGGGATCAAACCAGACACAAAACTGAACTGTCTCTGCATTTAGTGCCTGATTGTTGGTCTTGGAAGTGAAAGGATATGGACCCAGATTTTATGGGACTTGCCACATTTTAATGAAGTCCAGACAAAGTGAGATTTTTGGAGAAGTGAGATCAACATCCAGGTCAAATCATTGCACTTAACCTTTTTATTTATTTATTTATTTATCCACCCACTCAATCAAAACTTTTTTTATCAATAGGATCAGCTATGTATCAACCATTTGTTCCATCCTCTCCAAATCACTGTAAAAAAAAAAAAGCAAGAAGAAAGCAAAGCTGGACCAGAAAAGGCAATCTGACAATCATACTGATGGTTCTACACTCATGGGTTTCAGGAGACTGATGCAATCACATCGAGCTCAAAGTACATAGCGTTTATGACCTCGTTGGCCGCTAAGGTGTAAGGTCAAGGCAAAAGTGTCAACAAGGCTTAACAGATAAAGCTGTACATCCTGTCAGACAGACTTTAACACTACTCTTATTTTCCTGTGAGTGACAGTGCAGGAACATAATTTTTGAGGTAAATGTATGAACAGTGAAACTGTCTGGATTCCCACAGGAAGACTACTTTAACTTCACATACTCCAGGCTGCTTAAGAAACGCTGCTTTTTAATGCTGTAACTGAAACTTTCTCAAAGGGAAAAAAGGTTTTAATAAGTCCATTTATAGTTGTAACTCTTTTCACACTTAAAGAAAAAATATCACCAGGGATTTTGGCTTCTGGATGGAGGCACAACTGATACTTTCCTACTCAGCTTCGCCTGCATTGTTGCCTTGCTGTGTTTGGACTATTGACTCTATATTAATATGGACACCATGTCTTCATAATCCTCCCATTGTGATGTGAGGCCATAATACTGCCTCAAAGGCTGCCAGTATAGTGCACCGTTGCACCCAAGTCATGCACAGAAGCAGTGTGGCTGGTGGAGTGGTGGACTGACGTCACAACCATCCTCCCGAACCAAAGCACATATTAAACCTGCTGATGAAACAACAGGTGGAACAAGTGTGTTTGCCAATGACATGGAAGATGAAGAAAGTCAGGAAATTTCTTTACTTTGGAATTAGTCTGTCATTTATTACCTTCATATCAAAAACAAGGGGTAAATCCCTGTTAGTACTTGTTTCAGCCCCAGTTGCGATTATTGTGTGTGTGTGTGTGTGTATGTGTGTGTGTGTGTGTGTGGGTTTGCTCCCTCCTCTGATGCTGCCAGGTAGAGCTGGGTGATTGGAGAGTTGGCTGATTGGAGCATCTGGGCGGTCACCAATCAGCAGTGGCATTAAGCTGGCGTACTCTTCAAAAAGCCAGCTGGAGCCTCATTGGAGAGCGGCTTGATCTGTTGTGCCCTGTCACTAAAAACCTGTCTGTGGTCCTCACCGTCCCTTTAACACCTGGTTTTATGTTACTTCCATAACCCCTTTAAGAGTTTTAATTGTAACACCACTTTATGTTCGTTCATTTCTTGCTCATTTTAAACTGTGGGAGACACCCCATTTTTTTCTGTAAATCAAAAGAGACAAACATCATTAACAGAATGACAGAGCTGGATGTGTTTCTAATATCTAAGAGCTTCTGAATCATACAAAGATATATTGGTCAAAGTTATTTGACTTTGTTCAAACACGTTTAGTCTTTCATGACTGAACTCATCACACAAGTTTCTTTAATTGGTCTGTTTGAACAAAGCCGTCCACTTTCCTTAGCAGAGCCCTGAACAGAACGTTAGTCATGAAGTCAAAGTGACTGAGGGGAAAAGGAAAGGAGCACAGCAGGAGATGATCCGCCATGGCAGTCACACAGCTCAGCTGGCATGACTACCAAGTCTTTGACAGCTACACCAGTTCCCAGAGCTGTTCCTCGATCTGCACACACATCAACAGAGACTCGAAGCCAACTTCTATTCCAGAAAGCTGACTGATAGCAGTCAAAAGCTGTTTTCTGGCAGATTTAACTGCAAATTCACAACACGTCCTCCCAGTGATCATTTTGGTGAACTGCAAATGAGAACTAATGGAACATGTTCTACTGATTGATGTTGTAAATTCTCCTCTGTGGAAACAACATCAGACTTTTGATTTCATTGTGTTCATTGTGGCTTTGAGGAAGCTGTGTGTCTCAGGAAATGTCACATACTGGTCAGATTCCAGTCCCTCAACTACTAAAAAGTCTGTCTCCTGTGGACTGCCTGTTAAAACCAAACACTGCAGACTGTGTGCACTCTCTGCAGCCAGTAAGAGAGGACTGGCAGGGGACTTTGGGCATGGATGTATGGTTTTAGGCTTGTTTGTCTGCAGTACTTACTGAAGAGAATCCCACTGCAGATTTTCAGATGGCAGCTGAATATAAACTTAATCCCATGACAGATTCAGTGGATAATTTAAGCAATGTTTTGTTACAACTCCTTTAAACTCTGTCATAAATAAGTGCTGGAGGAAGAGGTGGAAAACATTTTTGCAAAGCAGTATTTTCCTGTTTACATCTTCATTTGTGAGAAATGTCACATTAAGTTTGAGATCAGCTCAGCAACTAAAACATGAGATCAGAGGTGACGCTTACCTGCGCCATGAAGGAAAATTCATATCCAGGGGATGTGACAGTGATTCATTGCCTTAAAGTGCAATGTGGCTCCTTTAAAATGAGAACTTGTTTTGTGAAGCTCTGTTGTCTGTATTTTTCTGGCATATCTATTAAGTCTTTTCCACAGCCAACTACAGAAATCCTCACTTCCCTACTTCCTCCCTGTTTGTATGGGATTATTTGTGCCTGAATGAATGGACTCAGAGTCTTTGCACACATATAGTCTGTACCCTTGGCATAATGAATGGATCAGAGTCTGAATGCTCACAGAGTGTGCTAGATCTTTTTAAAGCAACCAAAATGAAGGCTCAAAATGTGATTCAGAGCCCTGTTGCCAACAAAATTCATACCACTTGTTTCTTTCTCATAGAAATAAAAAAAACACACTTACTCAGTACACTAATAGCGCCTCTTCTTCTCTTCTTTGTTCTCTAGTTTATGATAATTGCAGTATTTAGTGAGACATTTTTGACTGCTGTATATCACCAAATATTCCCATTTCTTCACACTAAATGTCTCAGCAATTTGTAAGATTGTGTGACTAATGTTTTTCAAAGACCTTTGGTGTTTTTCTTTTGTTCTCATTGGGTCAGAACGGTTTTTGGTTTCCTTCAAATGTCAAACAGCCAGCTGAGGGGACTTCATTGGCTGCCAAAGGGAGTCTGATTGAGCAGAAAATGACCCTATAACTGAATTATCACATCAGTAAACACATTTGTAAAGAATCTATGACTGCTCTCACTCGTAACAAGTCTTCTTGAACAAGACTTGGACCTCATTTTATAAACTCTTACCTCATTTAGACAGAGAAAAGGCGACAAAATCAGATCAATTTTCAGGGTGACATTCTGTAATTAAGAAGTTACCTGCATCAGTGTATGTCCACCATCTTTGTGACATGGTAATTTCTGTCCTTAGTAAACAAACATGCCATCTAGATGCTTCCAAACAGCAATAACACGGCTGATTGGTCAAAGATTGAAAGCTGGTTCCTGCTCTATGTAAGAAAACTGTGGACTTATTTTGTCCCTATTTCTGCATATTCTAGTTTGAGGGTGACAGCAAACATCCGTACAGTTGACTGAACACAGTCCAAAGGTGTTGAGTGATGTAAAAGTGTTTTGCGTGTGTTGGATAGCATGTGTTGGACTCAGAGGACATGTTGAAATTAGAGCCGGGACTTTAAGAAGTGTCCGTTAGTTTATCTATTGAATGGAGCCTTTATTATGAGACCTTAAAGAAAACTTATCTCTAATTCCCTCCAGCTGTTTCGCTTTGTCTGCTTATTAACCTGCTGCTTGAATAAGAAATCAATCAATTTTCACAGTAAACTGGTTTGGAGACATGGCTATTGACTTTCATTGATTTTAAATAAACCAAGTCATCTGTTAATACTCTGCATTTTTTTGAAAGAGTAGCACCAGGTCTTACTGGTCATATTGAACTAAACGTGTCTACTGGTAGTGAAGTAAAGTGGACAGGTCCAGTACAGTGCCCGGGTGCTTTAAGCAACAGTGCTGAGAGTTTATATACCCATCGTTCAGACTCACTACTTATTAATGTGTGATTATGTGCTAAAGCCACATTGCGTAATAAATTTTCACTTCATTACATAATAACACCGCATTTTGTTATAAAGTTCTTGAACCCAATATATAATAAACTGTGTTGTATTATGTTATAATTTCTTACATGCTGTGTCAAAATGTACCAAATTCTCAAAAGTTTTTGTTGAAAAAAAAAAAACCCAACATCTGCATTGTGTAATAACAGAAGCAATATGTGAGGATTTATCACATCATGCGGTAAAGTTGATTTTATGTTGCTTTTAAAAATTTGTAACAGATGAGGCAGATCATTACAAAATGTGGTGTTGTTACGTAATGAAGTGAAAATTTGTTACATGATGTGGCACTACAATTTCTCAAATCTCTCTGTAGACCGCAAAAAGTGGTCAGTTCCAAAAACAATTCAAGATGATTGCAAGACTTCACACATCCAGAGGTCTGACCAATCCCAGAGATGGGGATTTGTGGAGCTGGGAGCCTTAAAGAGACAGCAGCTAAAACAAAGTGTTTCAGACAGAGGCTGAAATAACTGTTTTATAAAACACCAGTGAGATGAAAAAAGGGTTATTGAGTCACAAATAGTTTAAAGCTTCTACAGGGGGCACCAGAGGGATAATATAAAGTCAAACAAAAAAGAACAAAAAAGCACAACATCTCCCTATTTAATCTTCCCAATCTATACTGAGCTGATTATGATTCCACAGTGTAAGGAATCAAAATTGTGTTAACTCAACATCTTTCTGCTCATTGATGTGATTTCTGATAGCCTACCAAAGTCTGTGATTATCCATGGCAACAGAGTTACACTGACCATCACTGTAAAGTACTGACCAATCAGAATCAAGGAAGAAACACAGTCATTTCTTTTGATTACCATGAAAAGGATACTGTATATGAATAACAAAGGGCTGCTTTTATTACAGTGTTCTCATTTGTAGTGTTCTGAAAAATGTGAATGCATGAATAAAGATTTAATGGGATGTGGCGTGACCATCACACAGGCCTGTCAGCAACAGCCCATTTACAGCTAATCCTCTCTGATGAGAAACCCAAATCAATCCTGCTACATCCACATGAAACGTGAATCCTCCTGAAACCCACACACACGCACACACAGAGTCACCCTCTCACACTGGCTTGTTTATTGACCCGGTAAATTTATTCTCCTCATAAACCCCAAAGGTCAATATCATGTTTGATAATGAGGGGCTGTTGAGCATACATGTCACATAAATGTGTGGTATTTTATAAATGTCCTCCTGAATATATTAGAGTCGACCCTTTCACTGTGTTCACCCTCCGCTTGCTTTGAATTCAGCACAGCAGCTTCTCTGCTCCAGCTCACTGGGAAAGTGTGGAGCAGCTTTCTTTGATTAAAAAAAGCCTGCTGGTGTGATAACCTGACACTTTTCACAGTTACTCTGTTGTCACCCTCGTGCTAACGCCACATGCTGCTGCACTTCCTCTTTAAACCCTTCTTGTTTAAGGTTGACTCTCTGTGGAAAATAATTAGCACTGAGTGTCATGCGGCTGCTGGCTTTGTGGTCAATCACTCTCTGTATCAGCTCAGAAATGGCTTTATGGTGGAGGCTGAGCTTCCAGTCAGTGCTGTCGGCAGCTTAAGACTACACTGACTCCTCTCATGGAGCTTAGTCACCACACAGATTCAAGGTTTAACTATTTTCTGCTTGTGCTTTTACACATCCTTGATGCAGTTTCAGCTTTGCTGCTGTTGGTGGCATGGGTTTGAGTTGATTCAGTCTACATATTATCGGCTTTATTTCATTCTAGGGCTTATATCCTCTGCTCTTTCAAGGCTGTTTATAAAGGATGTCATGGCAGCTGATTTGATTTAATGCAGTCTGAGAATATCTGTCGGCAGTGGGAACATATACAACATCATAACAGCCAGACAATGGCAAACCTAGGCACAAAGACAAAGGCTGGGTCTTACTGAAGCCATCACTGTTACATTTAATACATATTTCTGACTCCTGTCAATTATTTCATATGAAAAATATGCATTAAATGGACTGTAAAGGAAAGGGCTTGGATCTGCTTAAGAGGAAAGGTGTATGCAAGAGACATTTTTCACATACACGTCATGTGCTCTTGGAAGCTAAAGAAATCTTGATTTTTCTATTGCAATGGATTCAAGTAAAACAAACACACTACTAGACACAACTAAGGGGTTAGAGTTTATTTTATAATCCTCCACCAACCACGCCTACACACATTAACCAAGGCTGAGCAGTTTCCATTTGGCAAGCATAGAATATAATCATATGATCCGGCTGCAATCAAATGGAAATGAAGATTTGTAAACCAACCTTCATGTGAAGTTACTCAGTTGTGTTCCTGTGTAGATATCCACAAGTCTATCATACTGGAAAGTACTTGATAGTTTTTGCTTTGCTTCAGTAAACACAACATCAACCCATGCATTCACACGTATCAAAAAATGAACCTTGCATATTTTTTTCCTGGGTTTTGAGGCCACAACGGAGAAGCAGACATTCAGCATCAAAAATAGAAACTCTGAGCTCCAGTTCGTGACACAGCTGCTTGCAGGGTCACCTGGCTTTTAAAGGGAATGAGAGCAGACTCAGTCAGTATAAGTTTACATGTAGCTGAGGAAATTGGACTATGAGCTGAGTCAGCATGAAAACGGACAAATTGTAGTTCTATTGACACACGCAGACTAAAGTCATGGCTCAATCTTGAAGTCACAGCAGGGATCTGGTCATGTCTGTGTATGCATGCAGAGAAGATAATCAGATTTCTGGCTGAGAACGTCTCATTCTGCTTCAAAAGGTGTCGCTGTGTCCCTTTCTGAGAAGTAAAGCTGTGTGCATATTGAGCTAGTTTAGGTTCAGCTGAAATGGCTGCAGCTGTAGCTCTTTTTGCTTTTATGTATGCATGTGTCATGGTGTTTGTTCATTGTGTTGCAACATCCCTACTTATTATGGTCATCTACCTGCTCTTTGGGGGGAAATATGCTCACACTGGATGCATGCCAATAATGCAGTCACATTATCTGCTGTGTCAGTCTAGCTATGCTTTGTCCAATTTCGGTCAGACAAAGCTGCCTGCATGCATTTGAATAGTCTGATCTCGTGCTGACTGAGCTCATAGTCTGATTTCTTAAGCTGCATGTAAATTCACTGACTGTGATTGCTATTGGACTGCAGTTGAATTCAGCAAGTCTTGGTACGCCATTTAGAATGTTAGAATGTCTATTCCTCTACAGGTCAACTGAAGCTAGTTAGATACAGATGCAGTTTCACTTATCAAAAAAAAGGACACAGCGCCACCTATCGAAGCAGATTGAAACATTCTCGGCCAAAAGTCTGATTCCCTCTCTTGCAAGTAAATGCAGACAAGGCTAGACCCCCTGCTGTGACTTGATAATCAAGCTTTGGCCTTAGTTAGACCTCTGTGTGCATGTAAACAAACCAAGTAATCAGCTTTGTTCATGTTACACCAAAAACCCACTTACAACAATCAAGGACCCAATCCACCTTCTACTGGCCGTTCGCCTCATTTAGCATCCATATTGTCATCCGTTAGACAAGAGGGTGTAAAATGATGTCTGGGTTCATTTTGCTCTATGCCCTTTGAACAGTTTGTTTTAGGTTGCACAAATGGGACCCAGAGTCAGTAAGACTACTGTATGACATCATGACAGTCCCATCAGCACCATGGACAGCACTTCAGCTCAGACGGGATTATTCTACTCCGTGAGACTCTCAAGAAGATTTAACACAAAAGAAACATTTTGAGTACTTGCCCACTTCCAGAATAGTTATGGTGATAAATAGCAGCTAAATTGGAAAATATGTAACAATGATTATTGTAATCATAATTTCTCCTGGGAAGGCAAAATTCATTAATGTGCAAACCCTCCCAGGAGAAATCCATAACTCCGGATCCAGCCACAATCTCATCAGTTTTCCCCAGCAAATAAACTCCCCCCAAATCATTTGTTCCTGGCTCAGATCTCTGATCAGAGTTAATCCGGACACAGCCTCAACAGGAAACCTCCTGAACAGGAAGCCTACAGCAATAAATATGTCTCATGCATCAAGGCTGGAAAAAACTGCTACAGTCCATTTTTCCTAACATTTATGCTGATCTGTGTTCTCCTTGAGATGGCAGAAACAGCATTCCTGTATGTCAAGAAGATTCAGAGCAATTGGGTGAACGCTTTACTGTATATGTAAGCGTTTTACTCAAAAAGACTTCTTTTGTGTTTCCCTTTCCTCACTGTGATTGTATCTTTCTTTAAAGTTACTGTGGTCAATGTTATTAATAGATATTTCATTACTGTTATTTTCATCTCCTTTTTGTCTGTTACGTGGTACTCATAGGTACTGCTGAATAAGGAGAATAAATGTGATGTTTTTTCTGCTGTTGATTTGTTAACAGGAACCCAGGAAGCTGCTGCACTTTCATACACGCCATTAATGAAATGTGCCAACATGAGATTTTACACTCGAGTGTGTTTTAGTTGCATGGCAGCACAAACATGTCTGACTGCTACTGCAGTGTTTGCTTTATAAAACCTGTATTCACACATAGCTGGGAAGTAATATCGCTGAGGAAAAGTCTTCATTTCCATATTTGCTGATGCTGTCTGCTCTCTTTGTTTTTTCAGACCTGATGCTGTTGTATACATCTTTTTGAAAACAGTCATTTTGTTTGTTTGGAGAACAAACACACATTTGAGACATAATTTCTAAACATTTTCTTGTCTTGTTTGTGACATTTGAAAACTCTTTACACAAAATTGAAAAATGTGTCAGCTTTGACAACTGGCTTTTGAAATTTCCACTTAACAAGCAAGCTCTGCTCTTTTCTTTAAGGAGCGGCTCTTCAGTCGGCCTCCTCAATAAACAAGGTGTCCTGTTTTGTGAAGAATGCCCGGCTGATGAATAACATTTCATTCTGCAGAGTGTCTTATTCAGAGACGTCGCAGCCTGAACAAAGCATCACAACAACATTGTATGCCACCCACACACATATACACCCATTTAACACATTACTCTGTTGCTGGGAAGTAAATCCCCACGTGGATTGCAAATGGCATGAGTACAGGAGTAGTATGCCACTATGAGTGGTAAAAGCAATTTTGCAAATCACTCTCAGTGGATAATATACTGAACACTGATGGGCTCCATTTGCACTCACAGTACTTATCACTTTTTGTGTAGAAGCCGAAGTCTTATTTTAAAGCTGAATCCCCAACAGACAGGGCAGGCAGCAAGGAGACAGGTGACACAGAAGTGTGTGTATGTGTATGTGTGTGTGTGTGTGTGTGTGTGTGTGTTTCTTTCTGTGAAACACAAGCGTGGCTTAAAATCTCCCAAACAATAACTAGGGTTTTGGGGGCACCAGTTGGCTGTGTGGTTTCAGTCCACAGCCTGAATACAGATGCTGTATCTGACACTGGTTTTGACCTCTGGCCATGACTCTTTGGTGCTTGTCTGCCCCTGCTCTCTACCCCCCACAGTTCCTGTCTCTCGTCTGTCCAAAGTTAAAAAGACCCCCATAACATGACCTTGAAATTTAAAAAAAGATTTATTGAACCAAATTTTATTGTACAGTTACATTTGATTCAGGAATATGAAGTCTAGTGTTCTTCATTTATCCCCTCCAAAACAAATCAAATCAATTTCGAAAGACAAGCTTGATATTAAAACATTGTATTCATTGGTTCCGTCAGTTGTTTTACCGTTGGGAGTTATATATTCAACACAAGTTTTCCAGGTGCCCTGGCTAAATTTACCATTTTCTTGTGTCATGTCGTGACCTTTATGTTACAACTTGAAAAGTAGTCATATTGCGCCGCACGGTCGCGCAACTGCTGACCAATTCAGACAAAGTTGGCCCTTTTGTGTGGGATTTGCATGTTCTCTCCATGCATCTATGGGTTATCTCTGGGTGCTTCAGCTTCTTTCCACAGTCCAAAAAATGCTCAGCATTATTAGTGATTCTAAACTGCCCGTAGGTGTGTGTGTGTCCTTTTCTGAGAAGTAAAGCTGTGTGCATATTGAGCTAGTTTAGGTTCAGCTGAAATGGCTGCAGCTGTAGCTCTCATCCAAATTTGAAACACAGGACATCTTTGAAATATGAGACTGTTGTTCCCAAACTGGCAAGTGATCATTCCTTTGAGAATCTCATGCAATGCATGGAATTCGAAAACATTTTAGCAGCAGTTTGAAGCCTGAATTTTCTCACTGAATGACCAACTACACTGTGACACAGGAGCCAATGTGAGGGAAATTTAACCAAAGAGCAGTATCTCTTGTTTCCAGAGATTCTAGTTTCTCTCCTAATAAGATGTGTTCTCTGGTATATACATGCCTCTTTGGAGTCTTATAAGAAATCTCATCCCATATGCCCTGAAACATTTCTGAGCCTGTTCAAAAATCCAGTGGAGTTATTTATTTTGTATCTGTAAGTTACAGATTCAGGCAGTGTCTCAGTCTAGGAAAGATGCCTAACTGAGGATCAGCCTGTTGGTGCTTTATAATGAGCTCTGCTGATAGCAGAAGCCTTCCTGCTGTGTGTGCCCTACAAACCACGGATATGTTAGGACTGAGTCCTCTGTTATTAGACATTTTGCTCAGAAATTTAGGAGATTCTGTTTACTTTGCATACAACAAACAGAACGCTGATTACTTTGTAGGTCACCGACCCCCACCTGAGAGAGGAAGCTGAATAGTTTCACAGAATAATTTGGATTTCATTCCTCTGTCTAACCAGGACCTTCTTCAAACCACTCAGCTTGATGATCTGCTTCCTAAAAAGCCTCTTCACTTCACCCTCTGTCTTTTAGTTCTTCCGGCTGGAGTAGCTGTCTGTAAACCAGAACTATCTTTTTCATCACTATCTTACCCAGTCGAACTCTCTCTTGCTTCTTCTAAATCCGTAGCCTCTCCCTGTCTTGTGCAAGTTCTCTGCCTCCATCGTTTCCTCCTAGAGCAAATACTCACAGCTGAGACTTCAAACCACTTTGGATGGTCAAACTGCTCCTCGTGTTGTTAAACATGTCCTCAAAACTGACTTCATACAAAACCCTGAGGAAACTTCATATGAAACCGTGTGTAACAGAAGGACTGTGTAATTTCTGAAAGAAGGGCCCAGGTGTTCTCCTTCCCCTGGATCATTAAAGGAGACACTCAGCAGCGTGATACTGAAGAGTTTTGTTGGTCTTCTTTGGCCCTCACATCATAAATGCTAGCCTTTTATTGCTTAGTTGTTTTCTTCTCTTATGGTCCCAATTTATTATGAGAGCACAAAACTTTAGATCTGTCATTCATGATTGACCAGAAAATAGTAAAAAAAAAAAAAATCAGGCGGTGCAAAGAATGTTCAAGACAAATTGTAGCTCTATTGACACACAATGTCAGAGATACAGATTTACCAGGACAGTTAGATCATTAATTCATGGTTTGATTGAGATTTTTATTTCCTTGTTTGTTCTGCTAAATTGTGATTATTAGCTTTATTGCCCTCAGGCTTAAAATTTAGAAGGAACTGCAGAAATATAAAACAAATTGAACTGTTCTTATAAACATTTCATCAGTTATTGTTTATGTGTCTATATCTCTCTATATGTTTTTCACTTTATCTACATCTGTATTTCTCTGTATGCATTTATCTATAGCTGTGTGTCTCTGTCTCTTTCTCTCTCTGTCTCTCGCTCACTCTCTCTCTCCTATCTATCATCTATCATCTTGCTGCAGCAGCTCTCAGCTCTCACACAGTCGTGGAGCTGTAGCACCACACGGTGGCCAGTAGTGGTACTGCAGCAGACGACACACTACGTCATTCAGCACACAGAGAATGGATTTATTTGCATACAAGGCCGAGCTTTCCAAAAACTGAAATTTTACAAAGACTGAGCTCAGTGAATGAACACATCACAGTGAGGTTTGTCAAGAAAGTTTACATCTGAACTTAATCAAGAAGTTGATCAAAGAATGAGCAACCACTAATCACAGTAGTCTCATATCTAACTCATTTTACTGTCTGTGGAATTGGCAGGTTCTTGACTTAACATACTACAACCTAAAAAAGACTTCTGTCAGCATAGTGACAGGGATTGCAGAAGAAAAGCCCAGGAGTCTGATGAGTATTCAGAGGACACCAACTCGTCCGAAAGCAATCAGGGCATCCAGATAGAGTTTGAAAGGAAGTCATTGATTAGCAGACTGCAACAAAAGATGCAGACTGGTAAGGGCTCCCGTTAAAAGGAAACCACGGCTAAAATGTCGACACTGGAAAAGCCAGATAAACAGTTTCTGTCTCTTAATTTTCACCACTCACACTTGGCCTCAGCCATCTGTCCTTTGTTCCTGTTTTCACAGACAGGAATTCATCATCGCACTTATCTGCACCACAGAGTAATGTGTGAAGCATCATTAAGGTATCAACATGAGAGCTGGAGCAGCTGCAATCAGGCTCTGCAGGTGAAAATAAAACAGATTAGCTCACAATTGGGGAGAAGATTTTGAGAGTTTTGGCACGTCCCTCCAGCACATTAGTATTCAACAACATCACGCCTTATTTGATGTGGTGTACTTTAATTTCTGAAGAGGCAGAGTGTGTTTTGCCCTCTGGTGAGGCTGCAGGATCAGCTAGCAAGTGGGATTAAGTATCTTGTTCAAGGACCCTTCAGTAGGGAGCCAAAACTTCTGCTAAACAGATGATCTGATAACCAGGAGGAAACTCTGCAGCCTGTTTAACAAGACGAATTTAACACTTAATACATTGAGCAACTTTTCTGTTCATCTCATCATTTTCTTCCCTTTTACATGTCTCTGTTTTAACAGAGTAATTAATATTATTTTTCTCCTCCAGAGTGAATTTAAGAATTTTGAGATTTTTTTTCAAGCACATGAGTCTATCAGCAGTGTGCTACACATGAAGAGTGTGTTGATATCAAAAAGTTCTCTTTCTGTGTGGTCTCCCCAGACCAGGATTTTTTCAAGCTGTCAACTGTTACATGTATATCGGCTGTAGAAACACTGAAAACCACACACCCCACACCGAAAAAGACTGATTTTTACAGCAGACAGAGATATTTCTATACCCTGGTTCAGAAAACAGTTTTGGTCATACTTCATTTCATTATCAGTACACACTGTACAGGGGGTGGTTTTTTTCTTAGAAACATTTTATTTTCAAAGTTTTGCCAATATAAGAGAGTAAAAGCAAGAAGTGTATTTGTTTGTGTTTTCTTCTTGAACACGCTGATGTAGATGAGCGTGATGAGTGTTCTCTCATGAGCACTTCTTTCATTATGGCTTATTCATTTAATACTTAACCCCTCAGGGTTCCATAAATAACATCAACAACAGGCAGAATATGTAAATAAATCAACAAATGGACTATCATTACTTCATTTGTAGTTACCTCTAAATTATTTCCATGCAGACAAGTCAAAAAACAATAGACACGACTGGGATAAAAGTAAACAATCCTTCATGCATCCTGCTGTATATCACAAAGAGAGTGTAAGAGGTCACCAGCATGATAGAAACTGTGCTTACAGTATATTCTCTGAGCAGCTGATGGTTGCACGTTTCTGACTGACAAAACTCGGGTTCCCTTGGGCTCAGTGTATGTGTGAAATCCCACCTTGAACACAGGAAGCCAATTCCATTAAATGTAAGGACTGCTGAGGTATGAGGATTCCTGAGAAAGGCCCGTCACTCACCAGGATCTAAGACTGTGCTGTTAATTGGTTTGGAAAACAGGATTGGACCTTCAATGTGCAAGAAATCCTGAGCAGAAACAAGCTATATAAGCATTATTATGGGATTTGACAGTCAGTAAAATTCCCTTCTGTCAGAGCTGTTGTATGCTGTCTGGGATGTTAATTCTGACTCTTTCAAGGACGTGTGCAGAGCACAGGCTGAAGTAAGAATAGAATAGAATAGAATAGAATAGAATAGAAGTTTATTGTCTGACACAAAGGTGACAGAAATTCATCTTATGACAGGCCTCAGTTGCATCAAAGACACACATTCACACATTCCCCATCATACTAGTACACACATACATAACAATAACTTTAAAAGACCAGAGTAAAAAAAAAAAAAAGTAATAGCACGTGACCAAGTTAACTTCACACTTTCTGTCTTTGACTTTAAACCAAGGTAATATTGTCGAAAGCCTTTAAACATTTCATGTGTTCATACGCTGCATAATCCATGAGCCGTTCATCTCTGTCCATGAGAAAGTAAAACATCACATTTTTATTTTATAGTGAGTGAATATGTGAGTGTGTGTGGGTATGTGTGTAAAGGAAGGGCTCTCCTGTTTTTATGATCATGGAGAAGGTCATTGCAGAGTAAAACAATAAAAATACTAATGATAGTTTTCCAATGGGTTTTTAATCTCAAACTGTGGTGAAGTTGCGTTTAAATAAAGCATTTGACTTCTTACCTCAGACTTAATGAGGCTGTTTCAAAGTCTAACATTGAGATTTATCAGGGTTTTTTGTGTTTAGGAATATAGTTCTTGCCAGCGTCCAAGCCTGATTGGTCAGTTCTTTTATACCTATCCTTTTAAGTTTATTTAGGCTGCGTGTTTGACTTGTTCAAATCGTTCTCAATTGTGGAGTAACTCCACTAACCGTGGCTGTGGATCTGAAACTGTGTCTGTATTTTGAGTATTTGACAGATTTTATATTTCATGTTTGGAACAAAAACATTACAGCTGTCATAATATGAGATATGATGTTACGATTATCAAGGCCAAAATAATCATGATACCTATATCATCTAACTAAACTCAGCTTGTCAGATTCATAACGTAAATTGTTTCATGTTGATTTTATTTTTCCTATATTCTTTTATCTTTATCCTATTTTTGTCTTGTTTGGTAATTATTGCTTATTTAATACTTATATAGTAATATTTTGTAGCTTACTGTCTTACCCTTTTCTTTTTATTTCCAACTGCTGTATTTGTGTGATGAGCAACAGTAACATGAAATGTCCCCTCTGTGAATAATAAGTATTTCTGATTCTGATTCTGCATGCCAACTAGTTATTCTGGTAAATAATTCTGTATTCTCATTACAATAGGGAAAAGGCAAGGACAAAGTAGCATCTGTGAGAGTGAGCTGGGACAGAGTCTACCAATGTTTCTGAGGTGGTAGAAAGCAGTCTTACCAAATTTTTTATGTGGATCTAAAAGGTTAGATGATGGTCACCTCCAGTGCCCAGGTTGGTGAATATTGGCCAGAGAAAAAATGCTGATTATGTTAGATGACTGAATCTGATGAGGGGTGCCTATTCAAATGGCTTCGATTTTAAAACTGTTGAATCATAGGAAGTGGTGTGTCAATCACATCTCGTCCCTTACAGGCGGGTGGTGACAATTTCAGCATTAGATGCGTCAGTTTTCAAGTATACTTGAGTTTCATCAGTAGTACAATGAAACAATAGTCAATGCTGTAATGACTGAGAGTGAAGAGAACTAGGTGAAGGACAGATCTCTGAGAGACTCCTCAGGTGACAAGACCCTGACCTTCTTTAAGATGGGATTGAAAAGCTCAAAGCAGAGTCTAAGAGTCTGGTGGTACACTGCAGGCAACACTGCAAGATGACCTGCTTGACAGCATCACACGGTGCAATAAGGTCAAGGAGGATGAGTGGAGATAAGAGCCACCATCAGCTGTCAACAGCAGGTCATTTGTGACTAGACTGGAATCTCATCCTGATTTCTAGTTGCAGATAAACGTCCCTCTGCTTCTTTCCTATGATCTGACATGTGGATCATATTGAAGCATCAGTACACATTTCAGTCAGTTCAATGACTCTACACAGAGGCTGTGATGACTGAACTTTGTTTATCATACCTGTGAGCTCCCTCTTTAAAATACTATACTCTGGGTTTTTATGTTATAAATGGTTCAGACTCTGGCTTTTGATGTTTTATTTTTGAATTTCCTCCATATCAAGTTCTTTCAAGGCATTGCAGGCCTTTTCATCCTCACTTTAAAGAGAATAAATTTGATATGAAATAAATTAATCAGCAGTAACTTTAACTAATCCAACAAGGATAAAAGGATTCCTGGCTCTGACTCATCAGACATACTGTAACATTTTTTTATGAGATTACTGCAGTCACTCATTAGAGATGAAAGACTCAAACTATTTTTTCATCTTTTGAACCAGATACTCTGAAAGTACTTTGACCTAAACAGGGAACTGTCATCTTTTATCCTCCTCGTGTGCCATTTTTTCAGAGCCAGTAATTCAACAATTGTGACCAAAGAAGGTTAAAAAAGATATAAAAAGCAGCAGTGATTAAAAGTTTCAAGAAGGATTTGGTTCATGGGTGGTGCTGTCTTATGTCACCATACCGCTATCTTGTGGAGATAAATGGAAGTGTATGACTATCCTGCTCAAGGATAATCCAGTGTCATGAGCCATGAGTTCACTATAACAAATAGATCTTTATGTGCTATAAGTCTGAGCTCTGACCTTCAAACTCTACAACACCTGGTTTCTTGTGTAGGGATCAGCGGAGTGAGGTGTCAAAGTATGTTGACATGAGTAATACCCATATAACTGTCAACAACATAGTGAGGTATGTCCATGGTTCACATCCTCACATATGGCTAATTTACCTTAGCAGCTATAGTGGAGAAGCTGACAGCCAGTGGTTCTGCTCCAATGCACTGGAGCAATATTTACTCTGCAGTACACACTCTTTCCTCTGTGTGTGTTTGTGTGTGTGTGTGTGTGTGTGTGTGTGTGTGTGTGTGTGTGTGTGTGTGTGTGTGTGTGTGTGTGTGTGTGTGTGTGTTGTGTTGTGTTGGCTGGCATCTAATCAGAAAACACCTGAGATTCATGATCACCTGCAGCTGCTCAGTGCTGCCAGAAAGCATTTTAGTTATAAAGTAAACCCCAATAAAGTTAGATATCTATATAGCCATGTACCCTATAAACTGAAACAAGAGCTCCATCAGCTGTCATTGTTCAATCTATGAGTTTTGAGCGCTTGTGTGTAGATCAGAGGTCTTCAACAGGAGGTCTGTGGCCCTAGGGGGGTCTGTAGAGGTATCACAGGGGGTCTGTGACATTTTTGGTTTATTAGACAATTTTTCATATGTCCCAATATTTGCTCCCTGCTATTTCTGTTTTTGCTGTGTTTGAACACACATTAATACATGAAGGCCGAAGATGTTATTTTCTGGTCAAAATGTATGCATTCAGCTCTATTGAACTGTGCACCAGGTTCCCTGTGATTGGCTGAGAGCTTATTCAGTCCCCTTCTGACTAAAATTCCATAAAAAGATAGTTGCGTGATATGATAGTATTCTAAAAGAAGACGTCCATGTAGGAAAAGAGAAAAAGTTGATATTGGCATTGGTGTCAGTTGATTGGATATGGTTATCGATAGCAATGGCAATGTTGCTCTACTCACTGTAGCTTGCAAATGTTTCAAATAAAACATATGAACCTGTCCATTACAAGGCCAGCAATGTAGATGAATAAGGAGGCCCCTGCTCTATCTCTCATTGGTTCAGTTCGGGGGCACTTGGTCAGAAAAAAAACCCTAATGTAGAACATAAACACCAAAACTGATTCCATTTCTTAACAGCAACTGCTTTTAAAATCTTAATGGTAAAAGTATTCACAAATACTAAGTAAACTATGTTTGGTAGTCCCATTGATCAGTGGCAGTAAGATTTTCATGCCATTTGCGGATGGAGGCTCCCATACTTTTCATCCCGTGACCCTTGGAGAAGGTAAAGTATGACTCACAGTTGTGTGGGAGCACTCATAAACTAATCCAAGAACACACAAGAGAGCAACAACTTAAACACAACCATAATACTATACAGAACACTCACAGTAGTAAGTGGACAATACAATTGTATGGCATGACAAGTAGTTTCCTGTGAGCAGACACAAAGCAGAAGAAGCTTCATTTATCAGACAACAAACCTTAATGTGCACATGTTGCAGTGTTTCCTGTGCTGCTGTAACTTTGAATGCTGCACTTGTCATCATCTTTTACCTGTAGTACTCACTTTTGGGGTCATATGGCAGAAGAGAGTAGAATATTTATAACACATTTTTAATTGCATGGTTTATTCAAGGGCTGTCTGGTGACAAGGTTGTCAGCACGGTCACCTTACAGCAATATGGTGTTTTGTTCAAATTCAGACCTTTCTTTGTGGAGTTTGTATGTTTCTGCCACACNACAGCCAGTGGTTCTGCTCCAATGCACTGGAGCAATATTTACTCTGCAGTACACACTCTTTCCTCTGTGTGTGTTTGTGTGTGTGTGTGTGTGTGTGTGTGTGTGTGTGTGTGTGTGTGTGTGTGTGTGTGTGTGTGTGTGTGTGTGTGTGTGTGTGTGTGTTGTGTTGGCTGGCACCTAATCAGAAAACACCTGAGATTCATGATCACCTGCAGCTGCTCAGTGCTGCCAGAAAGTATTTTAGTTATAAAGTAAACCCCAATAAAGTTAGATATCTATATAGCTATGTACCCTATAAACTGAAACAAGAGCTCCATCAGCTGTCATTGTTCTATGAGTTTTGAGCACTTGTGTGTAGATCAGAGGTCTTCAACAGGAGGTCTGTGGCCCTAGGGGGATCTGTGGAGGTATCGCAGGGGGTCTGTGACATTTTTGGTTTATTAGACAATTTTTCATATGTTCCAATATTTGCTCCCTGCCATTTCTGTTTTTGCTCGTGTTTGAACACACATCAATACATGAAGGCCGAAGATGTTATTTTCTGGTCAAAATGTACGCATTCAGCTCTATTGAACTGTGCGCAAGATTCCCTGTGATTGGCTGAGAGCTTATTCAGTCCCCTTCTGACTAAAATTCTATACAAAGATTGTTGCGTGATATGATAGTATTCTAAAAGAAGACTTCCATGTAGGAAAAGAGAAAAAGTTGATATTGGCATTGGTGTCAGTTGATTGGATATGGTTATCGATAGCAATGGCAATGTTGCTCTACTCACTGTAGCTTGCAAATGTTTCAAATAAAACATATGAACCTGTCCATTACAAGGCCAGCAATGTAGATGAATAAGGAGGCCCCTGCTCTATCTTTCATTGGTTCAGTTCAGGGGTCCTTGGTCAGAAAAAAAAACCCTAATGTAGAACATAAACACCAAAACTGATTCCATTTTCTAACTGCAACTGCTTTTAAAATCTGAATGGTAAAAGTATTCACAAATACTAAGTAAACTATGTTTGGTAGCCCCATTGATCAGTGGCAGTAAGATTTTCATGCCATTTGCGGATGGAGGCTCCCCATACTTTTCATCCTGTGACCCTTGGAGAAGGTAAAGTATGACTCAGTTGTGTGGGAGCACTCATAAACTAATCCAAGAACACACAAGAGAGCAACAACTTAAACACAACCATAATACTATATAGAACACTCACAGGAGTAAGTGGACAATACAATTGTATGGCATAACAAGTAGTTTCCTGTGAGCAGACACAAAGCAGAAGAAGCTTCATTTATCAGACAACAAACCTTAATGTGCACATGTTGCAGTGTTTCCTGTGCTGCTGTAACTTTGAATGCTGCACTTGTCATCATCTTTTACCTGTAGTACTCACTTTTGGGGTCATATGGCAGAAGAGAGTAGAATATTTATAACACATTTTTAATTGCATGGTTTATTCAAGGGCTGTCTGGTGACAAGGTTGTCAGCACGGTCACCTTACAGCAATATGGTGTTTTGTTCAAATTCAGACCTTTCTTTGTGGAGTTTGTATGTTTCTGCCACACATGAGTGGGTTTTCTCCAATTATTCCCTCTTTCTCCTCCAGTCCATAAACATGCTGGTTAGGTTAATTGGACATTCTTGATTTGCTGTAGCTGTGTCATTCTATGTGTCATTTTATGGCTATTTAAAGTGTAAGCCCTGTGATAGGCTGACATGGAATAATTAGGTGTATGGGAGGATGGATGTGTTTCATATATGTATTTTTACTTTTATGGATAAAAGATGCAATTTCAAACGAAACTTTTATAGAAAGCTTCTTGGGCACAAATGGTGTCCAGTAAAACCACTGCTTTAAAACTTGATTCATCTGCATGACTGACATGGATGTAAAAGAGAAAATATTTAAACTCAGATCAGACTCATCTCTTATTTTTCTCTTTAAACTGTGTACGGCTTTTTTTGATGCTGACCTACAGTGAACAAGATCAGGCAGATGTGGCTTGTGCATGCTCCAATGTTGAGTGAGACACAACCTGAAGGAGATGCAGTCTTGTCTTCAGACCCCTATTCGAATAACTAAGGTCATCCAAAAGTTTGTCATGACTTTGAGCAATGAAGTCAATGTGATTCAAAGCTATTTATCTTAAAAGACTGACCATGATTATTCAGTTAGTCTAACACACAAGTATAGTTGAAATACTTCATAGCCTCTAAATACTTATCAAGGGTGTTATAGGTGCATCTGTTATAGGTGTAAGTCTATAAGCAGTAGTTTCATGCCCTCATTCTGGTTATGCAGTGAATTGGACTACAAAGGGAACTTTTATCACCTGCATGTATGAAAAAAAAAGCTGTTTCCTTAGAAATGAAACAAAGTTTGGAGTTTCGGAAGATGGACTCCATGCCCAACTACACGGTATGGTAAAGACACAAAGCTGCACACTGAAAGTCTGATCATTTATAATAAAGACTGTGGTTTGTTTGAGAAGATCAAATTAATGTTTGTGTGTCTGATGTAACCCAGTATGTATGAACATTTTGTACAGGTTTTAAATGAAGAACTGCTTATGAGTGTCTTCTCTTCTTTTTTCCTCCTCATTTGAATGGTTGGGTGGCAATTAATGCATTTTCACTCACACATACTATAATATTCATATCGCACTGTTCGCTGTTTATGCCGTTCGTATAGTGCAGTTGTATGTGTGGTAAGGCCCAGCCTCTGTAATTTTTCGGAGAGGGGTGTGTACTAGAGGGGGGGGCAGTGTCTGGCATGGGTGGGAAGAAAATCCAAAATAAAGATCACGTGTTACTTTGGGCCTTATACAGCTGAGAGACAGCGCCCTCTGTCGGAACACAGCAGCATGGCAAAAATAACAGCGCTGAAGGACTGAACCATTCCCTTCAAAACGAGGCTATGCTATGGCAGAGCGTAGATAAATATCAGGTGAAATCAATGGAGAACCTTATTTTGGTTAACCAAATAATGCAAGAAATTATAAAACGAAGAAATAACCACAGGTCACAGCCAAGTGATGTTTTTGCTCAATAATGCGCAATGTTTGGTTCCCCGTGCAGTGAGTGTGAGTGGTTGGGTCCAATAGTATTGAAGGGAAAGCTGAAAACGGTTTGTTTTTAACGAGGAGAAGGAACGTCGCTGGTTCTCGTCGCCGCAGCACCAAACTGTTGAAACGGTTGTAACATTTGTTTTGTATCCGGTTGGTTTCTCAGCTTCCTAAGCTCGCCATGGCTCTATGTGGGGGTGTCGGAGCCATGGCTTTACCCAGCGAGCTTATCGTTCACATATTCTCCTTTCTATCCGACCGAGACAAGCTCCGGGCCTCGGCCGTTTGTTCTCGGTGGAGGGAGTGTCTGTTTTACCCCGCGCTGTGGACCGAGCTCAAACTGCGGATAGGTGGAGGTTGTAACGGCGGCGGCGGCGGCTCCAGCTCGGAGGACGCCTTAAGGCTGGAGTTCCTCATGCGGAAGTTCGGTTTCTTCGTGCGAGAGCTGCAGCTTGAACTTGCACCGGTGGAAGGCTACCTAAGCCCTTTAAACAGCGAGTCGTCGTCCACCAGGATGGACCAGCCCCCTGGACCCGACAACGACCCGCAGCTCTCGGAGCGATGGAGAGACGCCATGGCCAACTACTTGGACCAGGTGTTGTGTGTGTTCACCAGCATCCGCAACAACAGGTATCACAATGTTCATCACTCCAAAAACACCATTTATGCATTTTTCTGCTCAAATTCAAGAATACTACAATTACATTTGACCTCTGTATTAATTTCACAGGATTTGTTGCGTCGCAGTAAGCTCGGAGCTGGCTAATGTTAGCTTGGTTAGCTATAAACAAACCCTGACATTAGCAGTTACGTAATCAGGTCATGTCTTTGCAGTAGTTAGTGACATCAGCTAACCATTTCCATGCAGGCTCCTATTGTTTATCTTTTACAATAAAAGTCATATAGATATGCTTGCAGGTTAAATGTATAACGTGTGCATCTTTGAGCTCATGCCAGTCTGCGTTTCTTTTGTTGCTAGTTCTGTTTTCTGGTCTTCATACCAGCAGATACAATGCAGCATTGGTGCAGGCTAGAGAAGGCTTTGTTGGCACTGACGTGCTGATATCAGCACTGACGGACACATGTACGGTGTTTGTGTAAACCTATAACTCTGCTACGTGTTTGCTTGCTGGAGGATGTAATGACATCTGTCCTGCATACACTGAAACCAAATCCTTAGCTCATATTTGGAGTGGGAATTTGCTGCTCTATGACACTTTACGTTGAATGTTGGACTCCTGGTACAGCTCAGCACAAGTTCCCTCTGTTATACCTTCTCCTACATTCTCTACTGTTCTAACTGTGTGTTGTACTATGGTAAAAGCAGCCCCCCAAAGCTGTGCTGGTCTTGTCTTGGTTCTGCTGAGGGGGGCTAAAAACTTTTCTATTGTTTGACTACCTCTGGGTATAGTTTCTAATACTTTCCGTACAACTGGTGAACCTAAAATGTGTCCCAGTTTTATGCTTCTAAGTCAAATGCGTTTGATTTGAGCTCAGTTATAGCAGAAACAAGAAGTATTAACGTGTTGTCAGATTTTACCTCATGTCTGTACGTATATAAACAGTAAGTGGTTCATATTGTGTCACCTAACGCCAAATAACTTAATTGAAATTTGACATTTCTTCAGGTAGTTGTCTCCGCTCTATCCCAGTTGGCCAAATAACAGAAACCATAGCTATCACATGTGTCAAACAGCAATCATATCCATGAACCTGGATGATATTCAAAATGAATGAGAATAGATTTTTTATTGTTACTTTATTGGGGTGTTGCACTCTAAGAAGTGGCACATGAGACTGCTGATGGTGTCACTGCAGTGGTATTTAGAAAGGCTTACCTCTCAGCTGATTTACAGTAAAGTGGCCTACAAGACATGAAGTGTTCCTTGTACCTAGAAGGTAAGCCATTGCTTTCTGTGGCTGCCTGCTTCTTTTCTTCTTCATACAATGGTGATCCTTTAGACCAGTGGTTTCCTACTTTTCAAGCTAAGGGCCAACTTTTAAGTCCGAAATATTTTTGCAGCCCACCCTGACACCTTATATATGTACTGCGTCCTTTGACCACTTTTTTTATTTCATTTTGTATCAAGGTGATGGCACAGTTGACATGGCTTCAAGGCTTCATTTGACAATGCCTCAGAGCACACGATGCACAGTGGTTACAGTTCACCTTCTGAGTCTGTCCAAATAAGTCCCAGTGCTAAGAACCAAGCACTGTATTTTCTCTGGCCTCTTCTTTTTTGTGTGTTTGACACCTGTAGATTCACTATCAATATCTGGTCTTCCTTTCAATGCACCCTGTTGCTAGTCAGCTATCCATATTTATTCCAGTATCAGCATCAAATGGACCAAAGTCAATAGCAACCAGTCCCATTACAAAGTAGTCTCGCGAATGACAAAAAAAGTCCTTATCTCTCATTTGTTAGTCACATGACTAATACTTGAAGTAAAAACAAAACAAAATAGTGAAAAGAATATAGCTGAACCTTTTAATGTCCTTTTAAAAATTACTGAGTTTCTTAAGATCCAAACATTATGTTTCTGTTATTTTTCTAGAATTAAATCCCTCACAAAAATCATACTATTATGGAAATGATTTGGCAGCCCACTTGCGATACCTTTGTGGCCCACAGTTTCAGAATCACTGCTCTAGTCTAGACATCATTATCATTATTAATGAAGCAGCGTTAACTACAACAGACCTGTTATAATCAGTTAGCTTCAAAAATAACACTTTTATAAGAGACATGAAAAAAAACAATGTTCTTTGTTTTATAGTGGCCCAAAGTTACGCTTTTATGACAGTGAATGTAACATGGCTGAAACTATTCCACACTAAGAAGAAATCATTTAAGGGAATTTCTCACTGGGTGTTTCATCCAAACTAAGATGTTTTCCCTTCCTCAGCCTATCTTACAGTCTTGTTCAGCAGCCACTTGCTGCATTGCAGTGTAAAATCCCCCCTGGGGCGAAATAAGCCTATGCCCCATAGACCACAACTATAGAAACTAATGACAGCACAACTCTATCAGCAGACTAAGTTAATATTTGGAGAGCCGAAGACAGGCCACTTCAGCAGTTGGACACTACGATGGAGCCTTGCTGTTTAATATCTGAATAATGTAGTTTGGCATCTTCTTATGCACGATCTTCCCTGAAAAAAAAAATCATTGCCTGAAGGCAGCGTATGTTCTTTAAAACCTGTTTTTACAATTCAGCATTAGTGGTGCCTTCCAAGATGTGTAAACTAGCCATGCTGTGAGCATCCATGCATACCATACCAGCAGGGAGGCTGCCTTTTGAAGTTTGTGCTGATAAAAAGCCAATAGCCTCAGCCTCTAGAGTGGAAAATAAGTCATCCATGATTTCTAAAAGAATGTCAAATTTTAATTTCTCAGATCACGGAAAGTTGTCCACTTTGCTTATTCTATCTGCAATAGGTTGGATTATGTTTTATATATGGTGTCATATATACAGTGGTTTCCACTATAGAGTCATGTGTGTATTTAATACAGTGAAGCCTGAACCTTTTTGTATAGACATTCTTTCAGATTCTTTGAGCCTGTCATACTTTTTACTGTGCTTACTTTTGTGCTTTTCAAAGCATCAACCATGGGTTCTCATATAATTCTTGCCAGGTGTCAAATTTGTCCCACACACAGGGAGATGTGATGGCTGAGTGCAGCTCATTTCAGGGACAAGTGACAACCAAACATTACAGCCAGTTTGGTTTGAAAAAGAGCCACAGTCTTTCTCAGACAGGAAATGGTTGAACTCAACCCTTGAGCTCGCTAATGTGTGTTCACTTCCTCTTAATATTAAGTCTGATAGAATAAGATGCATATCTTACATCAGACGTGGTTTACATGTGTGAACAAAGCAAACAGATGACTCTAAATAATGTTTTGTGGTGGTTGTTTTACATTTGGATTTTGAAAAAGTCAGTCTGTTAAAAAGGTTAGTAAGAAAGGAATGAGGTTTAATTCCTTTTTGTTTACAAATACAAATTACTGACTTGAGGAAAATACTATGTGCTTATGATGCTTCTATTCCTTGGTCTGTTTCCTGCTTTTCGCTCTACTATTTACAAAGGTTTGACAAGGATTTAATGGTGAGAGGAAAAGTGTTACCTCAATTAATTCTTAGTTCAAATATTCTCCTTTCTTTCAGACCAAGTCTAAATACATTTAGATGTGTTTTTATTTGTAATTCTGACATCTGCAAAACTCATCTCTTTGTTGGGAGCCACCTGTTGCTATGCTCTGGTTCAGTATTGAATGTCTTTGTTTTTTTCTACATTTCTAACATTCTCCCCCTGTCTTTGTCTTGCTCTCTAGAAATCTGCAGAAGCTCAGTCTCTATGGGGACACCTGTATTCTTCAACAAGAGGGATTGTTAGACAGCTCCAATCTGCACCAAATTCACCAAGGAGACAAAAAGATTAATGAGTAAGTTTAATCACATATTTATTCTTTTTTTTTACACATCTCCTACCAGTTCTCAAGAAATATTGAATTCAATTAAGGTTCTGCGTCATGGATTGCTCAACAACTGCAACATGAAAACAGGGATGGATTATTCTAAGTATGAAGGGTCAGATAGAAGTTAATGTTCTTTTAATTTTCTGTAGATGTTTGTATGGGGCAGTTCTATAATGAACAAACTCACCTTGTGATTAAATGCGCCAACTAACTTTACTGCTATGATGCAATTTAGACATACATAGGTGTGGAGTGTATTGATTTTGTGAAGCCTAATGCTACATCTGCTAACCTCTCCCCCAATGGTACAAATGAAAGAAATGCCTACTTTAAATTTAAATGTAAATTGAAGTTATTTTGTTTTCATTTCTTTCACAATCGAAGTATTCTCAAAGAATAAATCCTTTTATCATGTTAGGAAAGATCGGAAACCAGACCCATGTGATTTTCTTGCCTTTGCTGTAATGAGTCAGGTGAATGTAATTTCAAGGTTGACCCACTTATTGTTGCAGTTATTCCATGCCTTCAAAAGTTTATCAGCTATGCTGCCTGCAGCCAGCAACCTTCAGACCCTGTACACAGCTTCCCAAGGTTATTGGAGGGATAAAAGGATTAAAGAACGTTCTTTTTCAAATGTAAGAGGGAGTCTGTAAAATAAACAGTGCTATGGGTGGAAACATGATCAGAAAATTAAACCAAACTCAATACCTGGAATCAAGCCGAGCTCTGAGTAGTGACTGATCCGAGCCAAATCAGAGAAGTCCAAACCAGGATGTAGCATCCAAACAGTGAAGCAGACATTTGTTTACTTGTTTACACGTCAGCAGTGCAATATACAACAGAAAGTCTCACCTCACCACCATTATACAAAAAAAAATATTTCGTGACAACCAGAGTTGGTGTTTCCTGGAAGAAAAAAAAGTGACAAATCAATAAAGGCAACAGGAAGTGATGTGCAAGTCAGAAGAAGAGTTCGTTTTAACAAAAGGCTTGATTTCAAAGTAAGCTTGAGACGCTGTTGTTACATTGAGATAAGAAATTTAAAAAAAAAACAAAGATCGCATAGCATCCAGTAATGATGTACAAATTGTCAGAGCAGCTACACCAGCCCGCAGGCTCAATTCATTTCTCGATAAAAGATTTTCTACAGGCCGTTAAGTTAAGGATGCAGAAAAAGGTTTTAAGATTGAGATGTTTTCCTGGAAAAGTAAAGAGAAAAATTCCAATAGCAGAACTGGAAAGACCAGTGACCTGTTTCGAGAAATGCTCACATGCTGTTTTATTTGCCAGAGGAGGAGTTACTGAGTGATTTATGAAAGTCTTCAGAAGCTTTTCACAATTCTTTTTTGTTGAGGTACAACATAGGATTGTTTAAAATCTGAAAAAGGTTAAAGCTATAAATTCAAATCATTCAGCAGTACAGAGGTGTCCTTGCTGTGATAGTTGCAAACAGTGTGAGTGTTTTGGGGGATTCAGAGATGATAAGGTGCAAGGTATAATGGGAAAATGTTCTGTGTGCATCTTCTCAAGACTGCCTAACAAAAGTGTTTTGAATATAGTAAGAATAAATGATCAGAGTTCATTTCACCGTGGATTTGACTTGAATTTCAACAGCTATCTTCATTAACTGTTATATGACTTAAATCTAGTCTTTAGAAAACTTGAAGTGAATTGCACTCAGTCATCCCCCCTCCATTTTTCCCCCCTGTGCTTTCTGCAGAATCCAGCAGTTATTCATGGAGATGATGTCCAACAGCAGGCAGCTGCGGTGGTTGTCGTGCAGCTTCATGCTTGGTCTGGTAACTCCTTGCTCCTTAGCCTGCCTCTCAAATCCGTCAGCTGAGACACTGAAGCACCTCAGTTTATTGGACCACCAGCTGGGTATGTGTTCTTCACACATTACACCTTCAGTTAAAATGAACTGGATTCTATCTGTGTTCACATTTATGCATCATTAATGTATTTCTCCTGAATTTTCCAAAGGTCCCCTCATCTCACCGTCAGAGCTGGATCGTCTCTCTAATCTTCATTCTCTGGCTCTGGATTTCTCTGATTTGACGTCTGAGCTTTGTAGTCTGCTGGCATCTCCACGCCGAACACCACTACATCGCCTCTCCCTGCTGCTCAATGGCGCCGCCCTGGAGTTCAAACCATTAGAGGGAACAGCAACAGAGGATGACTGGAAGGCACTGGTAATGTAGCAGCATCACTGTTAGTCTCTTGAGCCTGTACATGGTATGTAGAGGATTGATGTTAGCAAAATAAAATACTTAAAGCTAGTTTCTGATCTCAGTGCTGCTGTCTTCTGCCTTGAGTAAGCTATATCCTCCACACAGGTGTATCAAGTTTTCTTTTCCCTCTCCAGGTCCGGGTGAGTGGTAACCTGCGAGTGTACTTGATGGCCCTGGAAGTTGACAGCTCAGAGCTCCTCAGGGTCCTGAAGCCCAGCCTCCCACTGGAGCGCCTCCACCTCGACAGTTACAGCACACTGGTGTCAGACGCTACACTGGAGCTCATCTCTCAGCAGTACAACAAAACGCTGACTCACTTTATACTCCTGAGGGATGACCCCGACTTCCCCGACCTCAGCGTCAATCGGAACGAAGACCCACTGGTCCTCTTGGCATGGAGATGTACTCAACTGGCTGTGCTGGTGATGCATGGTGAGTTCAGCTGAATAGAGCCCAAGTGTTTTGTTTTTGATGCTGTCTGAACTAGGGCTGGGCAATTAATTGCAAATTGGGTTATATAGTAATGATGTTTTTCACTCTACACTAGTCTTACTCAATCCTGCTCAACCAAAGAGCAACATTGGGAAAACTATCTTTGCAAGAGCAGTAAACTAAGTGGAAAAAAGTGACAAAATGGTGAGAAGTTGCAAAGAAAAATATGTTTGAGTTGGCAAAAATGGTCAAAAAGCAGCAAAAATTGATGTTGTAGAAGTGAGGAGAAATCTCTGATGAGCAGAAAAAATTAGCCTTTAGAGGTTATCTCCCAAAACTGGTTTCAACGAACACTGACTTTGGACAGCTGCTATTATATCAAGCTTTATTTGTTCATGTGGGGAAATGTGACAAATTGGAACTGCAACTGTTAAATGTCAAGTTTTGCAAAAAGTTCAAGATGTCCAAAAATGACAAAAAAAATGAACATTTTTGTTTGTGCCGCTGCCCTGAGTGAAAATACTGATGTTTTAGTAATAAAGAAAAAAGAGATAGGATGGCTACAGGCCTTTGCTGCTTGCTGGGGGTGTACAGGGAAATCACATTTGAGTATTGTCATTTGTTTTCCAGTTGAATACTCTATGAACAAAAGAGAAGGGCTTATTGTTGTTTTTAAAGTGGAGTTGTATGGGTTGCTGACTAACGACAGGTGCTTAACTTGCACAGCCCTGTTTGAGGATATAAACCAAAAATCCAATAAAAAGGATCAACTCTGCCGTTTCCCACAGGGTCAAGAGGGATACATGATTTGAAACTAAGAGAAAAAACCCACTTAAGCATGTGCATCATTTTCTCCCAGTTTTGCTTGGGCTCATTATAACCGTAATAAAACCTCTCTGGTGAATCCTCCTCCCTTCAGGTTACACGGTGTGGTCCCATAACCTGGTGGCCATTTCCCGCCTGAGAGGTTCCAGTCTCCGTGTCCTGACCGTCTCTGAGGAGAGCATTGACTTCGATCCGGACCAGTCGGTGTGCATGGAGGGTGACCCGGTCCACAACCTGGTCAAAGAGGTGTCTCTGGGGCTGGGGCGTGTCTGGCACCCCTGCTTGGATTCCAGCCTGGTTTTATCTGAACCCACCCAGCACTTCCACCGTGAGCTGCAGGCCTTCAGCATGGGCATGTAGGCAGGGATGGCAAATCCAATGCATCACTGCTTAAAGTGTGTCAAGACCAGGCCAGACCAAACATGTCCAAGTCAGCGCAGAAACAAGACCAAAAGCAGACCTTAGTGAGAAACCTGAACTGGATCTTACAGAAACCTTTGAATAACATTTGTGTGAACTGAATTCCTTGTTTTTATTTTTATTTAATTTTTCTGTGTTTTTCTCACAGGGGTTTTAGCACACCATCATGTCCAACCACTCTCCAAGTGATTTCCTCTCTCTTTGCTTTGCCTCTTGATTATCTAGTCAGCCATATTTAACCTTTTTATGTTTGAATATTCAATTATAACTTGATATGTTACTTCAAATAGGGAAAATTATATAGTTCCAAGTTGTACCAATCAGTTATAAGTCACCACAGAAAAGACTTGGGTCATGACCATTTTAAATTGATCTGCTTTAGTGGTTGATCTGCTGCTTCCAATGCCAGCCCCTCTGACATGGCCCTGTCTGGTCTGGTCTTGATCTCGTACTCAGAGCTCGATGTCTCTGCTTCACCTTAACAACCTCCAGAGCCTCTCTATGATTCGTTTCTTCTTTTTATTTTTATTTGAAAGTTTCCTTATCCCTTCCTGCTCTGTGTATGATCTTGTTTTTCCTGTGTGGTGGTTCCCTTGCCTGTATAGGCTTTGTGTGTATTTAAAAACAAATATATTATTATCCTGCTCACAGCTAGAACAGGGCAGGTGGGTGGGTAGAGTGATGGGCCTGTGGGTTGGGGATAAGTGTTCTGACACAAGCTTTTAGCTTTAGTTGTGAAAGCATTACTATTTTTTTTTTTTTAGTTTTGCTCTGTGTTGTCATATTTGCTTCACTCTGGCTCGAGTTTTCTTTGTAAACTAACTGATCAAACCATTTCTGGTTGACAAAACTTCAGCTTCTTCTGATGTTGTCTTGAAGGAGCGCCCTGTGAATTTGTCTGCTAGTTTCAGAGGCAGCAGGGTCTGAATCTTCTCAGTGACGTGGCTGATGGGGCATGTGTTCTTTTCAACAACAGCCATGTCAGTGCTTTGTCTCAGATTTATGATCATTGTAAAGTGAGTGGCATGTCAAAGCCAAATAGTTTTATTTATGAGGACCTAACTGACGGTGTTATGGAGAATTTTGTTACATGCTTGCAGCCAACACTCTTCACACAGAGCTCACTCTGCAGTAAACCTCACTAGCTGATGAAAGAGGGAGCCTTTTCTTCCAACTGACGTTCAGAGCTTAACTGAACCAGCCCGTCACACACTTGTTACATTTTCAACTCTAGTTAGCAGGTTGTAAATCTGCATGTGTTTTCTGTCGTCAGGATGAAAATAGCTGTCTTTGATTTCGTCTTGAGGTCAACACTTTTGAACGAGCATCAACGTGCAAAGAGTCTCATTGTTAAACAAAGCTGAGTCATCAAGTCAAAGAAAAGAACAGGGGCGAGTGCATTATTTAATGAAGGGCTCTGACTTCAGAAAATCTTCTGTGTTCTTTTTAAAAACAACTGGTTCTGAGTCCATGAAGCTTCATGTACATCTGAGTTTGAAGTAATCTCTGTGAATATGGAAATATTCACTGAGTGGCCATGCTAAAACAAACCAGGTGTGAGCAAGGCTTCTGCTAGCAGTTTTGAAGGCATGAACCAGTTTTTCTCAAATTTGGAGGTCAAACATTTCATGACTCAGATGAGGGAAAGAAGAGGATGACTTGAATGTAACTTCAATCTCTTTCTCTCTGTCAGTCAGCCGGTCAGTTTTTCATTTTTTATTGAAGGCTTACTGTATAGCTATATTTGCCACAGAAATCTGGCAGACGCATATCTTGCCATAAGAGTCACAGCTGCTGATAAATGTGTTCTGACATTGTGGGGCCCACTGCCAGCAAGGACTGGATATATTTTTAAAAGGTGGCACCTACTGCACAACAAGGTTTTCGATCATGTGGCGTATTTCTGCGGTGAATACTTTCTCTGTCAGTCTCAGGTAGGCTTCAAACATCACTATAACCAGGACCGCGGTGGTGGTGATGATTTTGAGTAGGTTGTGTGAAACAATCAGTTAGTGTGAGTCGTATTGTTGTTGTTTTTTTCCTCTTGAGTCACAGTTGCCTTTGAGACAGCCCTTGTTTTGAGAATACAGTTCTTCTTCTTCTCGTTGTTGTTACAAATGATGTTGTTTTTCTTGCCATCTGATAAATCCTCACTCCGCCTTGGTTGGGGGAGGGGGTCAGCAAACCTTATCATACATTTGTTTTTAAAGATTAAGGTTGGTAATGACTTGAGCGTGTAAAGAGTGGCAAATCCAATCTGCTTGTTGCACATGTTTCAAATCTCCTGGAGATAATGGGAGCGCTGGAGTGGAGGAAAATCAATGCTGGGAAAGAAGCTTAACCTGCTGGGCCTGATAAATGTCTGAATTGAATGTAGTTCACCACTAAAGGTGAAACGTTTGACGGGCTTAAAAACTGGCCTAGTTCCATTTATTGTCAAATACTTGGGACACCTTTCACTAAACCCCTGAGGGAGTGTATGTGACCTCATGTTGTGGAGTCACTCTGGAGATACATGCATGTCATGTTCAGAATCCAAGCCAGCATTGCCAACCAAATACATTTTTCTTGGGACTAACCTTGTCGTTGGTATGACCTGGGACGTTAGCTGAGCTCAGCTGAGATGCAGCAGGGAGAATCAAAGCTCGATTTGGCTGCAGAGCCTCCATCATTCATATTTAGATATTTGCAGCAAACCTTTCTTGGGAAAATAGTTCTCTTTGGCGATGCTGTGTTACATGACAGTGGCACTTCGCAAGTCCAAGTAAAAGCTTTGCAGACTGTGAAGGTTTGAGTTTACAAAACAAACCAGCAATGATCTGAAGAGGAACCAGAGGTATTTGACAGCGTGAGTTGGTCTTGGTTGTGTGCCTATGGTTATCAGAAGTTTGCTCCTCTTGGTGGCTCAGCCTGGATAATCTAGTCCTTGGTCCATATCTCAGGATAAATGCACTTTGGCACCAAGTGTTTCCTTCTGTGGCTGTGAATGGAACTGTGCACTCAGAGGGGACGGCAATACCAACAAAACACATTCAGACCAAGATGTGTTTGCTTTTATCGTACCTTTCTCCTCCACCTATTCATTTCCTTTTTTAAGAGCTCAGCTTTGCCTCTGTGCGCCAGAACAAGATGTTAGCATTAGTTAGCAAAATCTGATATGGAGAGAACACTCAAAGCGATTCATACGAGAATGTAATTTAAAGCTTAGAAAACCGATTTTTACACAGATTTTTAATGCGCTGATTTTACAAACTCCTCTCACTGTTTATTTGTGCTTCCTCTACCACTTCCTGTTTCCTCTTTACCCTTCATTATGGGCTCCGCTGCTCTATCATGTGTGCTTAGAGTGAAAAGAGAGCCTTTAAGTTCAGCTAAAATGAAACTGTTACATTTAATATTTTGCCCTTTTTTCTTTCCTATTGAGATCTTCCTACTGCTATGAAAACTGCTTGTTTTTATGAAATGTGAGAAACAGAATTCTGTTTTCTTTCCATTTAAGTAACAAAACCAACCAGAAAGAAACAGACAATAGTCCAGAGTGTTGTTTCTTTCCTGAAACTTGTCAAGACCTTAAAGAAGGTGGTTGAGGAAGAAGGAGAAGACAAATTTCCACCAGTGAAACCATGCTAGGATTTGTAAACTGTGTTAATTAACACAGTCACCATATAGCATAGCATGTTATCAGTGGAATAACCCCTGATCCCGTTGAGTCAGCACCAATAGCTAAATATTGAGCCATCTCGTGCCTGAAAGCTTCTGAAGTCTCACTGCTTTTCAAACCTCTGCTCTCCCCACTTATTAGCTTTGTGTTGTCCGTAGCTGTTGCTGTGTTTGTTAGCTTACTCTCTAAGAAGGCAGTATCAGAAGTATCAGAAGCTTCAGCACATTTTTAGCACACACACTTTTTAATTTCTCTTTGAGCGTGCCTGTATTTTCTGTGCAAGCTTCATGTTAGCTGTCATAAACATATATATATCCAGTAGAAACAAATAAGATAGTATGAATGTGTGCGCAAACAAGATCTCAGCAGTTTAGCCATCATAAGTTTTCTGAATGCTCATGTGTGTATGTGTGTGTTGGAGGGGGCGGGGCGGGGCTGGGGGGGGGGGGCTTGCTCATGTTCAGCAGTGTAGTCTTTTAATTCTACTGCAGCAGGAAACAGGAACTGAAATCGTTCGTTCTCAGGGTACAATCAGAGGGAAAGTTACAATAGCTCAGGCCTCAAGCTAAGGAGTCACTGGATCTGCTCTCCTCCCTCGCTGTGTTTATAAGCTGCCAAAGACCACAGTGGAACAAACTGAACCCAGACACACGTCTATCTGAAGTGCCCATGGACACACACACTGGCAGGAGGCTGGTCCAGTGTTCTCCCCTACTCCACACCTCCTTACTTTCTCTCAACTCTCCACTCGTTGTTTCTTCCATTCTCTGAGGACCCCGTTTTGTTTTCTTACTCTTCTTTTGTTATACTACAGATCATGCTGTGCTGGACTAACTGAAAACATCAACATTTATGTTTTGTACTCAATGAAAGATGAAGACTTCCACAAGCTGTATCTATACACGACTTGCAAAATGTGGCTCAATCTCTCATGGTAAATGTTATGAAAAGGCTGTTGTAGTCCAGTGCAGTGTGTGTCTGCAGTGTGACAGAGGATTCAGCAGGGGGTGAATTGGGCCGGGGCCAATTCCTCCTCCTTTCTCTTCCTTTCATCACCTGTTTCACTGTGAGGAGTGAATGAATGTACAACTTCAAGACGAGGAGGACGAGGAGTTCAAACTCAGAACACAAAGTCAGGGACTAAACACTCCCACAGATGCTTCCAGAAGCTTCACATTGTAGCTTCACAGTGAGGTCAGTGTGCCTGATCTGACATGTTGTATTTCAAGCCTGCGGCCGAGGTCAGACATGACAGGAAGTGTTTTGTCCCGGGCTTTTGAGCTCAAGAGAGAGCGGCTGCTAGAGAACAGGACATTCCACATGGGGGTCGCTCAGGCTGTCTGATATGAACAGTTTACTACAAAGTGTCTGCATGGAAATTGGACTCAATATATATTATATTTTTGTTTTTTACTTTTTTTGGTGAGTCAGTCTATTGTTGAAGGGAACAGGGAAGCAGCTCGTGCTGACAAGTTGCACCAAATGACCAGCTGGTCTGCACAGAGGAGGAGTGATACCATTTTAGAAGTGCTAGTTAAAACGTGTCACTGCATCAAAGGTCGACTGGGTTTCAAACGACCGTTACAACTTTTGCTTTCAGTAGATTTTTTTAACACATTGAGGTCATTTTGGAGGGGGTTTGTGTCCTCTTAGACGAGAGGCCATGAGTTAAGCATCTCACACTGACAGTGCTCAATGTGAGGTCAAACTACTCTTTGTATGAAATGAGTTGGCTTCAACCTTTCTGTCAGTCTCACGGGTTGGAGATCGTCTCAATGCAATGACAGGAAGTCAGTCTGAATTTATAACACACAAAGTCTCTGTACATATGAAAAAACAGGGGCATTGAAGTCTGGACTGGGCTGATTGCTGCGCCATCTTCAGACAGATGTTTGTGTATGATGATGCTGTACTGTGTGTACAGAAAGAACTGACACTCAGCAGACAGAGCCTTACAGTCAAAGAGTCCTGTCACCACAGTGAAAGCCTGAGAGCTCTACAGGGAGGATGTCAGGTTAACACATCCTGTAGTCACTTTACAAAGATCTGATGCAGCCAGATATATATTCAGTTAATGTTTTTGTGCACTTTTTACACTCATGGAGAAATCCTGGAAGACAACAGGACGGAGCCCCTGTGGCCTGATGGACTGATACCCAGAGCTGGCCTCTAACACCGTCTTTCTGAGGCTTTGACAGTTTATTAGACCGTTGTGATTGCAGAACTGTAGATGTGCAGGCAAACAAAGAACAGAGTGCAACACTTCTTTGCTTGATGCCAATACGAAAACCATTGACGTGACATGAGTGATGAACATGTGTTATTTAGTACCAAAGCAGCAGACTGTGACAGATCTGCATCAGTCTGAAGACAGGCTCAGAGCCATAGGCAGAGAGACTTTCATATCCACTCTGATATCTGCTCAGACTCAAGAGTTCGTACTGTCACCTCTCAGGTTGTGAGCAATGGAAGCAGAAAGCTGCAGTGAAGACAAAGAGAGATGGACCTGGGCTGATAACCCTCCTAAACAAGTTTTAGGGTAGTCACATGTTTCTGAAGAGACAGGGTTTCCTCATTACAATGTGACATTTTAAACACTTCCTGTTTGTTTTATTTTGTATCTTAATGCTAAGACCATAGACTACTACCAGAACATGCAAGACTCTGAATAGGCACACACAGGGCTGGACTCGTGCATCAACATGAAGAGTTTGATTCAACATCCTGATTTATATCATGTCTGTTACTTAAGGAAATACACTGGAGGTGCAGCACACTGGTCTGAAAATCTATCCTGTGTAACAGATATGGAGGATGTGCATAAGGCTGGATAGAACCTCAGTGAAGGGGAAGTTCACACAGAGCAGGGCCTTTGGTGTTAACCCCACCAGGAGCTTTACAGAAGGTTTGGATTCTCCAGTTCTGAATTACAGCTTCAGCTGACACAAAAACTAATTTACCAGCCAGTTTGGGATCATGACCCCATGGTGACAGTTATACAGGGGTTACTATTGTGTGCTTGCTGTATGATATTCAGCAGAAGAAACAGCTAAGTGGCGCTAACTGCATGACCTGGCCAAACTGTCAGTAGCTTTTGAGAGCCCGTGTAGCGTTGTGCTATATGGAGGAACTGATAGATATTCATGCTCAGTGTCAGCCAACTATCTTCATTTAGGTCTCATAGACTGTGGCTCTGACGTTTCTGGCTGTGAGACAAAGTCTTTCTTGTCAAGTCTGGAGAGCCAAACCTCCTAATTAGCCAGGCAGGCAGGCCTGCTGCCCAGTCCAGCCTCACAACTATGCAAGAAGAATGCATATAATCCACCCTTTTCTCTTTTGTTTCTGTTTTTATAGTTTCTTTTTCTCGCTGCCACGCAGTAGAAATGAAGTCGTAAACTAATAAGAACTTGCAATGACAATACTTGGCCTTATGATGATTTCTGAAATCTGTATCATTTTGTTTGAAGATCTTTTGATTCTGGTAAGCCAGCCAAGCAACAGCAGCGGTGAAGGCAGGCTCACTCTTGGTCTCTGTGAGACTGGCTAGACGGCCCCTAGTTTTATCGTGGTACGAATGTTGTGCATTTGTTTAAAATCAGGACAGTTTGCAATAACAGCAGTCTTACTCGTGGCCACAAAGGGGCACAAGCAGTGCTGACAGCGCCCGGCTGCGTCTTTAGAAAACCATAGAGGAAGAGATATAAGATATATAAATAGATATATAAACACACACACACACAGTGCATACTTGTATAGGTATCAACAATGCATTTCCGTGGTATACTCTTATGCAACACATGTCCGGGTTCAATTTATGAACATGAAGTATATTATAAAATCACAGACTTTGTAAATCAGAAGCTATGTTGTTGTGTGTTTTCTGCGAAAATGGTTTTACCATCCTTAATGTTGAATATTCTGAGCATTATGTTATTGTGTGATTGTGTTTGTTAAAATGAGCACATAGTAGTGGGTTTTACCTTCTTCCTGTATGTGAGGGAGCAGATGGAACCAAAAAACACAGCTGGAAAGATTTCATGTATCTTAAAAACATGATTTTACAAATGGAGTCTTCACCAACGTCTTTCAGCATTATTTAAATGGCTCTGTAGTGCTTCAGATATATCCACAGTAATGTTTCAGACATGAATGATAAACAGCATGACCAATGACGGGCCTTTATAGCAAAGAAAAGTTCCCACCCTAACTCAAAAAGAAGCTGTGGTCAATAACTGACAGATTTTATCTCCTCCTGAAACTCTTCCAGCTGTTTTTTTTGGTTCAGTCTGCAGGGAAAGAGTCCTTTCCAGCTGAGAGGACAGATTTTATCAGAGAACAGTGTTGATCGGGGGGTTCTGTTTATGAGAAAAGGGAGGAAATGTTACAGACCTCCATGAACAACCTCCTAATGATTGATGGCTTTAAGGGTCAACCTGCTGAATGCTGATTTGAATTAATGTTGAATGAATGCCTCTCTTCTTTTAGTCAGTGAATAAAAGCATTAAAAAGGCCATTGTTTCCTTCATTTTTTTTTCTTCTGTCTCACCTGTATTCTCCACTTCAGATATACACTGACACGGCCAGACGATGGGGTTTAAGTGGTCTTGTTGAAGTATTTTTCACTTCTTGAAGGACTGATATTTACAAACTGAGCTACAGGAGCCCTGAAAATGTCCATATATTTCCTGTAGCAACCAATCAGCAACTTCTGGTTTTGAGAAATGAACATGCAGTTACCCAGCCTGCACCTGTGACTAATCACCTGAATGATTAACCATGTACTTTAGATAGACGGTGTGTGGGACATCCAGCAGCTGGGTGCCCACACCTCTTATTGGAGAAAGAGCTGCAGGTTACATAAGACAATCTGCCCCCTCAACGTTGTGGCCAAACATTGTTGACTCATTTAACCTCATCACAACGATTTAAATTTTTATGATCTGATTCTCCTACCTGCAAAACTGCTGACACCAGAGACCGCACCAGAGCTGAGCTTGGTCTGTCAAGTTTTAATTTTCAGTTTTGATTACAGCATTAGACCTCAAAATAATTTAGTAATAATGCAGCCATGACTACACCTAAAACAGTGAAACACATTTGTATCTTTGCTTAGCCGTTTAATGAGTGACAAACTGCAGATTTCCAACAAAAAGAGACACAAACATAGAACCAACAGATGTTAAGAAAACTTAGTCAATATAAATACATGTGAGTTTTAACAAGACTATCAAACATGCACCATGATTGTCACGGAGATCTGTTAATAACAGGATGGATGGATGAAATAATCACATTGTGTTTAGTTTTACACACCTAGGACAGCAGACTCAACAAACGTCTCACAGCTTGTTAATGTCTTTGTTCAGGGCTCAGACAAGAAAAGAGCTTTCTCACATCTGGATTATGGGACTATAAGATTACTGTTGAGCAATTGTGCAAACGCAACAACAGGTTTTTGTGTTCCTCAGTTACTATGGAGGTGATTGGATGAGGTTCACTTATCCCACACTCTAATACAGACGAATGCCAAAGACTTGTGCCTCTTTTAAAGCCTGAATAGGAATGAATACTTATAATACTCGATTTTTTTTTCAAACTGTTGCAGCTCCTTCTTGTCTCAGAGGAACTTAAAAGTACATTTTATTCGACCATATCATGCTTTGAAGTCAGGAGAAGTTTTATCGATTTTTCTGTCAGTGAGTGTTTGTCATTGTTCAGCAGAATGTTTAAGTATGACTGAAAAAATCTTAAAAAGTAAAATGTATGGAAGGCATTATTTGATTTGTTTAGGCAGTTATTAAAATGACAGTCAGACAGGAAATGTGTGGAGTGGAAAGAGGCTGTTGATGATGCAAAGAGTCATTGTAATGATGATAACCTGGCTCATGTTTACTGCTAATCCATTTTTTTCACCATTGGTACAATAGGTTCGTTTTCATCTCTCAAGGCTGCAGTCCATTATACTTTTCCAAAAAAACAGACTGTCTTACAGAATCTGCAGCAGAGAGAAGAACAGTGACTGTGTGGTGTAGAGATAAAACAAATCCGGGTACATTTTGTTCTCTTCAGCTCAAAATGCAGACCAAACAAAAATGATTTGACATCTGTTTTCCTCTGAAATAAATCCCAAAGTGTTGAGATATCTAAATATGTACTGTCTGTCAGCAGAACCAGACTGTTGTTGATGGGTTTATAAAAACACAGATTATGATATAGTTTTTTTTTTTTTGTTAGAATTCATTCATAACCTGATCATCATTACACTGAGAGCAGGTTGTTTATCTGCAGGCACCACCCTCTTTGGGTTGGGTCATCACATATTATAAGTTGACTGATGATTTGAACATTTTCTTTGTGTGTTCAATACTGCTTGGAGCATTTAGCACAGGCCCTGTTAGTCTTTAATTTGTTTTACAGGATAATACTGTACAAAAGACTGAATGATTAATGCATGCATTATTCATGTAATTCATGTGAGCATACCTATATAACTCCTCTACTACAGTGCACACTGTGTTATTTGTGCCAGATTCATACCTTTGTTTATCTGGACATTTCCTCTCTTTCCAAGATACTGCTACAGGATAATACAGAAAAGCCTTGAAGAAGCTCTTGGGGGGTGTAAATGAAACTTTTGATTCCTTCATTCCTGCAAGAAGCACAACTGCACTTATCAACAACATAGAACTCCCAGATCCTGTACTGTATCAACATTTGGTTTCTTGTGTTATTGTGTCAAATATGTCTCAGTTGTTCTCTGCCAGACAGGTCATTGAGCCATTTTCAGAGATGTTTCAAGTTTGATCCAGTCATTTTAAGGTTTTCCACCACTATTCATTCCTCTGTTTACGTATGTATTTTGGCAAAGCTGGATCCTATTAAATCCATGCATATGTAGAGAGAAATTTCAGGTAACAAACAAGTGAGCTGTGACACTAAAATGTGGAAAATATTTGACATAAAAACTAGCCAGTAGATGGTGGCATTGGCCAATAACAATGAATACTAGTTGCCTGTCCATTTTACCATATTTTCAATGGTCAAATGAGACAGGCTAATTTCACACTGCAGGCTTTATTGCTTAAACTTTTGTTCTGTTTGGCTGTTCAGATTACATTTTTCAGTGAGGCCTGTTTGGGGCTGCGATGTGAACATCTGACACTCCTGAGGCGACCTGCATGATCAGACTGGGTCTTGTCCTTAACATGGGACTGGATCTTATCTTAGTGTTTGGTCTTTGTAGATAATACAACACAAAAGTGCATAGAGTACGCTCTAAACGTGCTCTTTTTTAATGTCATAACATTTGTCGTGACCTGGCAATATAAACTATGACTGACTGATGACAAAGAGTTAAGAGAGGTGAGAGAAAACTAGACCAGGGAGGATCAGAGTTTACTCTGTCATTACATGTTCATTTGACCTCAGAGCTGAAGTTATGAACTGTTTTACCCTCTTGTTGAAAGAAGATATCTGCATTTATCTGATGTTCAGTTTGCTCTACATTTCACTACCTCTGATGAAATATGTTAGTCTCCACCAGGGATATTCATGTTAATAGCATTTTGCTTAATCTTGATATGTCCAATTTACATTGAGACACTTGTTTAGTTACAATCATGCTGCCCCCAGAAGACAGACTGAGGCATGAGATAAGATGAACTGTGTGTCTTTCAAAACAAGTTGAGAATAAATGGGCCTAAAATATGCCTATGATAACAGAGATTCAGAGAGAGAGGGAAACAGTTGATATTTGTTAAAGTGTTTTATGTAGTTAAGTTAGGATGGAAATATTCAAAAGCAGTTTCTCTTGTTCATTGTCATGTTTGTTCTCTTTTTCTATTGAGAGAATTAAAGTCTGAGGGAAAAGTCTGTCAGAAACAAATAACACCTGAAATAAAAACTATACAGCAGAAAAGCCAACAATCTCAATCACATGTGGATACATGGATGCCAATCACTCCCACATCTTTTGGAAGTGTCCCAAAAATACATAGATTTTGGTTCAAGTTGAGTCTAACTTTAGCAAAAAAAATGTTGTATGATACCCATTGATATAAAGTTTCTCTATTTCAGTTTTTTAGATGAAGATTTTATTATGACAAAAGATTAAAACCAATGATACTGCTCATATCCTCTAAAAAAAATGGATAACACAGGGATGGTAATCCTGAACCCCCAAGCCTTAAGGAGTGGATGGAAATAGTAACAGGACTTTACGAAATGGTAAAGATGACTTTTCTCCGAGACTTATAGAGTTTGCCAAGAGATGGAGAAATGGATGGACTTTATTTCAAAGGAAGTTGATACTATTACCTGTGACTTTCATATTAATGGACTTCAGTTGACAGTATCTCATTGTCAAATTTAGTGTGTCCCTATGTTTTACTTCTTCCTTTTTTTTCTTCGTTTGGACGTGCTGTATTTTTTCTCTAACAACTGGAGACTTGTTAAATAAATAAATAATTAAATAATTAAATAAATACAGAGGATGGCGACATTGGCCAACAACTGTTTCCATAAATTGAAAGAAGAGCATCAAAGAAAACGTAGAAGAAGAAGAGCACGTGACTCGAGCCATAGCTAACTGGAAGCAAGATGGCGGTGGCTGTGCGGAGCTTGCAGGACCAGTTGGAAAAAGCCAAAGAAAGCCTGAAAAATGTGGACGATAATATCCGCAAACTGACTGGACGTGATCCAAATGAATCAAGGTAGGAAGCACGAGTGGTTTTTTGTTTCTTTGGGGATTTTTAAAGATGAATTAAACAAGTTGTTAGCAACTCACGCGACCAGCTACAACCATTAGCATTTGTTGCTAAACGCGAGCACCTCCACCTTTTGGTTTCAGTTCTATCCCGTGGCTCAGTCTAAGCCCTCAAAATCTAACCAGACCTATATGAACACTTGGGCTGTAATAATTCAGATGGGACAATTAAAAAAATGCTGAACTGCTTGTCCACTGTGCACATAAGTTTCTTATGTGGTGTGCTAACGGTGCCGTGGCCTGCCACGCTTGTCCACTTTCATTTATCTCCCGCTCTGTCAAAAGAGTTTGATCAGATTTTTACAGGAATAACCTGTTATGCAAAAGTCAGTCTTAAACAGGCATTATTCCGATGTTAACTTGTTCCTCTGTTGTGTTTGCAGGCCGGGTCAGATCCGTCGGCTCAGCGGCCCCATGGCAGGCCCTGGAGGAGGTAGAGGCAGAGGAATCAACCTGCTCAGGTAAAACAGCTGGATACACAGTTTCACATGTCCTCAAAGATGACTGGATTTATCAGATGTCATCAGCTGTATTAAACTCGTACGAAATTGGGACTGAAACACATCCGTCACACGTTATAAAGATACAAATAATTTGAAGCAGCTGTTGTCAGTCAAAGCAATCGCAGCAAATTTTACACATTAAGATTTACATGTGGAATACAGCAAACTCAAAAATAGCCCTGTAGCGTCCTTAGTTGATTCAGTATATTTGCACTGTATAACACTATGACAAAAGAGAGCGTAAGTAGAGTAAAACATCTTTCAGGTGAAGTTTGATAGACAGAAAGACAGAATCAAGAGCGATTACATTGTTGCACATATTTAAGACTTCACACATCGTGACACATTGGATCAAGTAGTTGCAATTCCTTATTTGATGCGTGACCTCATCAAATGCCTTTTAAGTGATGATTACAGAGATGTTGATGGGAAATGTGCAGAAAAAGGAAAGTTAAGGTCTTCAGAATGTCTTGCAAAATGGACAGATAAATGTTGATGCAGAAACAGGGACTTGACTTCTAGATTCCTTACAGTGGTATCACTTATTATCCTTGCACTGTATCTTAAAATTACAAGAAAAATATATTAAACGTAATAATTTGTGATATAAAAGCCTTTAAAATACAGATGCCCGGAGTAATTATTTTCAGAGATCGAAAATTTCGATGCAGTCCTGATAGATGCAGCACTAATGGCTTAACCTACCTTATCATATAGGCACTGAGACGTAAAGTCATACTCGGCAATGCCCACTGTATCTGTCAGAGCTGTTAGCAATGCACATTATTCATTTTACATCCTTTGACCTTTCTCTATTTCCACAGGCGTAGTCTCTCAGACATTGGAGGCGGCGGCCCTCCTGCCAAGCAGAGAGACATTGAAGGAGCCTTACTGAGGTGAGATTCCAGCTTAAGCCCCAGTGGAGTGACTACAATTCTGAGAATGGAGCAGTGTGTTTGTTGAGGAGGCAAAGTTTGACTGTGATCTGAGTCTGTGTTGACTTGTGCTGATTGTGCGTGTGTTGTTTACAACCTTGTTTTTTTTCGTCAATCCTTTCAAAATGACCCTGTGGCACATGTCTCATGCTCTGTCGCTGGCTCTGTTGTTAGTCAGACACAGCTGGCCGTTTGTATGATATTTTTGTTCGGCTCCTGCCTGATAACATTTTTGAAAATATTGACATTTCTTTTATAGATATTTGACCTTGAGAATCATGTCTGGCTTCTACAGTGGCGGTTTCTCAATAACAGTCTGTAAATCTGAATGCACCTGTTACTCATTAACCTATTGTCTTTTTGAATGTGTGCTAACAGGCTGGCAGGAGACCAGAGGGCCAGGAGAGACGCACGCCACGACAGCGACGCCGAGGATGACGACGATGTCAAAAAGGTAGGACTTTGGAGTCTCCTGGGAAAAGTGAGGGAGATGATTTCGTTTTGTTAGCTAAAGCAGTGTACTCTGGTTCTCAGTGTCTGGCAGTCATTACCAAGCTGTTTTAAGATAACAGCAGAGATTAAAGACATAAATGTTCTTGGATCAAGAACTTGATTGGCTGTGGTTATAGTAACCTTACAATCAGTGTGTTTGATCCTTTCACCTGGTCCTTTGTAACAGCTGTAAACCCATCAAAAGTGACATCTTTTTTGGTTGTGTATTTCCTTGATGTTGTGTAACACGGCAGAACAAAAACATTATAGCTTTCTGACTGTTATTAATGTGCATCCTTTGTAATATCCAAAAAGTAAAGCTGAGATATTCATTTTTTCGAAAAACCAGCAGCTGTAACTTATTCGCGGTTTATGATTCCTTCTCCACTCAGCCGGCGTTGCAGTCGTCTGTAGTGGCTACCTCCAAAGAGAGAACACGCCGAGACCTCATTCAAGATCAAACCATGGATGAGAAGGGCAAGCAGAGGCAAGTACACATAAGCTTTATGAGCCCCAAAAGTGCAGAGATTTTCATATTTGTTCAACTGCACTTCACCGTTTAACAATCATTTGATTGATCTGATACAAAAACCAGAATGTGTTATTAATTTTTTTTTCTCTTGTCAGGAATCGGCGCATGTTCGGCCTGCTGATGGGCACCTTGCAGAAATTCAAACAGGAGTCCAATGTCTCTACAGACAAGGTAAGGTAGTCTGATTATCAAGGGTTCCATTTTTTTCTGATATTGTTGGCCTAACTGTCTTGAGGCAGGGCAGGCACAGCAAACCAAACAGAGCTTCTAAAAGAATCCAACGTGGAAGATAAAATATAACAGCCAAGAAATTGTGAAAGTCTAACACTGGTCGCTTTTATCTTTTTCTGGACACCTAAATTATCCTTTTTAAAGTGAAAGATCTTTTTAAAGTCCCAGCCCGAATCCTATATTTGGCATTAATATTTAATAATTTTGTAAAATGGCATCAAGTTTTGGGTTGGAGAAACTGTCACAGCTTAACGCTTTTCGACTCTAAAGTGTACACCTTCCTCCTTGTAGCAACGTCTTATGAACTTCTGCTTTTATCCTTCACAGCAAAAGAGACGCACAGAGATCGAGCAGAAGCTGGAGGTTCAGGCTGAAGCTGAAAAAAAGAAGGTGGAGAGTGAAAAGAGGGAGCTGTTCGAAGAGAGGAGAGCAAAACAGACCGAGCTGAGACTGTTGGAGCAGAAAGTGGAATTAGCTCAGCTGGTAAGGAAATAACTCTGAACAACTTGGGCTTTAAATCTTCAAATCAAATAATGTAAAACGTTAAAGACATCTAAGTTCTGATTCTTCCAATTGATCCATAGATCATAGCAGGAGATTGGCTGAGTCCAGCAACACATGAAATAACGTAAGGGGCTACTGGGTGTGCAGGAGGTGACACTGCCCCTACAGAAACTATTTCGGTGCTTATCCCTGCTGCATGTAACATGATGCAGGGTCCAGCACACACATGTGCACAGAACATGTGACAGGTGTCGCTGACTGTTGGCAGTCCAGCATCAACATGCCTACACACCAACAACACTGCTGAAAAAATAAAGGGAACACTCAAACAACACATCTTAGATCTCAATTAATAAAATATTGCAGTTGAAAATCTTTATTCATTATAGTAGAGTGTGTTGAGAACAAAATAACATAAAAATGATCAGTGTGAATCAAAATTATCATCCCATGGAGTTCTGGACTCAGAAACAAACTCAACACAAAAGTTGAAAGTCACATTGCAGACTGATCCAACATCAGCGAAAATTCCTCAAGAAAAGTCAAAATGGGGCTCAGTACTGTGTGTGTGACTTCCGTGTGTCTGTTTGACCTACCTACAACCTGATCAAACAGTTGTTTTTGGAAAATCTGTTGTTTCAATTTAGAAAAGAAAAGTAAAACTAAATTTCTGTATTTTGTTTTCTCTCTTCCCCTCATTAACAGCAAGAGGAGTGGACCAGCCACAACAATCGTCTGGTGAAATACATTCGAACCAAAACTAAGCCTCATATCTTCTATGTGCCTGGAAAAATGTGCTCCGCCACCCAGAAACTCCTCGATGACTCCACTAAGAAACTGAACGGTTGGTAGAATTCAGGCTTCTTAAAATCCACCTGTGAAACAGGTTTATGTGTTTTCACTCTATAACTCCTGTTTCTGTTCAAACAGCTGTGTTTGAAGAGAGGCGTGAGGCTTTTGCTGAACACCTCAGCAAGATGGAATCCCGCCCCCGGAGACAGCCAAACCGTGACCAGGACAGCAACGCGGCAGCAACAGGGAAGGACCACTCAGCGGCGGAGGGTAAGCCCACAGGTCAGGTAGTCAAGGTGACAGGTAACAAGGGGTTAGCAGAGATAGATGAAGAGGAGGAGGAAGATGAGGAGGAGGAAGAGAAAGGAAAGGAGGGAGATAGAAAGGTAGCAGAAAAGGAAGAGGAAGGGGAGAAGGAGGTGGTCAAGAAGGAAGAGGAAGAAGAGGGGATGGAGCTGAGTGAGCAGGGAAAAGAGCAGATGGCAGGAGGAGAAGAAGATGTGAAAGATGGGGAGGAAAGAGAGGAGAAGGTAGAGAAGGAGGCAAGTCCACAGTCAGAGGAGATGGAGGTAGAGAGCAGGGCAGAGCAGGAGGGCAAGAGTAATGGAGAAGGGGGAGAAACAGAGAGCAAGGAGGAGAGCAAAGACCCTCAGAATGAATACACCCAGGAAACTCCGACCTCTGAAGCCACCTTAAGCAGCCAGGAGGTCCCAAACATCAGCCTGCCACTGATCAGCCTCCCTGCAGAGGAACCAGCTCCTCAGTCCTCTGAGGTTCCAGGGCCAGAGAGCGCCCCTGCTCCTCAAACTGCTCCCACTGTGCCTGAGCAGGACTCCTTCACCCCCCTCCAAGACTCAGCCATGGAGCACCAGGCTGTGGGAGAGAACACAGGGGATGAAGCACCTCAAAAACTGCCTGACACCCAGGAGGTCCCCAACATCACCCCTGCATCCTCTCAGGAAGTGGAGGATGCTGGGAGAGGAAGGAAGAAGGAAAAGGAGTCCAAGAAGGGACGCAGTCACAGCAACAGCTCCTCCTCTTCCTCCTCCGGGTCCTCCTCCAGCGGGAGCTCATCCTCTTCTTCGGGATCTAGCCGCTCTTCTTCCTCATCATCCTCCTCATCCTCCTCCTCATCAAACAGTAGCAGCCGTAGTCGCAGCCGGGACGGCAGTAAGCGCAAGAGGAGGCCGTCAGATAGAGGCAGGAAGAAGGGCGAAGAGAGGAGCCACCACAAGAGAGGAGGGAGCAGCGGAGGAGGGAGGGACTCCAAGGGATCAAAGGAGAGGAGGAAGAGGAGGAGTGAGGAGGGGAGGAGCAGGTCATCCCGGGGAGATAGAGAGCATAAAGATAGAGACAGGAAAGACAAGAGACGCTGATTTGGCTGAAGTTAGCAGATGAGGCAAAACGGGGGAAAGGATGATAAAACTTTGAGCTAATGACATGACAGGATTTTTAACTGCTGTTCCCCCTCACAGTGCCACAGATTAGGACTGTAGATGTAAACATGGATGGTTTTAGTCAGTTTTGAGTCAGTCTAAACTCCAGTCATGAAGTGATTGCCTTTAACCTGGCAGGAGCCACAGAGGTTTTAAATGTCAGTCAGAAAGGTGCAGCTGGTGAGGGAAAAGTCCTTTCTACTGTTAGACACTGAACGCCTCACCAACAGATTTGAGACATTTTTAATCCGTCATTTAATACACAGATGATTTCTCTTCAGCCTGGCATAGATTTAAGAACTCTTTGTGGCTCTAGGATGAAAAGTTTCAGTTGAATGTCTGATCAGTTTCTCATCATAACGCCATAGGCCCTGTGTTCATGGCAGCCTCTGTTGTTAAGTAGTTGTTTTTGAGTTGTTGTGGCAACCAAGTAAAATCTCATTGATCTCCACTGTAAGGTCGCTGTAAAAGGTGTCCACAACATGTAGATTTATGTGTGGTTTTCACAAATTGAGTTTGAGGATGTTTTTTTTTCCATTTTGTTTCATTTTTGTAAAACTGATTATCTGCTTCGTATTAAAGGTGAGGTCTTGGAGGAAAAGTGTGTGTGCTCTGTTTTTTCACATGGTTACACTAGATTTTTTGTTTTAATGTTTATATTGAAAAATCAGGAGAAAATATTACTTGTCTTCATTTATCCCTTGAATAATTTCTTGAGAACTAGGACAGAAAGAATCAAAAGATCTAGAATTTTGTAAAACACATGATGAAAACCTCTTTATGAAAACTGCTACAGCCAGAAAAAATATCTCGGCAGAGATAGTTTTATAGCTAATGGATCATTTGCAGAATCAAGTACCAAATACAATGGGGTAAAAAGGCCTTTCGTTTTCAAAGTTGGGCAAACTGTGAGATTAATTTCTATAAACTAACTTAAACTTACTCTGACGCTGAGAACCAAAAATAGACTCCCTCAGACCACGGGTACTCACAAATGATGATGACCAACTTTCTCCAAAAATGCAAATGCATTATCTTCAACTGCACAACATTGAAACTACTGTCAGTAATGGCAAGGATGCAGATCTGTTGATGAAACTGCCTGTTGCTGGTGTCATAAATCTGATGGTGATTTTGTATATGCACGCATTTTATGAGGAGAGTAAGAACATTTCTGCGCATTAGTAAGTGGATGAGCCCAATCATACCTTTTTAAAGTTTCTAGTGTTCATTGGATGTCATCAGCAATCTGTAGTTAAGATGCCTCAGTTGATCTGAGATGTGATTGGCTGTTTTGTGTCTGATACAATGAAACAAAGAGGAGATGATTGAATCAGGAGTGTACAGATCTTGAGGGTGTAACTGATGACCTGTAAGCACAATGTCCACACAAGCACTCCTAGAAATCACAACAGTTTAATTGACAAAATAACAAGATCACACTGCTTCCTTGGTTTATCTGCTGAACACCAAAGTTCAACCCAGTTCTTAGAAATAAAAGGTCACAATCCAGTCCCCATAAACATATCTCAATCATAGTTACTGCACATGCAGAAAACCCTTTAGGTCCTTTAAGCTGCTGTTTCTGCTTCTTAGAAAATGTTCATTCCTCTCCACTTGGTGGGTAAACACTCCCCAAAGCTTGTTGTCCTTTGACTGCAGATGATCCAGTCAGTAAGAAGAAAAAATTCCTCATATTTTGTTTGTAAGGTCACAACACTGGACACAGTGTTTACTCTGGCTGGTCTGCAAGGTCGTTCTGCTCAAAGTATCTATTGAGGAAGAGGAAAAGGAAATCAAAGTTTGGTGACATCAATTCTCTACATATGATGAGATCAGACCAAAAACTTCAAAACTTTGGATGAAATCAGTGTTTTTAGATTCATGTTGGATACCTGGCAACAAGACAGATGAGCAGATTGAGGGGAGGCAGTTTCTCATCATCCTCACTCTCCTGTGGAATCATAAATGCAGAACAGAAAAATAAATCAGTCTCACATCACTTTATATTAAGTTTACAAATCTAGATCTGTTAATATCCATTATAACAAGATGGATTAACACTCAGTGAGGGCCAGAGAACAATAAAGACAGAGCACACCTGGGTAGAGGCCTGTGTTAAGAGTCCTGCAGTGAAGTTAAAACACCAGAATGTGAAATGACAGATCTGTCTCTCTGGTGTTTGTCCCTCTGATGGGCTTGGTAGCTTTTGTAGCTCACAAAGAGACCTCTGTATTTATTTCAGTCTGTGTCATAACAAGCTTAAAACTCCTCACTCAGAGTATAAACAAAAACACAGTGCAGTAACACCTCAGTGAAGAGAGCAGCTGAAGAACACTCTGTGGAATAAAGGTGGTTTTACCAGAGCACTGCGGAGCTGAGCACATCTCCTGGCCAGCTGTCTGATGCAGGAGTGAGCTTCAGGCAGCAGAGGCTTCTCCAGGCAGGCCAACAGAGCATAGAGCCAGCGACCCTGAAACAAATGTGATATACAGTACATACAATCAAATATATGTATCAAACAATAATCCGGCAAAAACAAGTGATTGAAAAGCCACCTGTATTGGTTTAAAGTCACTGACATGACTCACCAGCTGAGGAGTAAACTCATGTTCTTCAAACCAACTGATGAGGATTTCCAACACCATCAGCACTGTGGACTGCAAGAAAAATAATAATGCATATAAATATACATAAGAGGAGAAAAACAGACAGTTGCATTTGTTTATAGTGTGAGTTTATGTCTAAATGTACTTTTGTTTACCTGATTCAGTCTGCTGACGATGGTGAGGAAGGGGGGGAAGCCAATCTACTGAGACATATTCAGCCGAGAGAAAATCAGGAAAAAATACAATAAAAGGTCAAGAGATTACATGAGAATAAAGCGAAGTTAGATATGAGTTTTAAAGTGATCAATGTAAACTCAAAAAACACAATCACACTCTGTGGTCTTGACCGGATGAACCTCTCTGTATATGGATGGATTGATTAAGGAAACCCTGATTATATGAATGGTCAACTCTTTTCTTTCATACCTTGCTGTAGTCCAGTCCTAGTTCTGGTTCAGCATCTGTGTCACCCGGTGGAGTACTCAGATAAATCTTCTCTCCTAAACAAAATCTCTTCCAACCCTCGTCATCAGTGAGCTTTGGCTTTGAAACACACACAAATCAAAACAGCAACTGTCAGTACACCTCACCATGAGTTAAATGTCATATTCTACGTCTGTATCATTTCATCATCATAAAATTTATGTGTTTGGTTCATTGTTTGTTTGTTCATTCTCCTCACCATCATTACGTTGTCATCCAGACTCTGGCTGCTCCAGTGTTTCCTGTTCTTTGCAATGCTCTAAAAGCAACAACAATAAAACAAAACAAATTTTTGAAATGGATGAAGTTCAAAAAGGAAATGTAAGTTATGTAGAGTTAGCATGCCTCTATAAAACCATGCAATTAAGGAAACTGTTGAATTATTTTCAGAAGTGAGACCGAAGGCCATTACACTTGGCAAAGCTGATAAGCACTGGCAGCTGCTAAAAGTTGTGACAATATTTTTTTTTTCTGGATCATATCTGTGCCTCAAGAACATGCTGTTCTGCAAATCTTGTGCACAGAGTTTCAGCTGCCAGATAAGTAACAGCTGTCATCACTGTATGATCTAAGAACTGAGGATGTTTCAAGTTTGAAAGTTTTCCTATGTAACAGCACCTCCATGTGTTGAAAGGTGTAATGGCACAGCAGCTTCTCTGTTATGTTGGACCAATCTCTTGTTTGCTTATGGAAACAACAGATATGTGCTTCTCCAATAGTAAAGGCTGAACATGGAGGGTTCAAAAATCATGGATTTTGTATTTCATGTTATCTCTCCAAAATTTAATTTAAATTTCATCAAAAAATGAAATATTTTTTCCTGGATTTAAGTACAGACATGGATTTTCAGTTGCATTTTTAAAAAAAATCTAATTTGGGAGTCTATGGTTCATAAAACATCACTTTTGCTGAAGTTTGTAGCAATTTGGTACTTTTTCTGAGTGTTGTTGCTCTTACCTGTCTGACGTCTGAGAAGTTACCAACTTGTTGCTGCTGCCAGTTGAGACTGGGGGAGAAACCTGCTGGGGCTGCATGGCAACCTGCCACCTGAAGCACACAGGCAAAGCTCTCAGGAGATTTAACACAAAACCCATGTTCTTGACATTCAGTTAATCTCCTATATGTCATCACTACCCATGTGCCCCTTGAAGCTCAACTCCTTCATGTGTGTGTTCAAAAAATAACTCATGTATGTCAGTTAGTCATACCTTGATTTAAACCTACAGTATATTGAATGCATTCTTCACACAGAAATGAGGTGACATGTTTAATGGTGTAAATAAACTCACAGAGGCATTGACTGTTTGTTTCTTCTTCAGTTTCTTGGGGTCGATCTGTGCAACCACCACCTCTGGACACAGTGATGCCTCCAGCCTGATAAAAAGAAAGGACAGCATTTAGGTAGAGCAGAACAGTTGACTTAATCTGACAGCTGGAAACAACAGATGCTATTTACCATGTGTGAAACCTCTTAGTGAGTAAAGAAAAGCTCATCAGCAGGTAGTAATGAAAGAATAAAACCGTTTTAAGCAGGAAAACTTTGTGTAGGCCACTTACAGCCTTGACAGGACAGTATATAATCTGTTATTTAATGAGATCCGTACTGAATTTGGTACTTTTATAGATACCGACCAAATTCTGTCGGTCGCACTGACCACCGATTCACATGAAATCAGAGTGTGTGTTTTGGTACCTAAACGCATCTTTGTGACTGAGAGGGAGTGGAAGAGTAGGTGATTTTCCATGCCAGACATGGGCATGGGGTACATAGATCTGGGTTTTAATTTGTGCATTATTATTATTATTATTGAAAATACTGTGTAGTTGTAGTTTATTTGTGTCAAGGGTTTTCATGTTGAAGAAATTTGTGAAAACTCTGTGATGTTACTGAAGAAAAAGTTTAATGCTGTTTTGATATATTTATTAAAGTTGATATAAAGCGAAATAAATATGTGAAATCGAAATATTTTGAGATTTTATTATTTAAAAAAAATAATATTTATTACCACATAGTTGATTCTTTTATTTATATGCTGTTTCTGGGTTTTTCAGTTTAATTTGTCTTGGGAAGTGAATGTGAAATTAATAAACAGAAACACGGTTAAGTTTAAAATGACAATGTAGCAAGTAACAGATTAAATCTCACTAAATTTTGAGGCTCATGCAGGAAAGTAACTTTTTATGTTCAATAAGTTGTCCATAAAATGAGCTGTAAAATAGAATTCAGGACGTCAGGTGTTATTGAAAATTTGTTACATACAGGTAGTGCTCTCATTATTCATTAGCCCTCGCCCTTGGTTTTAAGAAAATACTTTTTGGAGACTCACTGAACTTGTCGTAGGTATTCTCTGGGGTTTCTGGGTGGTCCGTTCAGGTCCAGCTGATCTGTGCTGCCTTCAAACTCAACAGGCAGCTGCCTTGGCATTAAGTCTTCCACGTCCGACTTCATTTTCAGATTTTATCACACACTTTTTATTAAATAATGTGAGGGGAATATGCTGTCGAGGTCAAATGAAGCCTCGACTTACAACACAGACCACTTTAAGAGAACAAAAACAGACTTTTTATTACGTACAGATGAACAACATGCCATTTAAGCAGCCATCTTGTTTTCAAACGCAGAATGATGACGTTATCTCTCTGCGCGGAGTTGCCATGGTGACGGCTAAATCGCGTTTCTGTTTTAAATGGTTTTAAACGAAGGGCAAAGTCCATTTTCATCTTGTAAAATAATTAAAAATCATGTTCCAATCAATCTTTCTTAAAGTTACATATACCACTTCGAATATTAAAGATTTAAAAAACTTAACTTTTTTGACCTCTCACCAGTTAATGTTTTTTTTTAAGCTGATGAGCATGTTAATGATTAAGTGAATGCAAGACCCATATCTTATCTCAGCTCTCCCATTTACCATTGAGTCTTCATGACAGCAGCAGCATAGAGGCAATGTCCACCCGCCAGCACGACTAACTGGAGTTATTTTCTTCAATTATGGGCATTTTTTCTCAACACACTCCTTAAAAACTTCAATTATGGCTGACTCACAAACCTACAGATTTCTCTGGAGTGTAGGCATCGTTGCCTTTCTTTTGCCTCACTTATCTTCAGGATTGTTGTCTGACTACAAAATCTGTGGGGATTCAGAGTGTGAGAGTAAGTGCGAAGCTGCTCCTACAGAGTTTGTGTTATTAGCTGTTTCTGATTATGTTAATCTTTCTCTTTCTTGCATGTGTTTGTTTCTGTAGGCTTAATGAGCAGAGTGCAGGCCATCAGAGATCACAGAGGTAAAGACTGCCGTTACCTCAGCTTCAGGAGAGGTGACACCATCTTTGTTTACCAGAAACTGACCGGAAAGAGGGAGGACCTGTGGGCAGGCTCTGTAAGTCTGGTTTTTATGTCTTTCTTCTCACCTTTTTGTCTCACTCTGTTGCAATGAGTGGTTTATTATCTCAGGCTCAAGGTGAAAGAGGATAGTCCTGATTACAATACAGAAAGCTCAGGTGGGCCACTCAACACTGACTGTCCAGTATGAACTGAGCTGTTTTTAATATTCTGCAGTTTATTTTACACTGACATTTATGCCTTTAATACAGTAAAATGACAGAGTTTCACTGAGTAAGATAATTTTTCTTCTGAAATAATGACCCAAACTATGTTGACCTTGCAGTGGTTCTTGAATATATCATATGCTCTAAATCAAGAGAACTTCCCTGAACACTAAGTTGATGTAATTATACCTCACGCCTACATGACTATACAGCATCGAAACATTGAACAGGAAAATATGTTACACTTTCTTTAATAGCAAAAGAGTAAAAGTAAAAATACTCCCTCATTAATCAGCAAAATAATGAATATTTGCATTCATTGAAAGTGAAATCAAATCATGTGCTGGGTTGTCGTGTGTGTTTCAGATCTATTTCTTTTGCAATGCTGCAGCTTCACAGACTTAACATGCTGCCTTAATTTATTTTTCTTTCAGATTGACAAACAGTTTGGTTATTTCCCAAAGGATGCTGTGCGAGAAGAACATCTTTATGCAAGTGTGGAGAGAGTTTTAGAGACACAGGTAAATAGGCCCTAACTGAAGTTTCTTTTCAGGTTAGAGGCCTTCAATGCAACAGAATATCTATCACATTAGCTGATTGTTCTGGAATTAGGTCTAATAAGACTTTTGCTTTCTCAACTAAAGTTCCCTTATTTCTTGCTTCATCCAGAAATCTGATTTCTTTTGTATGGATGAGAACGGTTATCCCATTGACTCCAGTCATCTAGACAGTGATGAAGATGAGGATGATGATGGAGTCAAAAACCAGGAGCTAGAAACAACACAAACTGTCCCTAATTTGGATGATAAGAACACTGCAAGTCCATCAACAATGGAAGTTATCTCAACAGAGACTCAAAGTTCATCTGATGACACGCCAGAAGAGCTGGACAAAAACTCAAATACTGATGCTGCTGAGACTCAAGAGGAAGCACAACAGGATCCTGCAGCTTCAAAGGAACAAGGTGGGTCTGCATCCTCTCCTTGGCTGGGTTCTACAGTGACAGGATGGTTAGGTCTGACTAAAGAGGAGGAGTCTGCAGATGTTGCTGAAGGAGAGAAAAAAGATGAGGGAGAAGAGACTCAGGCCGGAGCTTCTTCTTTAGCTGCTTCTTTCACAGGATGGCTGGGGATGGGTGAGGGCGAAGGGGGCTCGGGTGATGGTGTGGGGAGTGGAAAAGNACCAGGCTGTGGGAGAGAACACAGGGGATGAAGCACCTCAAAAACTGCCTGACACCCAGGAGGTCCCCAACATCACCCCTGCATCCTCTCAGGAAGTGGAGGATGCTGGGAGAGGAAGGAAGAAGGAAAAGGAGTCCAAGAAGGGACGCAGTCACAGCAACAGCTCCTCCTCTTCCTCCTCCGGGTCCTCCTCCAGCGGGAGCTCATCCTCTTCTTCGGGATCTAGCCGCTCTTCTTCCTCATCATCCTCCTCATCCTCCTCCTCATCAAACAGTAGCAGCCGTAGTCGCAGTCGGGACGGCGGTAAGCGCAAGAGGAGGCCGTCAGATAGAGGCAGGAAGAAGGGCGAAGAGAGGAGCCACCACAAGAGAGGAGGGAGCAGCGGAGGAGGGAGGGACTCCAAGGGATCAAAGGAGAGGAGGAAGAGGAGGAGTGAGGAGGGGAGGAGCAGGTCATCCCGGGGAGATAGAGAGCATAAAGATAGAGACAGGAAAGACAAGAGACGCTGATTTGGCTAAAGTTAGCAGATGAGGCAAAACGGGGGAAAGGATGATAAAACTTTGAGCTAATGACATGAAAGGATTTTTAACTGCTGTTCCCCCTCACAGTGCCACAGATTAGGACTGTAGATGTAAACATGGATGGTTTTAGTCAGTTTTGAGTCAGTCTAAACTCCAGTCATGAAGTGGTTGCCTTTAACCTGGCAGGAGCCACAGAGGTTTTAAATGTCAGTCAGAAAGGTGCAGCTGGTGAGGGAAAAGTCCTTTCTACTGTTAGACACTGAACGCCTCACCAACAGATTTGAGACATTTTTAATCCATCATTTAATACACAGATGATTTCTCTTCAGCCTGGCATAGATTTAAGAACTCTTTGTGGCTCTAGGATGAAAAGTTTCAGTTGAATGTCTGATCAGTTTCTCATCATAACGCCATAGGCCCTGTGTTCATGGCAGCCTCTGTTGTTAAGTAGTTGTTTTTGAGTTGTTGTGGCAACCAAGTAAAATCTCATTGATCTCCACTGTAAGGTCGCTGTAAAAGGTGTCCACAACATGTAGATTTATGTGTGGTTTTCACAAATTGAGTTTGAGGATGTTTTTTTTTCCATTTTGTTTCATTTTTGTAAAACTGATAATCTGCTTCGTATTAAAGGTGAGGTCTTGGAGGAAAAGTGTGTGTGCTCTGTTTTTTCACATGGTTACACTAGATTTTTTTTTTTTAATGTTTATATTGAAAAATCAGGAGAAAATATTACTTGTCTTCATTTATCCCTTGAATAATTTCTTGAGAACTTGGACAGAAAGAATCAAAAGATCTAGTATTTTGTAAAACACATGATGAAAACCTCTTTATGAAAACTGCTACAGCCAGAAAAAATATCTCGGCAGAGATAGTTTTATAGCTAATGGATCATTTGCAGAATCAAGTACCAAATACAATGGGGTAAAAAGGCCTTTCTTTTTCAAAGTTGGGCAAAATGTGAGATTCATTTCTATAAACTAACTTAAACTTACTCTGACGCTGAGAACCAAAAATAGACTCCCTCAGACCACGGGTACTCACAAATGATGATGACCAACTTTCTCCAAAAATGCAAATGCATTATCTTCAACTGCACAACATTGAAACTACTGTCAGTAATGGCAAGGATGCACATCTGTTGATGAAACTGCCTGTTGCTGGTGTCATAAATCTGATGGTGATTTTGTATATGCACACATTTTATGAGGAGAGTGAGAACATTTCTGCGCATTAGTAAGTAGATGAGCCCAATCATACCTTTTTAAAGTTTCTAGTGTTCATTGGATGTCATCAGCAATCTGTAGTTAAGATGCCTCAGTTGATCTGAGATGTGATTGGCTGTTTTGTGTCTGATACAATGAAACAAAGAGGAGATGATTGAATCAGGAGTGTACAGATTTTGAGGGTGTAACTGGTGACCTGTAAGCACAATGTCCACACAAGCACTCCTAGAAATCACAACAGTTTAATTGACAAAATAACAAGATCACACTGCTTCCTTGGTTTATCTGCTGAACACCAAAGTTCAACCCAGTTCTTAGAAATAAAAGGTCACAATCCAGTCCCCATTAACACATCTCCATCATAGTTACTGCACATGCAGAAAACCCTTTAGGTCCTTTAACGACGACAAAGACGAAGAATCTTTTACAAGTAAGGAGAGGTGAACCACCCATTTGTGAGGGGTTTCGAACAACAGGAAACTGACGTCTACTAGGTCAGTCATTCTTCTTTTTTAAGGAGTATAAAACAAACATTCCAGTGTTGTGTGGACACAGTGTTTACTCTGGCTGGTCTGCGAGGTCGTTCTGCTCAAAGTATCTATGGAGGAAGAGGAAAAGGAAATCAAAGTTTGGTGACATCAATTCTCTACATATGATGAGATCAGACCAAAAACTTCAAAACTTTGGATGAAATCAGTGTTTTTAGATTCATGTTGAATACCTGGCAACAAGACAGATGAGCAGATTGAGGGGAGGCAGTTTCTCATCATCCTCACTCTCCTGTGGAATCATAAATGCAGAACAGAAAAATAAATCAGTCCCAGATCACTTTATATTAAGGTTACAAATCTAGATCTGTTATTATCCGTTATAACAAGATGGATTAACAGTCAGTGAGGACCAGAGAACAATAAAGACAGAGCACACCTGGGTAGAGGCCTGTGTTAAGAGTCCTGCAGTGAAGTTAAAACACCAGAATGTGAAATGACAGATCTGCCTCTCTGGTGTTTGTCCCTCTGATGGGCTTGGTAGCTTTTGTAGCTCACAAAGAGACCTCTGTATTTATTTCAGTCTGTGTCATAACAAGCTTAAAACTCCTCACTCAGAATATAAACAAAAACACAGTGTAGTAACACCTCAGTGAAGAGAGCAGCTGAAGAACACTCTGTGGAATAAAGGTGGTTTTACCAGAGCACTGCGGAGCTGAGCACATCTCCTGGCCAGCTGTCTGATGCAGGAGTGAGCTTCAGGCAGCAGAGGCTTCTCCAGGCAGGCCAACAGAGCATAGAGCCAGCGACCCTGAAACAAATGTGATATACAGCACATACAAATAAATATATGTATCAAACAATGATCCGGCAAAAACAAGTGATTGAAAAGCCACCTGTATTGGTTTAAAGTCACTGACATGACTCACCAGCTGAGGAGTAAACTCATGTTCTTCAAACCAACTGATGAGGATTTCCAACACCATCAGCACTGTGGACTGCAAGAATAATAATGATGCATATAAATATATATACATAAGAGGAGAAAAACAGACAGTTGCATTTGTTTATAGTGTGAGTTTATGTCTAAATGTACTTTTGTTTACCTGATTCAGTCTGCTGACGATGGTGAGGAAGGGGGGGAAGCCAATCTACTGAGACATATTCAGCCGAGAGAAAATCAGGAAAAAATACAATAAAAGGTCAAGAGATTACATGAGAATAAAGCGAAGTTAGATATGAATTTTAAAGTGATCAATGTAAACTCAAAAAACACAATCACACTCTGTAGTCTTGACCGGATGAACCTCTCTGTATATGGATGGATTGATTAAGGAAACCCTGATTATATGAATGGTCAACTCTTTTCTTTCATACCTTGCTGTAGTCCAGTCCTAGTTCTGGTTCAGCATCTGTGTCACCCGGTGGAGTACTCAGATAAATCTTCTCTCCTAAACAAAATCTCTTCCAACCCTCGTCATCAGTGAGCTTTGGCTTTGAAACACACACAAATCAAAACAGCAACTGTCAGTACACCTAACCATGAGTTAAATGTCATTCTACGTCTGTATCATTTCATCATCATAAAATTTATGTGTTTGGTTCATTGTTTGTTTGTTCATTCTCCTCACCATCATTACGTTGTCATCCAGACTCTGGCTGCTCCAGTGTTTCCTGTTCTTTGCAATGCTCTAAAAGCAACAACAATAAAACAAAACAAAACTCTGAAATGGATGAAGTTCAAAAAGGAAATGTAAGTTATGTAGAGTTAGCATGCCTCTATAAAACCATGCATTTAAGGAATCTGTTGAATTATTTTCAGAAGTGAGACCGAAGGCCATTACACTTGGCAAAGCTGATAAGCACTGGCAGCTGCTAAAAGTTGTGACAATATTTTTTTTTTCTGGATCATATCTGTGCCTCAAGAACATGCTGTTCTGCAAATCTTGTGCACAGAGTTTCAGCTGCCAGATAAGTAACATGCTGTCATCACTGTATGATCTAAGAACTGAAGATGTTTCAAGTTAGAAAGTTTTCCTATGTAACAGCACCTCCATGTGTTGAAAGGTGTAATGGCACAGCAGCCTTTCTGTTATCTTGGACCAATCTCTTGTTTGCTTATGGAACCAACAGATATGTGCTCCTCCAATAGTAAAGGCTGAACATGGAGGGTTTAAAAATCATGGATTTTGTATTTCATGTTCTCTCTCCAAAATTTTATTTAAATTTCATCAAAAAATGAAATATTTTTTCCTGGATTTAAGAACAGACATGGATTTTCAGTTGCATTTTTTTTAAAAAATCAAATTTTGGAGTCTATGGTTCATAAAACATCACTTTTGCTTAACTTTGTAGCAATTTGGTATTTTTTCTGAGTGTTGTTGCTCTTACCTGTCTGACGTCTGAGAAGTTACCAACTTGTTGCTGCTGCCAGTTGAGACTGGGGGAGAAACCTGCTGGGGCTGCATGGCAACCTGCCACCTGAAGCACACAGGCAAAGCTCTCAGGAGATTTAACACAAAACCCATGTTCTTGACATTCAGTTAATCTCCTATATGTCATCACTACCCATGTGCCCCTTGTAGCTCAACTCCTTCATGTGTGTGTTCAAAAAATAACTCATGTATGTCAGTTAGTCATACCTTGATTTAAACCTACAGTGTATTGAATGCATTCTTCACACAGAAATGAGGTGACATGTTTAATGGTGTAAATAAACTCACAGAGGCATTCACTGTTTGTTTCTTCTTCAGTTTCTTGGGGTCGATCTGTGCAACCACCACCTCTGGACACAGTGCTGCCTCCAGCCTGATAAAAAGAAAGGACAGCATTTAGGTAGAGCAGAACAGGTGACTTAATCTGACAGCTGGAAACAACAGATGCTATTTACCATGTGTGAAACCTCTTAGTGAGTAAAGAAAAGCTCATCAGCAGGTAGTAATGAAAGAATAAAACCGTTTTAAGCAGGAAAACTTTGTGTAGGCCACTTACAGCCTTGACAGGACAGTATATAATCTGTTATTTAATGAGATCCGTACTGAATTTGGTACTTTTATAGATACCGACCAAATTCCGACGGTCGCACTGACCACCGATTCACATGAAATCAGAGAGTGTGTGTTTTGGTACCTAAACGCATCTTTGTGACTGTGAGGGAGTGGAAGAGTAGGTGATTTTCCATGCCAGACATGGGCATGGGGTACATAGATCCGGGTTTTAATTTATGCATTATTATTATTATTATTATTATTATTTTTGAAAATACTGTGTAGTTGTAGTTTATTGTTGTCAAGGGTTTTCATGTTGAAGAAATTTGTGAAAAATCTGTGATGTTACTGCAGAAAAAGTTTAATGCTGTTTTCATATATTTATTAGAGTTGATATAATGCGAAATAAATATGTGAAATCGAAATATTTTGAGATTTTATTATTTAAAAAAAATAATATTTATTACCACATAGTTGACTCTTTTATTTATATGCTGTTTCTGGGTTTTTCAGTTTAATTTGTCTTGGGAAGTGAATGTGAAATTAATAAACAGAAACACGGTTAAGTTTAAAATGACAATGTAGCAAGTAACAGATTAAATCTCACTAAATTTTGAGGCTCATGCAGGAAAGTAACTTTTTATGTTCAATAAGTTGTCCATAAAATGAGCTGTAAAATAGAATGCAGGACGTCAGGTGTTATTGAAAATTTGTTACATACAGGTAGTGCTCTCATTATTCATTAGCCCTCGCCCTTGGTTTTAAGAAAATACTTTTTGGAGACTCACTGAACTTGTCGTAGGTATTCTCTGGGGTTTCTGGGTGGTCCGTTCAGGTCCAGCTGATCTGTGCTGCCTTCAAACTCAACAGGCAGCTGCCTTGGCATTAAGTCTTCCACGTCCGACTTCATTTTCAGATTTTATCACACACTTTTTATTAAATAATGTGAGGGGAATATGCTGTCGAGGTCAAATGAAGCCTCAGCCTACAACACAGACCACTTTAAGAGAACAAAAACAGACTTTTTATTACGTACAGATGAACAACATGCCATTTAAGCAGCCATGTTGTTTTCAAACGCAGAATGATGACGTTAACTCTCTGCGCGGCGTTGCCATGGTGACGGCTACCTCGCGTTTCTGTGTTAAACGGTTTTAAACGAAGGGCAAAGTCCATTTTCATCTTGTAAAATAATTAAAAATCATGTTACAATCAAACTGTCTTAAAGTTACATATACCACTTCGAATATTAAAGATTTTAAAAACTTAACTTTTTTGACCTCTCACCAGGTAATGTTTTTTTTAAGCTGATGAGCATGTTAATGATTAAGTGAATGCAAGACCCATATCTTATCTCAGCTCTCCCATTTACCATTGAGTCTTCATGACAGCAGCAGCATAGAGGCAATGTCCACTCGCCAGCACGACTAACTTGAGTTATTTTCTTCAATTATGGGCATTTTTTCTCAACACACTCCTTAAAAACTTCAATTATGGCTGATTCACAAACCTACAGATTTCTCTGGAGTGTAGGCATTGTTGCCTTTCTTTTGCCTCACTTATCTTCAGGATTGTTGTCTGACTACAAAATCTGTGGGGATTCAGAGTGTGAGAGTAAGTGCGAAGCTGCTCCTACAGAGTTTGTGTTATTAGCTGTTTCTGATTATGTTAATCTTTCTCTTTCTTGCATGTGTTTGTTTCTGTAGGCTTAATGAGCAGAGTGCAGGCCATCAGAGATCACAGAGGTAAAGACTGCCGTTACCTCAGCTTCAGGAGAGGTGACACCATCTTTGTTTACCAGAAACTGACCGGAAAGAGGGAGGACCTGTGGGCAGGCTCTGTAAGTCTGGTTTTTATGTCTTTCTTCTCACCTTTTTGTCTCACTCTGTTGTAATGAATGGTTTATTATCTCAGGCTCAAGGTGAAAGAGGATAGTCCTGATTACAATACAGAAAGCTCAGGTGGGCCACTCAACACTGACTGTCCAGTATGAACTGAGCTGTCTTTAATACTCTGCAGTTTATTTTACACTGACATTTATGCCTTTAATTCAGTAAAAGGACAGAGCTTCACTGAGTAAGATAATTTTTCTTCTGAAATAATGACCCAAACTATGTTGACCTTGCAGTGGTTCTTGAATATATCATATGCTCTAAATCAAGAGAACTTCCCTGAACACTAAGTTGATGTAATTATACCTCACGCCTACATGACTATACAGCATCGAAACATTGAACAGGAAAATATGTTACACTTTCTTTAATAGCAAAGGAGTAAAAGTAAAAATACTCCCTCATTAATCAGCAAAATAATGAATATTTGCATTTGTTGAAAGTGAAATCAAATCATGTGCTGGGTTGTCGTGTGTGTTTCAGATCTATCTCTTTTGCAATGCTGCAGCTTCACAGACTTAACATGCTGCCTTAATTTATTTTTCTTTCAGATTGACAAACAGTTTGGTTATTTCCCAAAGGATGCTGTGCGAGAAGAACATCTTTATGCAAGTGTGGAGAGAGTTTTAGAGACACAGGTAAATAGGCCCTAACTGAAGTTTCTTTTCAGGTTAGAGGCCTTCAACGCAACAGAATATCTATCACATTAGCTGATTGTTCTGGAATTAGGTCTAATAAGACTTTTGTTTTCTCAACTAAAGTTCCCTTATTTCTTGCTTCATCCAGAAATCTGATTTCTTTTGTATGGATGAGAACGGTTATCCCATTGACTCCAGTCATCTAGACAGTGATGAAGATGAGGATGATGATGGAGTCAAAAACCAGGAGCTAGAAACAACACAAACTGTCCCTAATTTGGATGATAAGAACTCTGAAAGTCCATCAACAACGGAAGTTATCTCAACAGAGACTCAAAGTTTATCTGATGACACGCAGGAGGAGCCGGACAAAAACTCAAATACTGATGCTGCTGAGACTCAAGAGGAAGCACAACAGGATCCTGCAGCTTCAAAGGAACAAGGTGGGTCTGCATCCTCTCCTTGGCTGGGTTCTACAGTGACAGGATGGTTAGGTCTGACTAAAGAGGAGGAGTCTGCAGATGTTGCTGAAGGAGAGAAAAAAGATGAGGGAGAAGAGACTCAGGCCGGAGCTTCTTCTTTAGCTGCTTCTTTCACAGGATGGCTGGGGATGGGTGAGGGCGAAGGGGGCTCGGGTGATGGTGTGGGGAGTGGAAAAGAGGAAGAAGAAGAAGCTGAATCCTTTTCTTCATCGGTGACTGGATGGTTTGGATTTGGAGGGGAGCAAAAAACTGAAAATGAAGCAGACAAAGAGGATGTTCAAGAAAAGAGAGAAGAGCGAGAAGCGCAAGAATTAACAGAGACATTCAGGAGTAGGAGGATGTCTTTAGACCTTGAAGGCAGCCAATTGCACAACAAGGAGGAGGAAACTGGAACATTGGGTTGGCTCGGAGATGGGTTGTCAAGTACTCTGGGATTCCGACAGGGCAACCAGGAGACGACTGAAAAAGAACCAGAGAAGACCGTCAAAGAGGAGGAGTCTGGTTCTTGGTACGACATGGGGATGGGGACCATTTTTGGCTTCAATAAAGACACAAGTGAGGAGAGCAGTTCTCAGGAGGCAGATGCTGTTAAAACAGTGGACCAGTCAACAGAGAAAGAGAGTGTAGCAGCTGATCAGTCACACCCCGCACAAACAGAGGATTTAACTAACAAAGCAAATGATGAATCAAAAGTGGAAGTAACGCCACAAGATGGAAATATCCCAACAGAGACGGAGACAGTGCCCAACACTGCAGAGCCAGTCATTATTGAGGGTGAGGGTGATGACGAAGGTTCATCAGAGAGAAGTGGAGAGTCAGAAAAAGTGTCTTTAAAACCAGACAATTTTGCTCAAGCAGAAGATAAGGGAGAGTACAAAGAAAACATTTCAGGGGAGAATGAGACGGATGAAAATGTACCTGATTTGGGAACAGCAGATTTCGAGAGTGAAAATGATCTGACATCAGAAGCTACTGAAAATGAGGGCGATGATAGTGATATAAGAGAAATGAAAACCACTGATGAGTCTGATGAGAATATCTTATCACAACTAGACATCAACAATACCTCTGATTTCACTTCTTTAGATTTCATTTCAGACTCAGCAGGACCTGAGGCAAATGCCAAGATCCAGAGTCAGACTTATGATGATCAGAAAGATGATATGAATATCCAAGAGACAGATGAACTTCAGAGAGAAATATCTGAGACTGAGGCTGATGGCTCAGTAGAGCAGAGTCAGATAGATGCAGAAAACAGCAGCGAGGAGACTCATGAGCCTGAGTCAAACTCCAATGAGTCTGAGACGTTGTCACACTTAGAAAACACTCCACTCCAGGACTCTGTGTCATCAGACAAGCAAGAGCAGGTGAACCAAGGAGACAAAGATGCACAGGAACAAAGAGAAGCCGTTCAAGGCTCTCAAAAAGATGCAGAAAACAACCTCCATACCACAACTGGAGACACAAAGTTAGAGACTGAAGAAGACAAAGAGTCAGAGAAAGAGACAGAGATGGAAGAGTTAAGAGAAGAGGAGGAACAGGTGGAGAGGGGAGAGATAGAGGAGCAAGAAAAGCAGCGGCCAATGGAAGGGAAAGAGCAAGCTAAAGAGAGGGAGGTCAAGGAAGAGGGGAAGAGGAAAGCTGTGAGTGACACAACAGAGAAGGAGGAACTGTTAGAGTCAGACGAGTCAAAGGAGGAGGAAGAGATGATAACAGAGAAGAAAGAAGCACTAGAACTAGAGGAGTTAGAGGAGGAAACGACACAAGAATTGGGGGGGTCAGAGGAGGAAGTGGAGGAAAAACAGCACCTTGAAGGAGTAGAGGTAGTAAAGCAGGAGGAGGTAGAAGATTTCAAAGAAGGGGAACATACTGGGTTAAAGGAGGTGAAAGAAGAGGATGAAAATGAGATGAGAGATCAAGTTTTATCCCAACATGTTGAACAAGAGATGGAAAACAATGACAGGACAGAAACAGAGACATCAAATCAACCTGAAAACTCCCGAGTAGAAGTAGAGCTTAAAGAGGAAGGAAACATAGATGGAGAGCAGGTAGATGGGATAGAGGGTGTTGAGGAGAAAGTCAAAGATGAGAAGAGAGATGGAAGGGAAGAGAGTGAAGATTCAACAGACAGAGATGAGAAAGACTCAACAGAAGAGGAAATGGATGAGACAGAAAAGCCACATTCAATATCTGATATGACTGAAGGAAGTCAGGCTGCATCATCTGAAAACAAAGGGGATGAGGATAAAACACAGGAGGAGAGAGTAAGAGGAGGAGAAAGACATGACGATGCTGAAACTGATGAGAGAAATGAGGAGAGTGGTGTCCGTGATGACATTTCTGATGCTGTTGGAGTTGATCAAACAGAAGAAATTGAATACACAAACAATGGTGTGCCACATGTAGCTGAAGACATCCAAGGTGGACTTTTACTTCCAGAGGTTTCAGCTGAAGTTGAAGACAACAATCAAGTGAAACACACTGAGCTCATTGATGACAAGGAGAACTACCAGGGAGATGAAACTGATGTTGAAAATAGAAGCAGGGGGATTTCCACTGAAGAAAAGACAGAGCAAGCACATGATGGCTATATGAGGGAAAAAGAGGAGTTAAACATGATTCATGATACTGAGAGTGCGAGTAAAGATGCTGATGTTATGGTAACAATGAGTAATCACAATCTAAGTGGGACTGAGATTACAACAGAGGGTGAAGTCTTTGCAAGTGAAACCTTTGAAAATCAGGATATGGTACCTGATCAAACAGTTCCACAACATTCAGCTGCTTCATCACTGCCACCCCAGGGTCCTGATAATGAGGGAGCTAAAGCTGAAGGTGGTAGTGCATTTGGTCTTTTCCAAAATGCCTTTAACTTCTTTGACCAAACACCTGTCATAAAATCAGAGGAATCAACCGAGTCTCCTGAAAGTATAGATACATATACACATGAAACACCAGATGTGCAAGCCTCTCCAACTCCTGATAAACCTGCTGATTCCAGTCAGAGTCACATTCAAGATTTACACTCAGACACTCCAATCCCCCTGTCAGAGCAGCAGCTACATCTTTCTCCATCTCCAACCCAGACCCCTGAATCTTATCCCACCACTGCATCTCCAAACAGAGAGAGCCCCCTCCCCATGAAAACCCTCTACAAACGATACCAGAACCTCTACACCTTCTTGAGCGCAGATGATGCTGTAATGTTGGGGGATCTGTTTGGGCATCACAAACTGCAGTTCTTGGACGACATTTTAGGCAGCCAAGAAACAATGACAGGGGATCCTGATACTGATGAATCCATACTGTTGGATATAGAAATCCTGCTGCATCACCACAAAGAGATGCTTACAACTCCACATGTGAAGCTGACAGATGCTCCAAAAGAGGACAAACAAAAGACCAAGATGCTCATCGCACTTCAGAAGCTAGAAATGCTGCTCGCTAAAGTGAGAGAGACTTTCAGCAGTAACACAAAGCATCAAGGTACTTTTGGCTACATGGCTACAGAGAGAAAAGCTGAAATGATTGATGTTTGGTGTTTGTTTCATATTTTGATTTCCAGTCAAGGTTTGTGTGCAGTGCAGACTTCAACCAGAGTGCATGTGTTTTTCTATTACATACAGCTGAGAGCAGCTGTGTTGGTGAATCCTGCTCAACCTCCAGTAAAGACAAAGCTGCTGCTGAGGGAAAGACACATAAGGTGGTAGATTCTTCAGTAGATTTGGAAAACAACACACCAAGAGATGAATGGATGGGATTGGATAACAAAAAAGATGGAACACTGGGAGGAGATGCGGATGAACAAAGCGTAACTGCGGATTTCTTTCAGCCACAACCATCACATACACTGGAAGGTATGGATGACTCAAGTGTTGCGCAATCATGAGGGAGGAAAAGATTGTTAGAATGAAGAGGTGACTGCAACAACCTGCCTTAGTTTCACTTCAGGGACACACAGATTTATGTACTGGACGATTGTGGCATGGCCAGCTCAATATGAATATGTACTTAAAATCAATGAGAACGGAAGCTTTTACATCATATTTCATCATAAATGTAAGAAATACTTGATTAACAGTTTTTTTTATGTCCGCCACTCCAGGGCTACCACTGCAAATCCTGGACTTTGTTCGTACGATGGCAGAGGAATCAAGTAGTCATGTTTATGCAGCAAGGGAGCTCCTCATATGGCTGACAGCACAGGTAAGAGTGAGGAGTGGATTAATCCACTAAAGCCTAAGTGAGGTTTAATGATTACTCAATGATAGGGTCATTAACTTATGTCACAACATCCAAACTTGACCTCGAAAACTACGGCATGCATGTGATATTTCTTCAATCTGTATCTTTCAGCTTCTCAGCTGCATTTAACACAATAAAGGTAGAAAGCCCTTTTTTTAAAAAAAAGAGAAGGAAAAAAAAAGTGTGCTAAAGTGCCCTCTTGGGAGCCAATATGCCTGTTTGAGTGTCTTCTTGGGAGCCAATGTAAGCACTTCAGTGCCATCTTGGGGCCTCAAAATACTGATGTTTCCACCAAGTAGCCAAAATGCGAGCTTCAGTGCCCACTTAAGATCCAAAACACGCACTTAAGTGCACTCTTGGGAGCCAAAAAGTGTGCAAAAGTGCACACCTGAGAGCAAAAACATGTTGAAAGTGCTCTTTTGGGAATAAAAACATGTTGAAAGTGCCCTTTGTCATCATAACCTGTGTTTAAGTGCCCTCTTGGGAGCCCAAATGTGTGCCATTGTGCCCCCCTGATTGGCAAAACACACTGACCTCTTTGGTGGAGAACACACAAAACTGCCCTCTTGGCTGGTTAAACATGGTAAACTACCCCCTTTGGTAGCAAAAACGCAGTGTGCCACTTTTTCCTTTTCACCCATGCCCTTCAAAAAGTCTGTGCACGCCACTGAGTCCAAATAGAGGCTGCATGTTTGCCTGTCTTGGTCTTCATGTGTTCTTCTAGCAGTGTCACCTTCCTATAGTTGGGTTCTTTAAGACACTGACCTTACCCTACTGTCTTAGTCAGCTGTCAAACAAGCTTAGCCCCCCACCCCCCAATAACTCACATTCCAGTGTCCCGGGCTCTATTACATGACACACGTCAAAGCCAGCTGGTCATCGAGCTATATTTCAGAAGAAATTTGTTATAAATGTTTGAGGATTGTAGGAATTCACTAGTTTCAAATGGATGGACAAGAGGACAGTTCGGTGAGTAGCTTTTCTTGAATCGAAGACATGAATCTAACGGAGTAAAGTCTTCACCTGTGCCCTACTTACACCATGTTATTAGCATACCGCCGTAACTTCACACGTGGCACGTGGTGAAAACTTGCTCGAATTACGTGTGACATGAGTTTAAGTGTTTTCTTAACGTGGTGGCACTCTCATGCGTGAGATAGTCTCAATACACCTGTTTCATTTGTTGTGATGTTGCTTTCAAACTCCTCCGTTGTGCCAGTGTGGCATTTTACAATTGGTGACGTTGTGAATGAACCATTCAAACAGGAGGGTGTGTAAATAATGTTGCCACAATTTTGCGAGCGCTACAATCAATGCTCATAATTCGAATGATGTTTAATTAATATTACTATGTGTGTAATATTGTATTTAATTACAAAAGGCTTTGGAAGAGTCTTTTAAAAGAGGGCTGTGGAAAGTCCAGTATTCAGTTTCCCCCCGTGACGCGCACTTGACGTCGTCCATCCCGAGCGTCGTTGTTGTGAATAGGGATGTGAAATCGCCGCAAACCCGGTTTATGGCTTCAGTTTCTTCTCCTTATGCCGTTTAAATGAGTAAACCCGGTTCACTTACAACCAAATGAAGTAATACAGACATGGAGGACAGTACGGCAAGTGAGCAGTTGGCCAGTAAAGCGGTGGACTTCCAGACGACGGCAGAAGCTTATTACAGCATCGCTGTGGAGAAAGTGAAGGATGTAGGTTATGTGGCAGGTTTCGTTAGCATTTCCTCACTAGCTGTCACAGCTGACATAACGCAGCGGATTATAAAGACAAAGATACTGCCTCTTGTTATCACTGAGGTCACGTTTTATTCTTTACAGCCCATGTTTGTTTACGTGTGTGGTCTGTCAGGTCTCTTAACCAGCTGTCACGGCTGCTGAAAGTTGTGCTGCTTGATAATTTGGTTGCTCACAGTTAGCTAACATCAGGTCAGCTAATTGATGGGACATGATCAGGTGTTGATCTTCCTGCTGTTTCCTCTCTCTTTATCTGAATTAAAACAGGAGTTTGTGAAGTGTACTTTTTAAAAACTTACAGATTATTTCTTTTTCACATTTTATGTCTGTAATAACTGAGTAGTTAATTGATAAGTAGTACTAGACAATGCTAACTACTATAAATGCCAACTTATAAATCTCTAACCAAGTTACTAGCTGTTGTAAAAATGTCAACAGGGTTCCTACACATCCTTAAAAAGTCTTAAATCCATGTTTTTAAAACTAAGACCTTAAAAAGTCTTGGTTTTAAATAGATGACTCAAAGGTCTTAGATTTGTCAGGGAAGGATTTGTTCTTGTATTTTTGTTGTTGTTGCTGCTGTTTTTGTGGGACTTTTCAAGAAAGAGACTTAGAGTGAATACTGTCTTAAAAGCTTCAGATATACATTTTTATCTACATCCGTGGTCACGTTTTATACTTTTACATACAGCCACAGAGAGACACAAATGCTATAATATGATTATAATACAGCAGGATCCTTCAACCATTGACTATAGTTATGTATTTTTGGTCTTAAAATTCTTTCAAAGTGGCACTCAAAAGGCCTTAAAAATTCTTAAATTTGACTTGCCAAAACCTGCAGGTACCCTGGTTAAGATTTTAAAGGTTAAGGAAAAGGTCAAAAGCTTTTGCTCCTCCTCTTAGCAAAGTAGGAAGTGTAACCTAGCTTACCAAAGCCAACAGCTGCTGTAATGCTGTCTGCTAAGCTAGATGGAAACATCCTGAATGTTGATATGACTAACCAATAACTGTATTGAAATAATTACAAGGTCCCAACATTGTCTGTTGCTTACATAAGGACTTGTTTGCATCTGTGCTGTGTCAACAAGCTCAGCCAATGGCAAACAGTAACTTAAACATTGAGGTTTCTCTTATTGACAATCCATGTTTCACTCCCAATCTTGATAAACCATGCAGCTGTCCTGTAAGATATTGAGTACAGCTCTCCTCTCTTTGTTCAGGTTGTATCAGCATTGCCCGATGACATCAGGCCTGGACCAGACCTGTACGGTGTGCCATGGGAACCAGTCATCTTCTCCAGCCTGCTGGGGCTGGTCATAATTCTGTTGTTCACTTGTAGATGCTACAGCTCTGTGAGTATCTCATATAAACACAGTGTTAAGAAGCTTTATGTCAACATATCCATAATTACCAGAAATATTTCAATATGTTTGTAACACATTACTTACAAAGCACTGTTTTCTGAAAGAAATACTTTTACTAGAGATCTCATTTGTGTTTTTAATTTAATGGATTAACAACTGATCATTCTTTTATCTGACTTGCCATCCATATCTTATTTCTTTACAGGTGAAAAGCAGATTATATTGCAGTAAGTTCTAACTGGATTTTCCCTCATATGTAGTGTATAACCTATAATTATAATAATGCTGCCATAATGAACCCCTTGAGACAGACTATTGATACCGTATTGATCCAAACATAAGACCATAGTGGATATATGACTTCCTTTTTTCAGCACATCTTTTTGGGAATAGTGTTTTATTGAGAAGAAGTACAAAAAAAGACCCTTTTTATTTGAAAATTCCAGTTGAACATTAAAAAATAGCATATGATCTGTTGTTTATAGCAGCATAGTACCACATTGTATAGCAGCCCATATCGCAATGATGAAAAAATTTGATAAAATGAGGTACACTGTTGTCTATAAAAGTATGATCAAGCAATGTCTAGACTGTAGTGCATCAAGTTTGTAGGAAAAACTAACTATATTTTCCATAAAGCGCCAGATCGCAGCAGAAGTAATTTAAGATTATCTTCGTCAGTTCGGATCAGGTTTATATTGTGTTCTTTTATTTGAAAGACAAAACAGCCATAAGTTACTTATTTTATTTAAATGACAGGATGTAATTTCTTTTTAACCTTCTCTCTGGATTGCGCATGGCAATGTGATGTGTTCACAGAGGTACGAATATGTACATGCAAAAAAAAAATAAAAATTAAGCACTCCCAGCCTCTCTGGGATTTTGTACTCTACCTGTTACTGTGGGGCGGTTTTGTGCAGTGACAAGTAAAAGAGAGAGAGATTGGGCTGAAAAGGTGGCACAAGTGTTTCAAGCTTATTCCAGGAAACTAAGACGACCCCACTCTTCCAGAGAGCATTTGTTGGGAAAAAAACATGGTCTTATATTCAGATCAATACAATGTGTTTTTATTTATTCATTTATTTATTTATTTTTGAACAAAGCTTACAAAGTGTTATTGAGTGTCCTATTTCCTGTTTTCAGGTAAAGAGCGATGGATGGCTGAGCAGGTTGCACAGCTACTGGATGAGAAGTGTAAAGTCCTTGAGACTCTCAGCAAATGTCAACAAGAGGTAGGTTTGTATGTTTATTCTCTTGATTGCTGCATGGAGACTCGGGGAACATTAAGCTGCAGCCAGATTTGTGTAAAATGTCTTGATTTCTGTCTGAGGTGTGATGAATATCATTTAAACCATAGTAGTCTTAATCCACTCCCAGATTAATTTCTTTATCATCTGTCATTTGCAGTACGATGACTTGGAGACCTCGCTGACTGATCGTGGTATCTTGACTCAAACTCAAAAGACAGAGCAAATGGAGGTGAGGCAGCAAAGGAACAAAGAATATTTTTTGCTTTTCCTTTAATTAAGGGATTTTGTTGAAACGTGTTTTGTTTTTTGCCTCTGTCCTCAAGGTCAAAGCCAGGCAGCTGGGACAGGATAAAAAAGAGCTGGAGAGAGATCTTAAACACATAAAGGATCAAGTGGACCAGCAGAGGGAACACAGGAAAGAGCAAGAAAGGAGGGTAGGAAACCTAATACACAATTACTGTTCAGGAAGGAGCACAAGCCTAAATGAAGAAGAATTATATTTTCTTCATTTATTCTTTCAGATAGCATTGCTTGAAGAAAGCATGAAATCATGTGAAGAAGAAACCAAAGACCTACAGTCACAAGAAGAACAGGTGCAGTACCTCTTAATGAAAACTTCATCTTTTCCTTGCTCATCTGTATTTTCAGCTGCAGTGCTACTTCATTTATTATATGATGACATCCCTGCCTGTTAATCTCTAGGCACAAACTACCCTCAAAGTGTACAATATGAACAGTGAGAGACTCCAGAGGAACCTGGAAACTGCTGGAGAGGAGAACAATCTGTTACAGGAGAGTAATGCACAGGTATGACACTGAACATGCACAGACAACAGCTGTCTCTTTGTATGGTAGCATGACAATCACACACTGCACTGGATTTATAGTTTTATTTAGTGATCTGGAAATAATAAAATGTGATATAATCTTAATGTTACATTTTATTTGTATCTCTTTGCTCATCATGTCATTTCTGCAGTTGAGGCAGCAGGTGGAGGGATGGGCGGAAAGAGTCAGCGAGTTGGAGGCAGAGATAAGCAGGTGTGAAGCCTCCCACAGTGGGATGGTGCAGGATGTGGCCAACAAGGATGAAAGAATATGGGTAAGAATAATTGTTTATGAGATGGATACTTTGTGTTATGCTTTACCATGAATTATGTATTAAAATCAGTTTTTAAAATATTGGATTCTATGAAAGAAAAATAAGACTAAACACTTTTGTAAAAAAAAAAAAATAAAGTTAAAAAAGTCAGTTAAACATACATTGCTTTGGTTCTAATTATTTGTATCTCCTCAGTCACTGACAGATCGGCTGCTTAGAATGAAAGCTTGGGATTCAGACCTGAAGGAAGAGGGAGGAGAGGAAGAGGAGAAGGAGACAACAAATGGTACCGCAATGAAAGGAAATGAAAATGGAAGAGGAGACAAAACGGATTCACAAGGCCATCTCCAGAAAGTCCAGAAACTTATCTATGCTGCTAAGGTGTGCAACTGGAATTCTAATAAGAAACCAGTTTTTGCTCTCATGCTCAGACTTGGACCTAACTATATCAAATGATCAATTTTGACTCGTTCAGATGAAACATTAACATGAACTTTTCTGTGGTGACTTATCATCTTGTTTGTAATCATATGCAGTTGAATGCAGACCTCAAATCAGTAGATGAAGACAAAGACAGGGCCTTTGCCAAACTAAATGATGAAATCAAAGCTAAAGAAGATCTGCAAGGTGAGTCAACTGTACACTTCCCTTACCAAGTTCATTACATAGAAAAAAATCCATGCAATCCTGACAGTATAAACAGATTTATTGTGCCAAGGTTATGAGCAAATGATAAACATTTGAGACTTCACCTTGCACTTTGTTCTGATTGATTCATTTGTTTTCTTCTGTGGCCGTTACACTAGTGAGCATTAAGGAAATGGACAATGAAAAATTATCCCTGCAATCAGAAACAGAGAACTACTCGGAACAGGTACCTGACCTCGGCTACAGCATGAAACTGTTGTCCATCACTATTGGGGCATAGAATAATGTTTCTTACTCATGTTCACAGGTGCAAAAACTACAACAGAAACTCCACATAATGACAGAAATGTACCAGGATAATGAACTCAAGCTGCACAGGTAAGGACACAGATGAATGTACATAGAAGCCCAGGATATAGTTATACTTCCAAGATGTTAATTCCAGGATGTCGTCTTATGTTGGTTTCTTTAGGCTGCTGACAGTGGAGGAGAAGGAGCGCATGCAGAAGGAAGAGAGGTTAAACAAAGCAGACAAAAACATTGCTTTGGCCTTAGAGGAACTCAACAACTACAGGTAGCTGCTTCCACAGTAGTTTACATTACTGTAGTTGAGCACATTTTTAACATCATTGAGCCTGAACAGATTCACGTGTGCACCTTATCTGCATTTCTCTTTCACTACAGACAACGAGCTGCAGAGATGGAGGAAGAGCTGGAAAAAACCAAACAGTCTTACCAGACTCAAATATCAGCACATGAGAAGAAGGCGCACAATAACTGGGTTAGTCAAAATCCACTCCAAAATTATTTAGAAAACACATATAATGCACCAACCGAAACATGAAGTTTGGCTTCTTATGACTGTTTTCCATATTTTTACACATTAGCTGCTTGTGAATGCAGAACACTGAGCTATTTGAGGATAAAAGATAAATGAGACACTATCTGAAATCTTATTGAGCTGTGTCCAGTTACATATCATGGCTGTCCCAAGGCACAATGGATTTAACTTTAACTGATCCATGTATTTATGTCATGTCGTGTCATTTTACATGTCTGTATTTCTTACTTTCCTCGGTTTGGTTTTGCAGCTGGCCGCCCGAGCAGCAGAGAGAGATCTTTCTGACATCAGGAGAGAAAATGCCCTCTTGAGACAAAAGTGAGCATGGGTGGAACTGATCAACTAGTGAAACTGATAATTGTCACTTGGTGTTACCAATGTTTCTCATCAAAATAGCTGAAATTTTGAAAAAAAGTTAATATGAATTTAATTTAAGCATTTAATAAACTGTAAAAATGAGATTTAAAATATTTCTAAACCAATGGACCCCAAAATAGAGATAAAGCATTGACATCGATGGCACAAAACCCAAACATTTTTTAAACCAACCCTGAGTAGTCACTGCCCTGCGTACAGTTTCTGGTATAAACAACCTTTGTTTCTACGTTTGCTTGCAGGCTTACCGACACACAATTCAAACTTGACACCCTGGACAAAGACCCCTACGCTTTGGACAGCTTAGCAAGACCACTACCCTTCAGAGGTTAGTTTAGAATGAAATGTGCATTTTATTCTGTGGCTAAGAGTTCCTCATCTGAAAACATCTGAACATACATTCCTGTATCTCTGCATCACCTGAACTCTTCTCTCCCTCCAGCTGAAAGGTCACCGTATGGACCTTCTCCTCTCGGTCGACCAGCATCTGAAACTAGACCTTTCCTCTCCCCACCGACACTGATGGACGGTCCACCTGCTAGACTGTCTCCTAGAGGTACACATACACATGAGCACACACGTTATAATCTGCATGGAAAGAGAAGCTTAGATGTAGTTTTCATGTTTATCCTTTGCTGATTCTCCTTGCAGCTGCAAGTTCAGATACATCAGACCATCCTCATCCATTGTTATTATTGTTTATCTATGCCCGTATCTCTGAGGTTTTTGCCAAAACCTTACGCTCATCTTATGTTACGTGTAGTAAATAAGTTAAAGTAGTGATACTGAACACTTGCAGCATGTGGGAGATAAACAGCTGGCTGCAGCATGATCACTCTTCTGTTGGTGTGTATGCATGCATGCTGTTGGTAGAAACATGGAGCAGTGTTTGCTGATTTGTCTTTGATTAGGTTTGTTTTTATATAGTACTTTCACTCTCTTTGTCCCTCTCTTACTGCCACACTGGTTTTGATGTAACTCTCTGATATGTTGCATGTCTGTTCTGTTACCTCTTTGTCTCCCTCTCCTCTCCTTGTTGTTTTTTTGTTCTTCTCCCTCTTCTTCCTACCTTTGCTTTCTTTTCTTTTGTCTTTTCCTTGGATTCTTTCCACAGTGCCTCGTGGTCCAATGGAGCATCTAGGTGGACCAGGAGAGATGGAGCGAATTGGAGGCCCTCATTCAGACAGCGGCTCAATCTCTCCTTCATGGGAGAGAGATCGTAGGGGACCCCCGCCTGGACCTCCTGGGCCCCCAGGACCTCAAGGTTTGTGTGTGATAGTGTATGTTTCAAAGAGGGAGACAAAGAGAAAGTAAAGAGGGATTCAGTAACGCCCAAGACATGCTCACTCAGTCTGAACAGCCTCAACTTCCACAAAAAAACAAGGCGGTGAAGATCATTAAGGGACAATTTGACCTTCCTCAGTTTGATCTGAACAGGTGAGATTCAAATGCCTTCAGAGTGTTTCCAGCAAACCAATCATCCAGACTCCATGTGAGCTTTGTATAGCACCTCTATAATGCACAGGTCTTCAGATTGTACATTTTTGTCTGTTTATATCTGCAACTAAACCTTGACGTGAAAAGCCATAGCAGAAGTTACTTCTCACATTTATCGTGGTTTTGTGTCTCGGTACACAGTCCAGGTCTCACAGCCATTGGTAAGGTCATAAGTTGCACCTTTGCTCTGTAGATCTGTCAAAGTCATGTTACGTGCGCGTACGTGCATGCTGAATGCATTTGGATTGCATGTGACTGAAATATTGTGCAACCACAACATGACTTTGAATTCAGGAAACCTCGGCTGTCTATGGTGCTCAGTGATGGTGATTTTAACCATGTCCTGTATCTCAGGAGCTAATGTTAAAGCTTCACATACCTTTGTGTTGTTTACTGGTCTCACTTTGTGCTTCAGGCTACATGTTTCCTGAACAAGGTCCAATCTACAGGAGGCCTCTGCCACCTCCAGGGGCCATGGGCCCTTTACCTCCAGGCCCTTTCCCTTCAGGCCCTCTGCCTCCCAGAAGTTTACCCCCAGGATCCTTCCACTCTGCAGACATAACAGGTGAGACACTGACATTTCTAAAACCCCTTTTTGCTCCCTATAACATTATCCTGCTTAAACTCTATTCAACTGACGGTTAGTGAACGTATACACTGCCTGGCCAAAAATGTCGTCACCTGGATTTAACTAAGCAAGCAGGTACAAGCCTCCTTTTGGATAGTTACTGCATGGGAGATTATCTTGCAGTTGGCAACAAGTTTTTTAAACCCAGCTGATGTGAAAAGGTGCACCCATCATGCCGAGTGCCTACTGTACAAGCCTGTGATCTGGGGTTGCTGCAGTTGCTCAGGTCTAGGTTCAGCAACATTATGTGCCCAAAGAATGAGGTCAGCTGACTACCTGAATATACTGAATGACCAGGTTATTCCATGAATGGAGTTTTTCTTCACTAATGGCGCGGGCCAAGATGACAATACCAGGATTCATTGGGATCAAATAGCGTTCAATGCCAAAGCAAATGCATGCTGTGATTGAAGTTAAAGGTGGTCCGACCAAATATTAGTGTGTGTGATCTTTTTTTGGGTGGGGACTTTTCTTTTAGCCAGGCAGTGTAATTAAATGCCTCAATGTAAAAATGGGATGCAAATATAAGACAACAGATGCAAATCAAGGTTCTGCATCAAAGAGACCAGTTCCTCAGTGTCTTCATCACTTTCACACAGATGTATCATTCAGAGAGAACAGCTTTGGGCCTGGTGAGCAGGATCACAGAGAGGTAAGAGACGTGTGTCAACACAAGGTCTTTAAGTTTTATTGGGTGTGGTAGCATTACTTTCATGTGTTTGGATCTTCAGTGTATTCTTGTTCACATCTTTACATCGCACCTGTGTCAACAGTCTGGTCCTGCTGATCGAAGGACTTCCCCTGAAACAGATCCCAGGATTGGGGGTCCACCCCCTCCTGGACCTCCAATGGGCCCAATGGATGGTCCCTTCCCACGCAGGGCTCCCTTTGGACCACCTCCTCCAGATTTCTACCCTCCCAGGGGTCTTGGGGGCCCTCCTGTTAGACCAAGTGAGCAGTTACATCTGTTTGCCTCTTATTGACTATGTTTTCTCTCTACATGTTGTCATGGTTCCCGTTACACTTTCTCTCCACCTCTTTTTCCTCCAGTGTGGGCTCCTCCTCCACCAGGGATGATGTTACCTCCACGCTTCCCTCCTGGTGGACCTCTTCCTCCTCATCCTCACCAAGCTCCTCCCATGCGGCACCCTTTTCCAGATGGCCTTCCTCCTCCTTCAATGGGTCCTCCTCCTCCTCGGCAGCCCCTCCCCTCTCCGCCCCACAGCCAGTCACCAGAGGAGCACACACCCTCACCTGAAGATGCCATTTGAACTTCGCAGTTACCTTGAGCTGGAAGATGAAACATTTCTGGTTGAAGCTAACCGCTGTTAGATGTATGGTTGGGCAGGTTTCTGTTTTCTATTCTTTTGTTTCCTTTAACTGCTAACTGTTATCAAGGGTTATGTCTTTACTGAAGCACAGGGAAGCTATCAGTTCACTTAGTTTCTGTCTTTTAGCTGATTCTTAGTCCCCATCCTCTTTCTTCAGCCTTTATTCTTTCTGACTTCTGCCTTTACTCCAGCCTTGTCTCTTTCTTATTTCTGACCCTGTTGTCACAGATTTTCACTCTTTGTGTAGCCGTTGTTTGCTGTGGAGTCACCGTAACAGCGGTTTAGGCAGGAACAGAAAAGCTATGGCTGTACTTGAACCTGCATGTCTGTGAATGTAGCCATGTGAACCACAAACAGTTGCTTGTTGGCCTGATTGTTAAACGTCGGCACTACAGGTGAAACATTTCGTCCTGACGGCACAGAAAGAAATCATAACAAATGAGAAACTTCATTTTTATATCAGTAGTTTTGCTGTTATCACAAGAAATCTAAATTGAGTCGTTTAGAACACTTTTGACCTGGATTTTACCACACACAAATTGTCACAATTTTTTGCTCCCTGTTCCTTAAACTAAAAAACATTTTTGTGGAAAAATATCTGAAAAAGTCTTAGGAGGAAGTCTTATAATGTACACATTTTAAGAACGAAAATTGTGTTTCTGTGGCCTCTGAGTGGGAATTGCTGAACTTTGCCTTCATTAGCAGAGATCTTCTTTGAGTGAGCAGGGGTTAAACTGTTCTTCTCATCATGTTTCAGTTACTTGCAAACAGCCAAGGCTTGAAAAAGGTTGCTCATAGCAGCTGCTTTTATTTTATGGAAATGACTGTGATTCATTCTGGTGATCACAGAGCAGTGAACTCAAAGGACTGACTGGAAGAGAAACTTCTTATAAAGATAACCATGTGAATTTTGTAAAAAGTGATAATAAATAGGAGAATAAAGACAGTCCAATTGTTAATGTCTCCTTATCTTCCTTATTTATTGGCATTCTTTTGAAATCTGAAAGCATATGTTATGATGAGAGGAGATTGATATTGGTGTTTAATGTTGTAATTATCATGAGCTGGTAAATAAACTATGGGGTATCTGAGAAAAATATACAAATACACTCCACCAATACAACATTTACTTTCTATCTCAACTTCTCAACTTCTCATCTCAGATCAGTGTTTTCAGTATCTCTTTAGTTCAATACTCAGCTGTCACCAGCTCATGAAGTACCTCACACATCTCTTAAAATGGCCATAACTAAAACCTTCTGAGAGGATGGTCATTTATACACTCAATACTTGATTGGTCACTTGCCTACTGAAGTGTTATTAGAGCCTATGTTGTTTGATAACAGCTTTCAGTTCATTTAGTGATTCTCATCTTCCCCTTAACAAAAACTCATGGATTCCCCAAAAATATCAAATGGTCGGGGGCTGCATAGAGAAGGTGCCTCATGTACAGAGGATACAGTTGTACAGCACTGGTCATTGGCTCGATTTCCAACCCTGAAATCATTTGGTCCATGTCAGATCCACCTTCCCTTTCCCTCACTCAAGCTGTCCTATTGAAGGCAAAAAAAAAAACTTAAGAAACTAGACAGAAAGAAATGTTTGAACTGTTCCTCATTCATCCCTGTATTAGAAATATCAAGCAGATGTTTTACTCCAGTTTATTTATGTCCTGTACAGTTGGCGTGCATATTCACTACACGGAGAATCAGGACAGAAAAGGACTGGCTTCATGTGGTGTAAAGATTAGGATACTGTCTTGAAGCTTGAGCCAGTTGTGTGTTGTTCTTGCCACAAGCACAAACATTTGGCTCTGCCTTCAAAAGAGCAGCTTGGACCAGCCACTGTGTTGTCTCTAGAGATGGAGGAGTAGGAGTTGTCTTCCCTTGTATTGGAAACAGGAAGAACAAGCTGTTATACAACTGACCGCCCGGACTAATTTAGAGAGGAAAGCCATCTTATAGGCTGTGATAGAATTTAGAGCTGCATAACCAAAGACAGTTTTCTTTTTAGCCTGTGGATCAGGTCTAATTGTTTCTCTAACCCCTGAGTTTCTTTTAAGGTCATTTTTGTTTTTTACTGACTAAAAAAAAATAAAAGATATGAAAACTGATGTGAGAAAAGACAAAACGGTACAGAAACTGCTACACCTCAATGCTTTAAAATCTGCTCCTAGGCAATATTTTGTACAAAAGTTGTTGTTGTTTTTTTGTTTTTTTTAAATTACATAAATCCTTGAGATGCTCATTTATTCATTTTTCAGGGAACAGATGGCACCTGAAGTTGGAGGGACTTGAGATATGCTTTAAAATCAAAAAATATTTTAATAGTTTAAAATTGTATTTTCTTATCAGTTTCTATTAAAAAAAAAACATCTCCTAAAAACAGTAGAGCATGTGAATAAAAAATGTCATCACTTTTCAGCAGAGTCGCGTTTAGGGGATGAAGACAATGGACTCCATCTTTAGGCTCAGTTAAACACTTGTTTTCTAGAAAAATGGGAAACAGTTTCATTCTATAAGGCAACCACGAATTTCCCAGGCAATTTTACAATCTTAAATAAACCATAAATTATGTCAAAGAAGCTTCGCTGTCAGTTTCTACTCTTTTAGAGAAAATCAACAACACAAATTTCTCATGACATGACTTTTAATTGTAAAAAACATTGTCCACAAGAAGGGCAAAAATGTACCTGACACAGTATAGAAAATAAACTTTGAGACTGGTTTGAGAATTATGCATTCCCTCCACCTTTATCTTCAAAAAGCCTGTTTATAAAACCTCTGACATGAAACCGTATCATCCTTTATAAACACGGGTCTGTGTACTTGAAGACTTAATGTTGGGTTGAAAACATAAAACACAATTTCAAAGTCGGTAAAAATTTGTGTAATCACAGAACACTTGTTGGGAGTAAAATCCTGAAAAACACGGACGTATAAAGATGAAAAACACTGAAACCAAAGAGTGAACTCTTACCAGGAAAGTTCATGTCTAAAAATACAGATGGTGTTTAATTTTAAAGAGTGGGCGACAGAGAGCAGAGGTAGACAATTAAGCAGAGAATGTAACATTATAACCTGTTCAATAATTACTTTAAAGGCTCTGTTACTTTTAACATGAACTGACTCTTCAGTGGCGCATCAGTGGCTCTTGCACAGTGAAAACACTCATCTGAGGAACATTATTTAGATAACTCAATGAAAAATGAAATGTAATGAGCTCAGGAATAGGGGGCTTGGGCTGAAATTAGTCTAGAAGAGACATGCACCAAAACATCTCATTCACATTGTTTTGGTGTGATGAGTCATTTCAAGTTTCTTCCTAAAGATCCCTGCTAATTTTCTGTTTATTTCAGAGTAAGAAAGCTGGTTATGGATACATTTATTTTAAATGATGGGATGTAAAATGCCATGCTGCCATTGCCTACACGAATGAGGCAAGTTGAGACTATTTCTGAGTTTGTTTTATCACACAGAAAAACACAGTAAGTACAATTTATGGATGCATGTCCATTCAAGGCTTCTGTAGTTTTACATTTCCTGTACGGTTTCTATGGTACTCCATTTTGTAATATTACCCTTCATTTGCTTTGAATCATCTGTTTTGGTGAAAATCTTTAAAAGGGTGTAAAAAATAACTAAAAGGTTGAGTCTGAACAGAAAAACTGAAAACAAACATGTTGGAGGAAACAATTTTTCCATCCCTGGGTCCTTTTAGGGATTCAGACCTGGAGTTTTTATTTCCTGTTGGCACGGGAGGCAGCTTACCGACTGGTGTCTGTGTTTGCAGAGGAATGCAGTGCATCGTAGGAAGATTGAGAGAAACGTTCAGCAGTGTGCATTTTAATAACTGCAGAAGTGAATGCAACCATTTTTGTCACGTGTACTGTATGTTTGTATTTACTGTGTGTGAGAGTGAGAGCGTCTGAGGTCCTCATATGTCTGAGTGAGCTTCCTGAACTCTGTGTTTGTGTGTATATGTGCGTGTGTGTGCGTGTGTTAGTTTGTATGTTGGTGTGTTCCTCAGCAGTTGAGAATGGATCTATTTCTGTCTGGTCTGAAGGGGAACACAGGGCTGTCAGTGTCCACCTTTCCTCTGTGAGGGCCCAACGTAGCCACGGCCTGGAGAACAGAACATGGTTGTTAGAAGATGCCCATACACACACACATACACACACACTTAATAAAAAAAGTGACTGTGGTCTTCCACTCTGACCCCATACTTTCAGCTGCAGCCACAGGGATATCAGATGGGCTCATAATAATTCAGATAAAAACAGAAATCTACTAGGTAGGTCAGCTTGATGCTATGTGTGAAGTACAAAAATCAAAAACACACGTATATAAAATGATCTGAGAAAGTAACTCTGCCAGCCTCCACCCATCTGCTCTCCCCTCTCTCAAAAGTTGCACCAGATTCTGGGATCCAGATTGTTCACAGCCCATTGTTTTCTCTTTTCTCAAACACAACCTACTCAGAGGCAGGTTTTGTGTAAAGCAAAAGTTATAATAGAATTGTATTAGAAGACCCTGATGGAAGTAAATCACAACAGTGGTTCCGACACTTCAGGGTGTTCTTTGCTGATATAAAATCCTGATTTTAAGCAGAGACTAAAAATCCGCAGACAAGTATACGTACTTTTCTGATCGCAGTCCAGTCCTCCAGGATGTCCAGGTCAGGCAGCATGTAAACAATATATGGACGTGAACAGTGCTAAGGATGGTGTGATAGACAGTGCATGATGAATTACATCAGATTTGAAGCATAAACCCTGATAACAGACACTGAGATTCACAGAATCATCAAAAAAGCATCAGCAGCAGTAGAAGGATATCAGACACCACAGAAGGTCGTCTCCTCTTCTTATCAGGACTCAATGCATCTCTCCTTTTCTTCCTTCCTGATAACTCGTCATTCCACAGCTCTGATAGAGACACATTGACAGAAACAGTTAAAAATGTGTGAACATGTCATAATTACATAATTTGGGAACTGTAATCAGAAAGTCTTCTATTTAGTGGCACATTACATTATGTAATCATTGTTTTTCTTCAAGTGTCACCTGATGTAATATCAATGCTGTGTCTGTCCTCTTCAAGCCGTCTAATTTTCTCCTCCAGCTCACTCTGTACTGTGTCAAACAGCAGCAGCTTCTCACTCTGCACATGTACAAACACACAAGGACATAGGCTCAACACTGGAGACTCAACACACAAGTATAAAGCCAAACACACACACACACACTGGTTCCAGAGACACAAATCAAATTAAGTCCACTTTGCTCAAATTATACCCAGAATTATTGACTTGCAGAGCCAGAGATGGCAAGGAAATTGTTCAGTTAAGCAACTTCCTGATAAAATGAAAGTCATTGACCGTGAGTTACTGTGTGTTGCTGATTCCACCTTTAAAACATTAATTTTTAGTATGACATTTAAAGAGAATGTTGGTGGTTTGGTGATGAACTGTGCAAGAAGTAGACTTAGTTCGGGACCAACGCAAAACCAGATTTCTCTCTACTGCCAACAAGAAGGTGATTCCAACATGTTGAATATAAACAATTTGTACAAAGCTGACAGGAATATCTTCAACCCACTTTATTTTATTAACTGTCTATGTCCAGTTCTTTTGTTAAGTCATTAGACTTAATTTCAAAGTTCATGTTATGATAATTACTTGTTATGTGTGAGGAATCATATAATTTCACTGAGCACAAAGAGCTGTGTCTTACCTCCCAATGTTGACATGCTGCCTGAGTCTCACACTCATACTTGTTCTTCACAGAGTCCAAACATAGCTCTCTGTAGATACCTGACAGAGAGAGGAAGAGAGGAGAACAAACAGTGTGTGTTAAATGCTTGGGCACTGTACAGAATGTCCATTGTCAGTGTGCCAAGGCTCTGCGGGTGTGTGTGTGTGTTTGTGTGTTTAAGTTACCTGCCACCTTTGTGCGGACCTGCATGTTTTCCAGCAGAACTGCCAGAGGCTCCAGATACTCTGCTGCCCGTCCAGCTTCCACCTCTGACAGCTTGCTATTTACCTGGCTGAGACGCTCACGATACAACCTACAAACAAACAAAAAAAATAACAAATGTATTAAGAGTTTAATATGTTAAATATTCAAAATGGAAAAGAGGTGTTATATCAGCCTTACTGGTCTTTTAGATCTGTGAATTGTTTCTCTAGGTTGGACATTTCATCAAGGCACTCCATCCTTCTCCGCTCACAATCCTCCTCATCCATTTCTGAAACACATAGTCAGAAAAACACAATCAGAAATGAAGAATGCACCTTTGTTTTCACATCAATCAGAGTTGTAAGTAAATATCCTACCTGAGGTGTCTCCATCCTCAGAGACAGAGGAGGTGTCTGAATCCTCCTCTTCTGTGCTGGATGCCTCATGCTCCTGCTCCTCCACCTCCATCTCCTCTGCAGTGCTCTCCTTCTTTTCCCGATCACGGTGCACTGGCATGGCAGCGAGTCAATTTGGACTGCTGGAAATAAAGAGAGAGTGTTATTCTGGGACAACAATAAAGGAGTAGTATGATTGACATAGCGGTATTCTGTAGCAAAGGAATTCATCTTTAATCATCAACTCCTATGCCAAGATGACATATTGGTACATTTATAAGTTTTTCTTTAGACTATACTGTCTACACCTGTGTATCTATCTGCAAGGATATAGTAGAAAAAAGGGTTTTATTTATTTTCAAGAAGTAAATCGTTCTGATTCTTCGAAGCTGCGAAAAACACTGTTAGGTCAGGTCCATGCAAACAACAATTATCCAGTTTGCACAATTATGTTAACTTAACTTTCATGCAATGCTATTTCAAATGAAGATGACAAAAAGTCTTAGTATGGTCTACTCGTATCACTTTAAAAGATGAAAAAAAATCTACAACAAACGACAGCAGACTATTAGCATCACGCTAGCATGCTCATATCCTAGTATATATAGGCAGTTAGCAATATTAGCACTGGTACACGCTTGTAAGCAGTCAGAACAACAACAAAACAAGATATTTACTCACTGGGTAGTTTAATAGTGAGTGGTTTGCTGTAACTCTTTCAGCAAATTCTCACGTTTCAGTCGTGTATCCCAGCTAAGCTAAAAACAAAATTTTACAGAGCGCTCTTATTTTCACAGGGAACTGTAGTTTTCTCTGGTGGGACTATTCGCGTCACTGTATGGCGGCCAGGACATTTTGAACTTCATTACCCAGAAGGCAACACTTCCCCTTGAGGCATCTTTATGTGTCTTAATTTACTTTTGAACGTTATGTGTGTCATTAAAGGGAAATCGCACATTTTTTCTGATGCCATAAAGTGATGAAGTTCAGTTCATGTAAAATAAATGTTTGCTTGTTGAACTATTTCGACGTTGAATTTCTCTGTTATCCATTATTTTGTTTTCCCTCCTCCCTCCTCCGCCATGATGTTTTCTAAGTGCACAGCGGAGCTCGCTGAGCAGCTACTTTAGCCGTCAGGCTGCGGGCTGTTGTGGAAGGGAGGTGCGATGGATGGATGCTTCACTCCGCTACGTTTTCCTGATTTTTCCTGCTGTAAACAGAATGAGCCCTGTATCACCGTTTTCCCTTGATACTCTGTGCGCGGCTGCGAGGGGCTGCTAACACGCAGCGGGGCGTTAGTGGATGATAAAGGAGCAACGGTTTACGTTTTACTTTGAAGATTAACCCAAGCTGAAGCTGTCCAAGCGGCTACAGAGCTAGCTCCTCCCTGCTGTCTACCATAGCATTGGTGTGTCTCCTGCCCCAGGAATGTTCTCTAAAAAGCCTCATGGAGACGTTAAAAAATCAACACAGAAAGTGTTGGACCCAAAGAAGGATGTTTTGACGAGGTTGAAACATCTGAGGATAGTCATAGGTGAGTGAAAATCATTTGACAGTTAACAGGTTAGCATCTATGTGCAGATCTGTGCCCACAGGGAATGGCACAGTAAACTTATCTCCAAAATCACTACATTCAAAGTTAGGTTAATATTTGCTGGAGCTACGACATTTCTCAATAGATTGTATGATCATTACATATTATCAAGTATCCACTTCAGACTTCGGTATCTAAGTCCCAGTCTCTTTAAAACCACTTAATCACACACTTAAATGTCACCAAAGTCATTTCTATATAGTTTTGATTTTTGATTATTGAATTTTAATAAGTACCGATGCTTGCTGTATCCAGTCAAACCAATCAAGTAGAAGTAGCTGTTTCGTGTTGACAGTAATTCCATCATTTTGTTACTGTTTCGATGTTTTTTTAGTCTGTTTAGCATAGTCTGATTATTTTTCGATGCTAAGAATGAAACTGACTGAATCATACTAAGTCACTATGATGCTCTAGTGTGTTACTCAGGCTGTTGTGATTTGTTCAGGGTAATGTCTAAGTGCCGGACAAAGACCCGGTGTGTGAGAAGTGATGTGTGTTTTTCTTAATCGTGAGAAGGAAAAAGACATTCCTGTCTTCCACACTTTCATTGGTCCATATGCATGGAAGATAGGGGGTATGTCAGTGTAAGAGGTATAAATAAGTAATGAAGTATCTGTATGTGTATATTTTTCTCTGACAACCCACTGGCTCCCACAGGACACACCCACAACTCTACACACACAGGATAGGGAAAAAGCCTCTACTGTTTCCTCTCCTTGTCGACATACAGTAGCTCAACTTCCTGTTTCTATTGTAAGAGCTTCTGGACCCTGCTTATATGTGTGTGTGTGTGTGTGTGTGTGTGTGTGTGTGTGTGTGTGTGTGTGTGTGTGTGTGTGTACAGGATGGAAAGAGAGGGGTGTGCCCCCTCTCCTTGCTCTGTGGGGAACACAAGACCTTGATAACCATCACAGAGACAAATACACAAACACACTTGCAGGCATATTGTTTGAAAGGGAACGCTCAGACAGCTGAACAATAGTCAAAGAGCTTTCAAGATCATACCAGACCAGCGCTAGAAGGAAATTCATGTGGGCAATGTTAGACCAGCATGAACAGAAATTATGATAGAAGCACTTCTACTTAGTGTGCAAACAAGCTCAAGCTTCTCATCCACATCAAAAGTGGCTTGTTTATGTTGCACGTTGTCATGCAGTCATCACTCTCCCATCAAAAAATAAGGACCCTTACCATATGTGTGTTCACCTTTTATCCAATATATGAAACACAAGGATGGGTACCAAATTTGGTACTTTTATAGACACCGACTGAATCCTGTCAGTAGTACCCACCGCCAATTCATGTACTATTAAACAGTACCATGTTTCAATACCTAAAGCATCCTTATGACTGTGAGGGAGTGGAAGAGAAAGAGATTTTTTTAATGCTGCACATGAGCATAGAGTACATAGAGTTGGGTTTTAATGTGTGCATTATTAAGAAAAAGCACCGTAGTTGCAGTTATTTTATGAAGTTGTAGTTAATTTGGGTAAGGGTTTCATGTGAAAGAAATTTGTCAAACAGCTTAGTGTTGTTGCTTTGATATATTTGTCTAACTTTATATATTGAGAAAAAGTTATGTTTAATTGAAGCATTACACAAAAGTAACAAAAGTTGGTGCAGCTTAGTACTGATCCAGATTCCCAGGTACCAGGCGCATTGATACTGTATGGGTTTAATGTGAAAGGTACCCATGTCTAATGCAACAAAGAGTGTGCATCAAAGTGTTGGGTAATTTTCTGAATCTTTTGAAATCCAGCAATTCAAACCTAATCTGATAAGTGGTCTAAGAAGAAGCAGTTTCATCACTTCATAGGGCTTTTGATGCAACATTGTTATTAAGTAACCATCCGCTCTGCCTGATACACCCGGCTCAGTTACCGATGCCAGATCAGAAACGAAACAGCCTGTCCAGCAGTTGTATATAATACATTAACCTTGAATCATGAGGAATTTAGAACCATTATTTAAACACTTGTGTGTTATGTAACCCTGTGTTTGAGGGCTATCATGTGAAGTTTGTGTCATGCCTGAGGAAACTACCTGTGCATCAGAAAACAAGGTCAAAGTTCTGGTTTTTAATAGGAGGAAGTCAAACGTAACTGTCACAACAATCAATGAGGAATTTATAATGTTGCTTTTTGTCAATTTACTCATTCAAATAAGGTGACTCATGAATGCTGTTTTGTTTGGATCACCTTGAATAGGCCTGACTGTCTGATATGCGTTTCAAAGATCTTGGCCAGCAAGAAAATCAATACAAATAACAATAACAATCACTCAATAGATGTGAATACTTAAGTTGAATCAGACAATGCAGACAGTCTAAATCTAAATAGTATTCTCCATAGCATTTAAAACTATGGAGTGTAAATAGACTTTGCTGGAAGAAATACACTATCACACTTTCACTGAATCTTAAGTGTAGCTGTGTGTTGTTATTACAGTTTTCATACTGTATTATTTTTATTGTATATAAAAAACAGAAACTATGCAATGACTTCATATTTAAAACACACACACATTATACAACAAATGAAGAGAGTCCCTTTTTATTCCTCTAATTTAGGGTACAAGTGATATCAAATGTAGATGATTCCCTCTGCTGTTTAAGAGGGAGGTGGTACTAAATTAATATATATTTAAAAAACCTACAAATTTGATGTATGGATTTTTTTTGCTCTCTGTGGTCTCATTTTTCAGTTTAGTATAAAGTCCTTTACCCCTGTGGGTTCAGGACAACCATTGCTAAAGCCTGATGTAACTCAACAGTGTCTTCAGAGCAGTGTAACATCATCAAATTTGAACATTTATTACATCAGTGTTACAATTTATTTACATTTTATGAACTATTAACTGTTAACCACTCTTAAAAATATTTACACAGTTTACAGTCTCTATGTCTACATGAATTTTTTAAGTCTTCTTTGGCTAGTCCAGACATGTTGCTAACATCGCTTGTGATACATTCAGGTACCATCAGAAACTTTAGAACCTGATGTTTACGTCAGAACTTTTTCAGTTTTTGGATTGGACAAACCACTTGTAAATGTCAGTCATTTCAAAATAAGAGGTTTCTGCTCCGGGTTTGGGATTCAGAGGGTTAAAAACTTGATCACAGTTGTTGACTTGATGTAGAGAAAGAGGAAGTATAGCAGCTCTGTTTGGATTGGACACTAACATGTGAGGTGTGAAAACACTGCAATGATGATGATTTGTAACAGCAGTTTGTCTGTGTGTTTGAAGCCCAGTCAGGTTTGTACTTGACGGTTTAATACTCAGGGGCAGAAGATAGCACAGGTAATCAGTTAGAAAGATATGTTGTGTTAAAATGTCAGCCCACAGAGGATAAAATAGAAACCACCCTGCTAGCTCCACCAAGACCTTACAAGGGCATCCACTATTGCATAGAACACAGATGCCCTCAGTGTGTGTGTGTTGCAAAATTCAGCTTTCAGGCTTCTTATAAACAAACCCAGAGGCTGTCACCTGCGGTGTCGCTCAGAGTGTGTGGCAGTGCATACCCATAAGTCTGTTATCTGTCAGTTCTGACACTGAGCTATCCTCCTCTAATGACACACAGCGATGTCAAGAGGCAGAGAATCAGCCTGAAACGTTTCATGATAAACTCCATATACTTTTAGAGCAGTGAACACTGAGCTGACTGAGGTCTGTGGTTTACTGCTTATTTAGAGAAGCCTGATGCTGCTGAGAAGTGACATTAGTCAAATAAACTTCCCCAGATGAAAGGTCATGAACGTGTGGTCTGCAGAATGTTTTCTCATCTCTCTCACTTACTGATGCAGTTAAACTAAAAATAGAAGATGTGTGATTCTTCATTTAGAATGAAATCAAAAAGTCTCATCTACTCTCTCTCTCTCTGTTTTTATAACTATTTTTTGTTCAATGCTGTCAAAGTCTTGTCATCTTTCTAACTCATTTCTTGTCTGGCTGACTTTTATTTTCCAGAAAATGCTGAGCCTGCAGAGCTGAAACAGTTCTTTGATCTGAATTACTCTCATATCTATTATGTCTTCTTTGAGAACTTTGTCACCATTGAGGTCAGCCTCAAACAAAAAGGTACGTTTGACTCACTCTTTCCAATTAGAAGTAAACAATCAGCGTTACCTTTATTTGTGTGCATCTCTCATATTTGAGAAGATTTTGGAACAATTCATTAATCCATCTGGTAATTTGGTTAGATTTAGTTCATTTCAGTTCAAAGTAAATTGATAATTGAATCACAGAATATTTTTTAACCAAACTTAGAATTATTAATAGACAATAAAGACAAGGTGTCTTTTAAAATAATCTGTTATTGTGTTTATTACTTTTCCAAGAGATGAAGACAAGACTGACTGTACAAACAGAAATAATCAAGTCTTTATCACACACCAGACCCTGCATTCTCACTATGTAGTTAAACTGTAAAAGTAGGCAGAAAAAAACACTGCATGACTGAGCTTGTTGTGTCACCTAAGATTGAAAATTGATGCTGCGGTGTTAAAAATTTATATAAATGAAAACAATTAACGACACTAACTTTGGCTGTTGTTACCACTTGCTCTGTATTCGACAACCACTTTAAACTTTGGTTTAAGAAACATTTCTGTCACATCAGGCCATGTTGTTGGTTTCATGTAACTCAGGTTTAACATAAACTGTGTTATATAATCATCACTTAACATCACATCTCCTGTAGATGTTATGATAAGCACAGATTTTGCTGAGTCAAGGCTAGAACTTTTTTCCAGTGTTAAATAAGGACAGCTGTGGGTGTTTCCTCACCCTTAAACACTGTAGCATGAACTTGATGAGGTCTTATTAGGTGAAATTGGCACTAGAATAAACTTTCATATTCTCTTTTCTACTGAACATACAGTTGAGCACTCTTTTGGGAAGTTTCCCCTCCGTCTTTACTCAGTCCTCAAGACTAAATGTCGCAGGTGGAGAGGAGACTGTAAAAATGCTTAGCTGTGTTTGAAGTTGTTTTCTCATCTTGAGCTATGCAACACTACATGACCAGCCCAACCACAGTCTTCAGACACTGAGCACAGAAAAACACAGCAAAGCTCCAATTACTGGATCACAATAAATTTGAAACAGAGCCACTGACTATTTTGTGTGACAAGTTTACTGATCCAGGATGTCATGAACTAGTGCACCCTGAACTGTATTGCCAAGCACAGTCTCCAGGAGGGCTGGGTAATTAATTGCAAATTAGATTAAATCACAATATGGCCTGCCCTGTAACCTGAAATGTGTCAGACAACCAGTTTTTTTTCTGTGGATGCTATATGCTCTACATCAGTGTTACTAAATTCTGCTCAACCAAATTTCAGGTTTTCATTCTCTCTCATAATCATCAACATTTTAATAAATAAAGGTTTGAAATAATTCCCTCCACATATAATGTGTCCACATGATGTTTGATTTTCACTTCCTGGAATGAGTGACAAAAAGTGATGAACTTTTCATTATATTCAAAGCTTTTAGGTGTACCTGTATATGCTAAAAGAGTTTTTTTGGTGGATTGTTTTTTTATTTAACAAAAAAAGTTACTTTTTCCCCCTCATATGTTTTTCTTACTCAAAATGAGAATAATATTTATTAAATACAATGTATATGTCAATAATAATATATTTCATCACCTTCAATATAGCAATTGATTTCAACAGCACATTAGATGGGGTCCCAAAAAATAAATGCACAGTTTATCGCATTCATATGGAAAAATAATTGCAATAAGAAAAATTTTGCAAATCGTTCAGCTCTTATCTCCAGTTTGGATCAGTGAGTCTTCATGTCCGCTAACAATCACAATTTTTCCCCTTCATTGTGTGTTTTTCAGGTCACAAGTCTCAGAGGGAGGAGCTGGACTCAATCCTCTTCATCTTTGAGGTAATAAAATGTTTTCACAAACTTATAATTAAAAACTCAGAAAACTTTTACAGCAGGACAACACAGAGTAAAGCACTGATATGATTTGTAGTTCAGGTGTTGATCAGTTTCTACTGTCCATCTGTCTGTAGGTGGTCTCAGCCAGCACCAGCTGGCATTGACCTCATACTCAAACCACTGGCATTTAGCAACACTCAGTACTGCGTGGTGTTGCTTAGAGCAGTCAGGATAAGATAGCAGAGGCTGTGTGTGTGTGTGTGTGTGTGTGTGTGTGTGTGTGTGTGTGTGTGTGTGTGTGTGTGTGTGTGTGTGTGTGTGTGTGTGTGTGTGTGTGTGTGTGTGTGTGTGTGTGTGTGTGTGTGTGTGTTGCTGACCTCTATTTGCCCCAGCACACTCTTCAAACCCAGAACAAGTCAAAACAGAGCAGCATTTGGCATGTGCTGAATACACTGTAGGTTTTTCCTGATAGGTTTAATGAGTGAAAATTTGAAGACAAATTACGCCATTAGCGTGATCTGTTTCCACAGGCTTTATTTGATTTATGTAATTACGTTTTTTTTCTGAAATGTTCTGAATCCAGCAAACTAACAAATCTTCATAAATTATTAGTAAAACAAGTTTGATTAATCAGTGTAGATTTGAATGTTGGCCTAGTTGGTACACCAGTTTTGTTTGAAGGATAAAACACCCACAAAACATTAATACTTAAAGCAGTTAAAACTTAGATGTTATGTCTAATTATGTATTAATGTTTTTATTTCCTTCAGAAAATTCTCCAGTTGCTGCCAGAGAGAATCCAGAGCAGATGGCAGTTCCATAGCATCGGTAACTTACACAAAAGCACACTCGGCCTCTGTTGACATTCCTTAGTACATGTTACAATGTTACAGTCCAGCTTATACATGTGCACAGCAGATCAGATCATCCCAGCTGTGTCTGTTTGAATCAAGTTGAACCGGTTCTGGGCAGTGCTGCCTCTTCAGCAACAGATTATTTTATGTCAAAGACCAACCTGTCCCCAACAATGCATCCAGGAGAATGCACAGAACCAATGCTATTTTATGCTGCATGTTTTAATCCTGAAGTATCAAACTGTTGAGTATCTCTGACGTCCCAAAAGACAGGTTGTGCTGTTTTCTCTCTAAGAGCTTGTATGAGTTTCCTGTATTACCGACTATTTTTGCTTTTAGAGTTGAAATCTCTCAGCTGTCAAATTTTGAGGTTTTGAGGTGGATCGATTTTCATGATCCACCTTGTGTCCCTCCTGTTGATTTTTTTTTCTCATTGCTCAAACTTGCCAGGTCAGATTCAGGGTCAAAAACCCGAAAGCATATATCCTAGAGAACATTAGTTTAATAAATGATGACAGCTTTGGAGCGTGGCAACAGCAGAGAAGGGTTCTGGAGTGCTTTAAAATTTCTTAGGGACACATTAGCTGAAATGAAACATTTCTGGAAGAATCGGATGTCAGAGACAGCTGTCAGAAACGACATGTTGAGCTCTAAATTATGTATAAATCCTTAGATAGAAGTCATCTGAACAACAGTTTGAAGCCTAAAATTAGCCCTACCTTATTGCAAATCTGGAAGTCTTTGTGCTTGAGTTTGAAATAACCTGACAGATTTATTTCTCTCTCTCAGGGCTGATCCTGAAGAAGCTGTTGCACACTGGGAACTCTCTGAAGGTACTGCTCTGATTCACTGTTAGCTCCATGGCAACGTATCAGTCAACGCCTCATAAATCCTGGTGCTGTCTCCTCTGAAAGAGACACTCTCAGCCACATCTCCTTTCTTCTTGTTTCTGATTGAGTTAGTGACATTATTATTTCATTAAGTAGGAAATGTTGGATGCAGTGTGGTTTAGTTGAACTACAGCACCAAAACTGCACAGCTCTGTCTCAGTGATGCTCTAATGTTCAATGTATAGTTAGTTGCACCAAGGGTTTTCTTTTTGCTGCATTAATAAAATGAGTTTTTTCCCTCATGGCAAAATAAGCGAAAAATGGATTCTTAAATAAAAACAACTCTGTGAGTTTTATGTCCAAACTTGAACCCTCTTTCAACCTGTTTTACTTTTTAGATCCGTCGTGAGGGCGTGCGTTTGTTCCTGCTGTGGATGCAAGCACTCCAGAGTCATGCAGAGCGGGAGCAGCTCTGCATGTTTGCCTGTTTGATTCCTGGTTTCCCAGCTCCACTCTGCCACGGGAGCCCACGCACACTGGACACTCTGATCAACCCGCCACTGAGTTTAGCAGAGAGTCAGTATCAAACACACTCACACACTGTACGTAGAGTGGAGTTAGGTTGATTGGGCTCAGATTTTTACAGCATTTAAAAGATTAGATAGTTCTTATGTAACGGCACATTTTGTATGAATCATTGTGTTGTGAATATTAAATCCCCCCAATTTCACTTCCCACAGCTCAGGTGACCCCAGAAGAGATCACTCCATTGGTTCCTCCTCAGTCAGGTGACAAGAATCAGGAAGACCTCACTGCTTACTTTTTAGAAGCGCTGCTTAAATACATGGTAAACCAGGTATTATCCTCCTTTCTTACTAACACTTCTAACACTACATAATTACACTTCTGAATGTTGTGATGCCTCACTGTGACTATTAATGATAAAAATAAAGTGCAAAACACCTACAGAAGAATCATCTAATCCCTCACAGCTTCACTAACTCTCCTCAAATACACATTTTAAGAATTACTGAAATGATCAGACTTGGTCCCTGTGTTTCCTCTCCCCTCTCACACATACACACTTCACACACTGATAGCATTCTCCCCTAAAACAATGGTCCTCTTCTCCACTTGACCCTATTTTCAGTGTGTATTGTGCTCTTTGTAACATGAGCTTGTTTGTCTTTGTGTGTGTCCACCAGGCCAAATCTCTGGAGTGGCGTTGTAAAGAGAACCATGAGCGTGGCTTCAACTTCCTCTTTGGTCACTTTAGGAAGTTTTACCTTCCTCACATCTTCCCCAACTTTGCTATGGAAACCAGTCTGTACAACCCCATACTGGGTCAGTAACTACAGAGCTGATTAGCTGCTGGATACTTAACAGCCATTTTGGATCATAAAACAGTGATGTGTTAATGTCGCCCGCCCTATTTAAATAGTTTCCTTTCATCATGCAGACGTGCCTCCAATGCGCCCCAAGCCGTACTATAGCGTGTTGCGAAGGGAGCAAGATGGTGGTGAACCACTGTTCTGTACCAAGGAGAGCTTCCTCCAGGCTCGGGTCATCTTCATCCGCTGGCTGGTTTCTTTCTGGCTTGAGCCGAGACCTAACACTCAAACACATATCCCAGGAACAGAGGGGGAGATTGTCCCAAAGAACATACAGGTAACATTTTCAGCCACGTTTCATCACATTGATCACTTTGCATGGGTGCTTGCAGGGTGCTTGGAAATGACTGTGCCCACTTCCTCCTCATTTGTTTGCATTGGCAAACATTAAAATGGTAGAACAGAGTGGGTTAAACTTTGCTCTGTCATTAAGGTTTTTGAATTATTGACTATTTGTCATCCACAAAAATGATATTTGGTAGTCCCTGCTACCTAATTCACTGGACTGATAGCAGGAAAAGCTATTATCACTATATTTATCAGCATCTCACTTTCCAAGCTGTATTTCTGTTTTCTCCTCACTCCAGCGAGCAGCAGCTGGACTGGCGGCTCGATCTGCAGGCAGCTCAGATGACAGCGGTGGAGGTGGAATCCGGTCCGACAGTCACCTGGAAGGAAGTGGAGGCTCTTCAGGATCAGGTGGAGGCAGCATGGGGATATCAGGGGGTCCAGGGACTGTGGAGCCGGAACAAAGCCACTCAAACACTTCCACGCTAACAGAGAGGGAGCCCAGCTCCTCCTCTCTCTGCTCCATGGATGAAGAGCAGCTGACAGACATGGAGGTGGTGAGGAGAGTACTAACCTGCTCCAGAACCAACGTCAACTTTATCACTGAGATCTTTAGACAGGTAAGGGAGACATATCTTTACTGTCATTTCCTCATGCTTACAGTTTGTTGAATCTCCAAGTTTCCTTTTTTCATGCACTTTGCCAATTGCTCCAGAAGGTCATTTGAATTAAATATATTTGTTTCTCTCAGGCATTCCTCCTCCCCATGTGTGAAGCTGCAGCTATGCGTAAAGTAGTGCGTGTTTATCAAGAGTGGATCTCCATGGAGGACAAGCCAGTGTTTATGAAAGAGCCAGAGGAGGGGCCCTATCCCATAGCCTCCGGAGGTAGTCTGGATTCTGGCTCTCAGCATGGAGACAAGGAGGATGAGGTGAGGGCTGACCTGAAGAAGAAATACTATCCTCTGAATGCTTTAATTAAAGTAAGGGCACATCAGCAGAGCTTTGTCAAGAGATTTACAAAGTAAGCTGAGGTAGCTAATTGAGGATGGGTCCTGACTCAACTGTGATGAACTGACTTTTCCTCCAAATGACCCTAAATAACATGAAAACAAAGCTCAGCTTGTTTCAGAGACAGGCGATCTTGTGATTGGGATGAAAACCAGAAACAGAGACTAAATTCAAACTGGTTCTTGGATACTTATCATCCTTGAACTTTTACTTGACTTTATAATGGCCTACATCAGAAATATTTATGCAACATACTACTTCTGGCAGTTCTGTTTGATAATAAACTGGGTATTCAGATTCTCTACCCTTCAATCACTACAAACACAGCATAAGATCTTCAAAAGTGTAAATTTACTTCATACAAGTAAGTGAAAAAGCAGCTTAACATAACATAGCAACTATAACTTCTTTGTTCTGCCAAATATTTTTTTATCATTTAATTGTCACTGCAGACTTTTTGCAACCCAAACAGAAATCATGTTTTGCCTCTGGCAGTGGAAATCTTGTGGTCACAAACCCCAGATAACAAAGAAAGACTGAAGAACAGGACCCTGGGAAGTCAAACTGTTCATCCAGCTCATACAAAGTTCTAGCCGTAGCACAGGTGGTCTCTTCAATCTTCAGTAAAGATGCTGTTAGCGCTAGAAACCACAGAGTCAATAAGAACAGACAGAGGAGGTTTAAAGGTTTGCTGTATTACTGCTTTCAGTTTTTATCACCTTGGTCCACTTCTAGCAGTCAGTTCTGTGGTTTGTGGTCACTTAAAGCCTCCACTTGTAAGATTTATGCCTGCCTGATGTACTTTCCTGTTTTGCACCCTATGCAGGCAACAATCATAACGCTGAAAACATAAAATAACTCAAATGAGTGAAAGTTAACTCAAACACTGGGAAAATAACAAATTTCCACAGATATTTGTTGAAAGGACCAACAGGTTCTCCCAAAAAAAAAACAAGCAAAAAATACTAAAATCACTTATGTTTTTCTGAGAATTACACTTAATTCATAAGTGTATTCATTGTATCAATATTATTATGAGTGCAAATGCAAACTGAGAACTCTGCATGCATGTTTGATCTCATTTTCAGGGAATGAACAAAGTGGTGGACAGTGAATTGTTGGAGTACAGTGTTCATGCTGGAGTGCAGACTACACTGCAGGTTAGTCCATACGAGTTTAAAATACCACCCTGTCTATTTTGTAATCACTGTCCAAAAGCAATATTTGTTTCATCCTCCGGTTTTATTTTGTGTTCTCCTAGCATTGAAACTATTAAACATATAGGTGACTTGCTTATTTTTCAGGTATTTATCACCCACTCCTCAAATGTTTTCCTTTTGGAGCCAGCCAACGACATCAAGATCCTTTTAGAGGAGCACGTGGACATGTGCAAGAGAGTCCTGAACATCTACCGCAGCCTTGTTATGCACGAGACAATGGACCAGAAGTCATGGTAATTAAAGAAGAGAAAAAAGTTGACACCAAATGTGTAATGAACAATATTTTGTTTACCGTTTTATTGACACTGATTGCAATGTATGCGTTTCAAGGGAGCAGATCTTACTGGTTCTGCTGAGGGTGACAGAGTCAGTGATGAAGAGACCTCCCTCCATTATGCCCCACGGCAAGAAGAACAACACACTGTCAGGCCGACTGGCTGGACCCATCTTTCAGGTGAGATGCAAAAACTACATGGAGCATTATAACAAATCTAAAGTGTTATCAATGATGTGATTGAAGGAAACAGGATAACGTGTCTGTATAAAAAGAATACATGTATATTCAAACTTTGTAGCAGTGCAATGGAAAACTGCTGATTAAGGACAAACTTTGCTCTAAATAATTTACCATCCTGACCTCATGGACAGTGTTAAGGAGTTGCTGCAGTGCATTAAGAAACCTGGGGTGAATGTTATACTCCCACACAATCCAAGCAAAGATGTTAGAGTTGTATTTTCATTGAATGAAACTCTGCTTGAATTTGAAAACACGATGTAGAACTTTGGAAGCAATCATTTAGGAATCATGTAAAAATGTGCAAAAATGATCACACAACATCATAATTTTTTATCTGTGCATTCACTCGGTGCTCTACAATGGAAAGTTCAGACTTTATTTTCTTTTTGCTACAAATAAATTATTTTCTCTTTATTGCCAGACCCTGATAGTTGCCTGGATCAAGGGGAATCTAAACGTCTACATCAGCAGGGAACTGTGGGATGACCTCCTCTCTGTTCTCTCCTCTCTCACCTGCTGGGATGAACTGGTCACTGAGTGGTCACTCACCATGGAAACACTCACCAAGGTACCTAACCTTGTTTCACTTGTTACCCTACAAGTATAATACCTTCTGCCACCACAAGAAAAAAATGGTTTGTAGAAGTAGCAGTACAATTACCAGTCAGCAATGTTAAGTTTTTGCCACCCAGACCAGGATGGCAAACTAAGCTTGAACATAATCTAACAGTCCTTGTGCCTTTGTGTCTCAGGTGTTGGCCAGAAACCTGTACAGTGTGGATCTAAATGAACTCCCCCTGGACAAACTCAGTGAACAGAAGCAGAAGAAACACAAAGGAAAAGGTCAATCATCCTTAACAATCCCTTTTGTTTGTTTTAGTACTCATCACGTAAATCATGCTTAAGGCAGCACCAGTTAATCTGATGGTTTTTCAGTGAGCAAGTATTGACTGAGGTCATTTCTTTTGCTCACATGAAAGAGGCGTGGTGAATCAGGGAAGAACATCATGTAACTTTTGATACTTGGGGTCAAACTTTCCAGAAGTTTCAGTTTCTTTCCCAGCATACCTAAACACAGTCAAAAGTTATTAGACCTAAACAAAGGCAGCTGCATTTTTAATATCTCTCTGGTGATTTTTTTTTACATTATGTTAAAATGTCTATTGGCTTTTTTCACCATGTAATCCCAAATTAACTGATACAAACATTTTCACATCACAATCCTCAAAGCACCCCATAGAAGCTTTTAAGTTGTCTTGGTTTTGGCGCCCCTGTGGACATTATAACACCTGTTATTTCTGGACTGATTTTGTCCTCAATATGCGCAACTAACCCCTGCCAGGTGTTTCAGGTTCTTTTATTTTGTTTTGTTTTAAAAAAGGTATAAAAAAGGAATAATACATCTTTGTGCTGCTGTTTTTGTTTTATTTTTTTTAGGTCATATAGAGACATTAAAAGTATCTTTTGTCTGCTTTTAGCCAACACAAAATCCTTGCAAGGACTTAAAAAATGTATGTTGAAAGTAAAAAGTGAGACAACAACTTCAGGCCATACATTCAACAGTTATGGCACTGAGTAGTTTTTCTGCCAGATATTGATCTTGAAGAGTGACATTGCAAATCTAGGTTAGAGATTTTAAAGGATACAGTATAAAAGTAGAAAGTGATGTTTAATGAACCAAAGGAGGACAGCAAAAAATAATAAGAGTGCATCACAAATAGAAATACATGTATTGATATAGATCTACAATACCATAGGATTTTCTCTTCATACGAAACCAAGCCACTTCAATGTCAGTTCTGAAGTTAATGTGAATCAGGAAATAATGTTTGACTCCATCTGCCTTCCCCAGGCATAGGTTCAGAGGGCCAGCGACAGATAGTGGATCGTTCTTTCTCTAAAGGCTGGAGCAGAGACCAACCAGGCCAAGCAGCAGCCATGAGGCAGCGCAGCGCCACCACCGCTGGATCACCAGGCATCGAAAAGGCCAGGAGTATTGTCCGCCAGAAGACTGTGGGTCAGTATCTCTCCTCTAGATGACTCAGTAAACTTCAAAAGAGTGTTAAAGGAGCGGGACATTAAACAGCAGGGATCTGTCTTTCCTCAGCACACTTCAGACGCTTTTTCCGCCTCTATATCAGCTGTTTTTAATCAGACGTCTCTTCCTTCCCTCAGCCAGATCAAGTGGTGTATACTTACTGTCAGTCCTCCTCCTCCTCCTCCTGGAGTGTTGTTTAAGCAGATCAGACAGAGGTTGTGACGATCAAAACAAACCAGGGGATTGTGGTGTTAAAGTCAAACCTAAAAAAGAGCCTGGAAGATAAAGCTGTTGAGTCATCTGTACACTGAGACCATCTTTTATCCGGAAGTGCTGAACATTTAGAGATGAATTCAGTCTCAAGTTGTGTGTCAAATATGTAAACTAGGAAGCTGAACATGAAACTTTCGACCATCATGCTTTCTTCTGAACAGTTGTAATTATCAGCGTGGTTTCACACTCCTCCAAGTCATTTAGGGGTTTTTGTCTGAGAAATTATCGACAATAGACCCGGATATTATATGAATATCTTCAATTCTTCAATCCAGTGAAGGATCTGCACACTTTTCTGTTGGTACATTTTGGATTAAAGGTCTGAGTAAGTCCAATCACCACAAATAAACTGTTAGCCACTGCCAATATAAAGTTTCATAGAAATGGTGGTATGTGTTAAAAAGTTTTCCTAGTCTTCCTAGAAGTGTGTCAAACTTGAACCACCAAAATCCTTAGACACACATGAGGTGATAACTCTTCATCAGAAGGTCAAATTCTCCTCGCGCTCATCTTGTTCTCTGGAGAAGATGGACCCAGTTGCCTCTTTTTCTTTTTTCAATAAGTGAAAGCCCCACAAAACTGTTCCCACTGTCCAATGACTCTGTTATCTCTCAGACTTTTATGTCCCAAGATCATTGCAGCTGAATTCAGTGCGAAAGGTTTTCTTAAAATTTTTAATCAGGAAAAAGATCCAGAAAATGCATCTAAAATGAGTTAAAGACTCTTTGCTACAGCTGTTACTCTGATGGTAAAAATCAAAGACCGTTGTAATAAACTAGTTATATTACAACAAGAAGCTCTGAAAGCATTCAAGAAGTTTTGCAACAGTTTAATAGTTTTCAACATTCGCTTCTCTAGTGAGAAAAACTCTGCAATTTGCTTCCTTTTACAGACAAAGAAAGCCCAAGATGTAATGTGACAAAAAGGATTTTCAGGATGAGTTAACTGTCCCACTCCTTCTTGATGAGCAGGTTATTGTGTTTTGTGATGTTCAGTAGGTTGACTCAACAGTTATGCCAAAACTCTTTCAGCCTTCAATCAAGATTGATTGATTTTAGATGTTATATTTAGCTTTGTGAAGTTATAATTTTAAGCATTTTTTTCTTGTATATCTAACTCTCAGCTTATTTGAAATTATTGTAATGAGTCAAAATTTTAAAATAAGCTGGCTTGTATTAATTCCAGTGGTTCACCTGTGTGTGGCCTCAAGACAATATTGTTTTGTACAAAGTGCAAAGCTGCCACCAGCCGCTCACTGTCTCACTGTCTTTCCTCCAGAGCTGACCCTGTCTCACTGACTCCTTCACCTCCCCTGTCTTCAATTTTTTTCCCCCTCCCTTGGAACTTTCTTATTTTCCTCTCTGTCCTGTTACATGGTTACTAATTCCCAGTTTTTTCCTCTACATTATCTCCCCATGCTTTGTCCTGCAATAATGATCTTCTTTCATTCCGTTTCCTTCGCCTATTTGTGTCTTAAACAAACCTTTTTACCCTCTTTCTTCTGTCTTGTTGTTGGTTTCATTCCTGTCATGTTTCCATTCACTGTACATCCCTCTCTTTCACCTGTTTCCTTTCTTAACTTGTAAGAAATAGCGTCTTACCTCCTCTGATGTCTTACTTTCGATCTTTACTTTCTTTTTCTGTCTCATACTCCTCCCCCTTATTCTGTCTCTCTTCTATCTGCCCCCCCTCCCCTCTTCAGCCCTGCGTAGCTGTTCTACGGGGGACTCTCTGCTGTCCTCAGCCTTTATCCGCAGTGCTAAGAGTGCTCCTGCTCTGGCTCCGCCTCTTCCTGTCCTCCTTCACCACCACCACCCTTTACTACCCCCCCTTGCCGACCAGCTGGCAGGTACACACTCTTTGCACTACCTGTCTGCCTGCGTCACCCCCTGCCTGCAAAACTTGACTTCTGTGTACTTCTATCACAAACTGTGACTTCATGTCCAGTATTTTTTCTATCAGCTCAAAAAAGTGCAGCAACAGTTTGCATGTGGTGCAACAGAATTATCTCCCTTTTTTGATCTGCAGCCTGGTTGGTTTGTGTGTTTCAGAAAAAATTGTGCATTAGTTGACTCCTCTTCCTGAGTAAATGCAGTACTGTCATCAGTATTGTTTTATGTTTGCATGGGATGGGAAAAATTATGATTAGAGAATGCTCCACCTTAACTTTCAAATCTTCTTTTACCTAATGACAGAAAGTAGAACGAAATACATTTTTGGTGAGTTTTTTGGACTGTGATCTATGAAGTCTGTCCAAATTCAGCTCCATTTTTTATTATGGTCTTACGAGTGACAACAAAGTGAGCAAGTGATGTATTGGTTTGTTTCTTTTTCTGAAATTTCTGTGACAGCTCAAATAATTGGTGCTATGTTAGGATTATGTTTGATAATGAAGTAGCGTTTTGCTGAAGAAAGCATGAAACTTGACCTGTCAGTTTGGCTTGTTTGCTTGTTTGTTCACCCATTACAGCACATTCTTTATCTGCCCACATGCACGTCCCTGTATGACACCTTGCACTTGGTGTACCAGAATTGTTTTCTTTTACCATAACGCAAAGCATAAATCATTCATTTCTCATGCTAACCATGACCTATGTTACTCAAAGGATGATTTGCATGGTATTTCTGTAAACTATTTAAGCCAGTGATGCGAATTTTACATCAGCATGCCCCCGGTATAGATGAGTTTGTCGTTTGTGTTTTCTTTTGTTTATTTTGTTGTGATCTCGTATACACTCACCAGCCACTTTATTGGTGGAACCTGGTTTTATCCCTTTTGCATCAGAACTACCTGAATTATTTGTGGTATCGATTCAACAATACTTAGGACTAGGGGTGTCCCGATACAACCTTTTCACTTCTGATACAATTCCGATATTGCAGCGTTGAGTATTGGCAGATATTGATATTGATCAGATATGATATCAGCTGGAGTGGTGTGATGTTTAGCTCTATTTGTAAGTCTTAAAAGCTTGGATAAGCCTTAGAGGTAAGTTAAAATTTTAAATGTATTAAATCTATGTATTAAATGTTTTAATCTCCCCCAGTTCTAGCCATGGGAAACTTGTGCCTGGCAAGTTTTGTATTTTGTATCTTTTTCAGACTTGAATGAAAAATACTGCCACATAGCTGACATCACTCCTACTCCTTGCTAGTTTATTAGCACCTTAGCACATGTTAGATCTAGATCATGCAAAATTTTGTATGCGGGCCAATATAATCTGATATTCATTCAAACCAATATCCGATATCCGGATCGGGACACCCCAGCTGAAAACACTCTGCAGAAATTTTTCTTCATATTGACTTTAAAGAGTCACACTGCTGCTCACTGGATATTTTCTCACTTTGTACCATTCTCTATAAACCCTAGAGATAGTACATGTGGAAATCTCAATACCTCACCAGTTTGTCAAACACTCAGACCCTCATCCACGCCACATTTAAAGTCTCTTGAATCATCTTTCTTGTCAGTTCTGATGCTGATAAGGTATTTGCACTAAGAAGCAGTTGAACAGGTGTACTTAATAAGGAGGCTGGTGAGTAAATGTTATTACAGCATTCAAAAAATATGCAATATTAAACATCCCATTACAGTGAAACTTGACAGTGGGGTTACTGCCTGTCCAGATGGTAAAAGTTTCAAATGCAAAGGATTGATTTTTATTTTTGAATCAGAAGTGAGAGTGAAAGGATTATTCATACTTATTTATTACATTATGTAGGAATACCTCAGCTGTTTTTTTTGTTAGAGAAGACATTTGAACTTAAGCCTGCTCTAGTCTTTTGTATGAGTCAAAATTATGTCATGAAAGTTAAAAGTAGATGTAGGTAAAGTTTTTCTGACAGGAGTTGGCTCAGACTCAAATCCAAATAACTCAATATGACAGTCACATATCCCGTATGGGACCTGTTTACATTTTTCTGTCTTTTTCTTTTTCACACTGTACTTTGCCCATTTGTCCATGTGTACTCTGGTATCTGTCTCCATGTACCCTCCTCTAACTTCGTTCCCCTCATCTCCCTTTAATTCCCAGACCTTGAGGACCCGCCCATCACACTGTCCCGCACGTCCAGGATGCGCCACTCCTCCCAGAGCGACGAGACCCCTCCCATATCATGTTCGGAGGTCTTCCAGGCGGTGGCTTGTGAACTGGATCCTCCCGCCCCGTCCTCCCTTGCTCGGAGCAGCAGCGCCTCTGACATCATGGAGCCTTTCATCGCTGAGCGGGTCAAAGGTGAAGACCCAGAGAGGGATCCCAATTCAATCTCAGACCCCCCCCAGCACCACTCCACAACTTCTTTCTCACCCACAGCCAACAGCCACGCAGTCCAGCCACTCCCACACTCCCCCACCTCACCCTCTCCCACCCCATTTACCTCTTCCAATGGTGTTATCTCCCTGTCTTCAGAGGGACGAGATGATGGTAGTGTTTATGAGCAGTTCTGGCATCAGACTGGCTCTCGAAGCCGGGGTTCAAGTACTGATTGGGTAAGCGACTGGGATTCTGCCTTTGCCAGCTCGGCTGAGAAGGAAATTGAAGCAGAAGAAGGGGAAACTGGGGCAGAGGAGGATGATTTATTCTCTTCTATTAGGGAATACCTCACTAATAAAGGAAATGAGAAAAAAGAGGAGGGAGGAGAGGTAGACAGTCCGAGTGTATCTCTAGAAAACAGTGTGGTAACTTTACCAGTGCCTGTGCAAACTGGAATAGCAAGGACTCAGATGGAATATGCAGGACAGGTGGGAGAGACGAGACAGGTGGTGAGAGAGGACAGACAGGTAAGTAAATCTGTGAGGCACAGCAGCGTGGATTCAGCTGAGGAGAGCGAGGCAGAGCAGCGCAGTATCTATGAGTGTCTGGAGTTACAGTGTGAGTGGCCCAATGGAAAGGGAAGTCTAGAGAGACACGCTGGGGAGAAAAAGGGAGGAGGAAATGCTGAAAGGGCAACAGGATTGGAAGGGAAAAGCAATGCATGGCGAGAAATGGGAATGGAGAGTCAATATGATAAAGAAAGGTCCAGTTTAATTAAACAAGACCCAAACTCTGTAGAATCCAGCACTGACACAAGTAAATCTCAAACTTCAGACCCAAGTAAGACAAAGGGGTCCCGAGGCTCCAAGAGGCATCATTTGGGGGGTGTTCACGTCAGTTTTAGACCCTCGACTGAGTCAGTCCAGTTCCACAACCCCCTTGAAAGTAAAGAGGCTCACTGGAAAGCCAGACTGCGTCGCCTCAGTCACTTCCACACACATAGTCACTCAGCTGGGGACAGACCCGGGGCCGGAGCTGGGGCAGGGTCAGGAGCCAAATCAGGCACAGGGGTTGCAGGTAAGTTTGTGTCTGTGGCTGGGATTAGCCACAGAGGAGGGGCACATGAGAAACTAGCTTCTGGGACTGTTGTGGATGGCAGCGTGGCTGGGAATACAGCTCCCACCGGAGGCCTAGAAAACAGAGCTGGGACTGAAGGGGACAGGGACAAACATCACTCTGGGTCCAGTGTGGGCTCCAGCACAGGCTCTGAGGCTCACTCAGAGCTGTCCTCAAACAGCTCAGCAGGTGTTTCATCAGGGGTGCGCGGCCGTTTGGGACGCTCTGCCTTACGATCTCGAGCCTCACGCTCAAGGTCCCAGGAGCCTGGCAGCACTTCCTCCAGACACCACCAGGGGGCTCTCCTTGGTGGCGTTTATAAGAGTATGGTTCACGCTCTGTCCTCAAAGCCCCGGCCCCGAGGTCAGGGATCATCTCAAGGCTCGTCGCCACAGAGGCAGGGCCGGGCAGCTATGGGCGATGCTTCGCTAAGAGACCTCTACTCCCATGTCCTGGGCTACTTTGGAAGAAAGACGACCCTGCCAGGTGAGGATCGCAACAAACGAAGTGCTCACAGAGGACACAGCAGATACAACAACAACTTTGGAAAGAAAGATATCACCACTACACAAACACCAGCAACTCTCTTTTCCTTTTTGGCTGTTTTAACTGGTTTGTTATGATGGAATGATGTTTTTTTTTTTGGCTGACACTCATCATCTTGCTGCTGGACTGAAATTCAAACTCCCTGTTGATGTGTTTTTCTTGAACGAAGCCCCTCCTCCAGCCTGCCTCCTGTCAAGGATTCCCCCTCCTCCTCCTCCCATACCTATCTACCTATTCCTTCAACTTGGACACCCCCTCCCTCTTCATCTTCCTCCTCTCTTCTTTCCTCCAAGGGCTTTGGGATTTAACCTTCTCTTCCCTTTACCCTCTTCTCCGCCTCTTCCTCCCTCTCCTCGATGTTGCATGCCGCCTCCTGGTACCTCCTTCGCCTCCCTGGACTCCGGCCTCTCTTCAACTTCACAGGAAGAAAGAAAAGTACAAGAAATGATGAAGTTTGAGACAAGCAAACAACATTTGGATTTACATAAAACCTCATAGGAAGCCCCCAAAATGCGTCAGAGCAGTTCAACAGTAGTTTATTGTGTTGATATGAAAGATGAGTTCACAAGAAATTAATTATTCAGACCAGTTTGGAAGAGCAAACATACTTCCATTAGCAGTAAGAACAGGGCTGCAGTTAATTTGCACACCACTAGAGGGCAGGGTAAGACCTTTTGTGAGGATGTAGCTCTTTATAAAGATATTTTATTGAATAAGAACAATTCTGCATTTCAAATATGCTATCTTTAATGGTTGTTTGCCTTGCACACTGACACAAGATAATATTAGTGAATTTTAAGTGATTTTGAACCAGAAGCACATTGCATTTTATGATTCTGGATCTCTAAGCTTCCAGACGCCTCACAACTGATTTTAGTGTTTTTTATGTGCGGCTCACTGGTTTGATAAACCACAGTTATCAATCACCCCCTAGAACAGGTATATTACTATCAATCAATCTGTCTTGATTGATATAGCGCCAAATCATAACAAACATTACCTCAAGACACTTTCCAAAAACATTGACAGGTAAACTATAACGTTTCAGGTTATCCTGTGAACGTTAATAAAATGTCATTTTGTTGACAGACCCAACATCAAGACAATATGAGAAGTCTTATCTTATCTTAACCAACTGGGAGTACAGACCTTTTCAGCATTTAGCAACTTGCAATGGCAAGGGAAAAATTCCCTTTTTACGGGCAGAAATCTAGGACTCCAGGACCAGACTCATGTTAGACAGAGAGAGACAAAATGTCATTGTTATGCAGATGATATTACAGATCCTCCCAGGTTCGGGTTTCTATCACACTGGCAGTAACTTCACCTTGAAAATCAGATTTTTTTCAACCCAATCATCTACTGTCAGTGCAGATTTTGACTAAATGTTATGTGTTATGTCTTTGTGGTTGTCTGTTCATTTAACCACCTAAAGTCTGACTGCTGACAGTCGTTGTCCTTCCTCCTTTAACACAGTTCAAACTTATTTTATGTCTTTTAAAAAGGGGAAAGTAATTCAATTAACATGGTGTTTTTTATCTTAAATTATGTTAGGAAGAGATAAGAACAAAAATTATGCAACACTTTGATGATTTTACTCAACCTTTTTCAATTTTAACTTCAAGTGTTTATTCACTGCCTGTTTGGAAGAACTTACACAGAACAGATGGACAAACAGTGAAGACATGCTCTTTTTTATGGCTTGACTGCTTTGTGAATCGAAATGGGGTCTAAGTCATTTTTACAGCACCAAAGCTATTACAATTGGGAGAAGTTTTATACAACCTTCCCAAAAATGGCACCTGAGGGTCAGTGAGTAAAAAGTGTCAGATTTGAAAATGGTGTTTCTTGCTTCTTATTCAGTAAAGGTAAACATGTAACATGTTCTTAAAAGTTTTTTTTATTTGATTTAGACATCAAAACTGCCTAAATATGAAATTTGTCCTTAAATTTCTAAGTGAGACGGTGATGGAGCTAAAAGGATTTTTTTTTTTACTCATGCTGTCAAAATGTAAGATTGAAAAGACCTGCATAAGCTGGGGGTTACACTTATTGTTCACGATTGGAGAAATTATTCTAAGTTTGTCAACAAGAGTCTTTTAGAGATTAGGTATCAGATTAATGTTGCTCATTCTGGAGATCAAACAAAAAATGTTTGTGCTGTCTAAAGTCCTTTAAAGCTGTTAAAGGAGGAGCCTTGCTCTATGAAAACCTTCTCGTATCTGTTGTTTCAGTGATGGCATGGCAAATAACCATTACAGATTAATAGGCTAGCTGTAGATGCTGGAAAATAACATCCAAAATGTATTGTTTAAATAACATACTAATGTTCACGGGAATGTTAGATGTTACTCACAGTTTCAATGTTAGTTGTGTTGAATTTGTTTGCTGTTCACTACGGCCCTCTCTGTGATCACCACTACAAACTCAAAAAGTGTTAGTTTTGACTTGTTTCAGGTCACTACACTCAGGACACTGTCTCAATCTTCATGTTGTAAGGTTGCACCTGCAGGGCAATGTAGTTTGAACACAGTTTACATCGTTCCAGCAGTTTTTAACATTCACCAGCTGGGTGGCAGCAGAGCTAAAGCTTTATTCTTGTGTTCATGATAAGGTGTATTGATTGTCCCCAGCCCTGGCACTAAGATATACTCCTAATCTGCCTCCACCATCCACAGCTTCAGGATTCAAAGTATAGAGAGGCAGTCATCCCATCTTTGGAAAACTCTTTTCTCTCAGAGTTCACAGACCCACACTGATCGCTGTCATCGCTACCTAACTGCAAAATAACTCATAGAAGTATCAGTGCACTAATCCAGGCCTCTGACATGCTGCCTGTTTGGACTAAACAAGGTGACACTCGCTCTCTCGTGCATGGTGTGAATTAACTCCTGCATTGCTTTTCTGGTGGGTTTGCCTGCTGTGATGTGGCTTTTTAACAATCAGTCTTTTGCTAACTTCAGGGTTCTACAGTACACACACATCAGGACTGTTCTCAATGATCAGAGAGAGAAGCTCTAGTTGTAGCATTTTGATGTAATTCAAACAGGAAACATAAAACAAGAAGTTAGAGTACTTCTAATACACTGATACAGATAATCAGCTTTAATGGCCATCAGAAAGCCAGAAGTAGTCATTTAATCTGAGGAAGTAGTCAGAATTTTTACTTTATTTATATGTTTCAATCCCTCACTGTCTCTGTGTGTTTGTTATTTCTTTCTGAGTATAAAAACAACATCCAACCTCCTGGCAGGTGTGTTTGAGTGTATATCTCTGAATTTCCATCCATCTTTCCTACTTTTGTCCGTGTGTATGTGTGTGTGCTCTCTTTCTTTGATTGTCTTCATATATCGTTTGTTTGTCTCTAGTGAACAAAGAAGAGGTGGTCCAGAAGGCCCGTCCAGTCTCCAGTGATGTAGGAAGCAGTAATCCAAACTTCTCCGACCTCATGGATGAATTCATCCAGGAGAGGCTGAGAGCCAAAGGGACAGCGGTGAGAACAACAGACTAAAGACAGTTTAAGGATTAACATTCAAACTCTGTGGCAGCTTATACCTATACTGCACATTCTTTGATAAGCAGGGCCGTCGTGGCAGCAGCCCAGGAAGTCTTGAGGTTCCCAGAGACCTACCAGAGCTCCTGGAGGCAAGTCAGAGTCCCGGATCACGACCATCAGATGATCTCCGTCCCATCGATGATCCAGGGGTTCCTTCTGAATGGACGTCACCAGCAAGTGCGAGTGGTTCTGATGTCGTTAGCTCTGACAGCCAATCAGACTCCTTTAACGCCTTTCAGTACTCCACTTGCAAGTTTGACAGTAAGGAACAGAAGTCACTGATTTCTTGTTTGTTATTGTCACTATCACACAGACAAAATTTGATACATAGGATATGTGCAAATAGAGGGCAGTTAAAGGCACCTGTTGGAAATGTTGGCAGTAATGTAGTTTCCACTGGGTCAGAGTCATCAGTCAATCGTTGCCTTTGCCACAACTAAGTTGCTACTTCAACTTTATGGGAAGGTTACGGAGTCGTACTACAGAGTTTGAACGAGATCTGGAAAAATATATACCTTTTTAACCACTAATGGCTAGACTTTGTTAACAATAAAAGCTCAGGAGGGATATGAAATGAGAGGTGGAGGATCACACACACTGTCCTTGATCTGTCAGAAAGATGGCAACTGCAGCCTCTGTACTTAAGGCCTGTGCCATAGAAACTCAGCCAAACCAGCTCCCAAATATAAGACTGGCCATCAGAACATGAAAGGTGCTGGTTAACAGTGTCTTGATTTTATTTTAGTTTTTTGTCCTATCATGGTATCATTTGGTGAATTACCAAGATACTCAAACAAAACCAAAAACCTAATTGGTTGTGACATCAGCATAAAATGAAGCACAGATATTTTTCGCTGCTGCTTTTAGATGGAAAAAAATTGTTGTTTTAAATCCAGAACATCAATTAAAAAAATCAGAGAAAATTAAAACATTTTGAGATAATGTCATTAAGTACCCAGGTGCCCTGATTTTTTTAAAATCATAATAACTTTTTAATTTCAGATTTTACATTCAGCACTGAAGCATGTGCAGGAGGAGCAGGTTCAGGAGGAGGTGGAGGAGGAGGTAGAGGCAGCTCACTGGACCAGGACAGCTTGGGAGGAGGCGTGGCCTGTGATGAACATGAAGTAGCGAGTTTGACAACACTTCACCTTGACTCTGAGACGAGCAGCCTCAGCCACACTGTGACTGTCACAGGTGTGTACATTATTCCTGTATTTCTTTAGAGAAAATCAAACATACAAACTAATGTATTCACAAACTAATCTCTGAAGTAAAACATTTAGTAACCAGAATCATTCACACTGTGTTGATAATGGATCTCAAATCCCCTGAACCAGCAAACTGAGCGACTCTTATTAATTGACTTCTTGTGTCTTTGCTGTCTTTGATTCAGGTTCAGAGAGTGCCTCACCCATGCACTCTCTTGGAGGCTCTCGATCTCAGACACCCTCCCCTGCCACACTAACGGCAGAGCACGCTGATCACGCACACTCCCACTCACACACACATCTCCAGCTGGACCAGAAGCTCCACAACTCTGTCCTACAAACTCCAGATGACTTAGGTAAAACTAACACACACACTGAGCACACTCCTCTACTTCTTTGATTTGTTTTTCCTCTGAAGTCTCAGCTCTGAATCAAAGGTTACTGACTGGCTCATTGACTGATTCTAGAAACAAGTGAGTTCCCCAGTGAGGACTGCAGTGTGATGGCAGGCGGATCTTTAACTGGATGGCACTCTGATGTGGCCACGGTTATGTGGCGGAGGATGCTTGGTATCCTGGGGGATGTTAATAGCATCAAAGACCCAGAGATCCATGCTCAGGTCTTCGATTATCTGTGTGAACTGTGGCAAAACCTGGCCAAAGTAAGTATTAATTCACAAAAACGACTGTAAAAAAAAAAAAAAAAAAAAAAGTTACCATGATTTCATTTTTATGTTGAAAATATCCCTTTATTTATTTTTCCAGATAAGAGATAATTTGGGCATTTCTCTGGACAACCAGTCATCCCCACCACCCCCTGGTCTAATTCCACCCCTGAGAATTCTCACTCCCTGGCTCTTCAAGGTCGGTCATTAGCTCCTGATAAATATACTCTCACATCAAGATACATGTGATTTGAAATGTTTCATTTGTATCAAATGATAAACCAGCCTTTCACAGTGATGTATAACTATTTGGAATTCTGACGACTGGATTTTAAAAAACTGTAATTAGACGCTACATCCTGACTCCCCAACAATAGAGGAATGGGAGGATATGGTTAACAGACCATATGTTATGGGGAAAAATGGATAAATTAAAGCATTTGCTGTCAAGATGGGTCTTGTATGGTTGTTTCTCACATACATATGACACAGACACATATGGGGAAATTGTTCAGCAGATCAGATAAACCAGAGCTCTCCTTAAACTCATTTAAAGGAATCTTTAACTGGTTACAAAGTGAATTTGAAATAATACCTTAAAATGAATCAAAAGTAAAGAAGAGCATTAGTAGAAAATCTTATATTGTAACATGTAGTGCCTGTAATTGCATATTGTATATATCCTCCTCCAGGCCACCATGCTCACAGAGCGTTACAAGCAGGGGAAGCTACACGCCTACAAACTAATCTGCAGGATCATGAAGAGACGCCAAGATGTTTCCCCAAACACAGACTTCCTCACACACTTCTACAACATAATGCACCAGGGACTGATGCACCAAGACCAGGTAAATTACTAATGATGCATTTGATTCATAGAAGTTGCAGCGCTTTGTAGAAGGTTAATACACTGTGTTTCTGTTTTTTAAAGGACATTGTGAACACCATTATAAAGCACTGCAGTCCCAGGTTCTTTAGTATTGGTTTACCTGGAGCCACTATGTTGATTCTGGACTTCATCATCGCTGCTTCTCGAGTCACCGTCTGCTCATCACTCAATGTAAGGAAAAACTCCTGTGCACCTAGTTTATAGTTCATACAAAAGTTTGCATGCGAAAGCTTTCTGGTCTTCCCCTCCACAGGCTCCAAGAGTGGAGGCCCAGATCCTGCTTGGTTCTCTGGTGTGTTTTCCAAACTTATATGGGGAGCTTCCAGCCCTCCATCCCACCACGGCTGATGTGGTGCTCACCAAGTTCCCTGACGTGAAGGTAGGTGGATGTCTGGCTCTTACAAATCATCATGCCTCTGTTTTTGTGGTTTGAAGTAGTACAATAGTGCAGTGGAGCAGAAAAGAAAAGACTGGGAAATAACAGGGTCTGTTGAAAAGAAGACATCATTTCTGCTCGGATCTCACTTGTTGAGAAGTGATTAACTTGGCCATCACAGAGTTGCTTCTGTTAATTAGTCTAAAAAAGTGGGCAGATTTAAAGCATGGGGCAAACTCTTTATCAAACTTTATCTCCTTTGCCTCTAATCCAGGTCACTCCAAACCTAGTAACACACATTTCTGTCATCCACAGGAGTTCTAAGAAGCAAACTAATAGGTTAATTTCTCATCAGTCATTCTTGTAACAGTCCAAAGCCATGGGAGTAATGTTGTTATTGTTGTTGTTGCTGTGTAAACAGCTAATGTCATGCGTGGCAGCATCTCCGGCCCGCTCACTTGTTTCTTATAAGGCAGAAGCTTGTTTTGAATCAGTAAGCATTCATTAACATCTGCTGAAGGGAACAGGCCAGTGAGCGTGAGAGTTTGTCCGTCAGCGCGTGGAGTAGTCTGTACTGTGCCTGAGCCGTATTTAGTGCAGCACGTATCATAATTATAGATTCACCACTAACAATTCCAGCTACTGCTTTTCTCATTATCTAAAAAGTGTTTGACTGCTCCGTGTTCTGTTGGTCCATGTGCTTTGTTTTATAGGAGCACATTATTAAAACCATCCTGACCTCTGCCAGGGATGAACCCTCTGCCCCTGCGAGGTAAGTGCTGTCTGTGAATGAGTGGCTGCACGAGTGTGTTAATCCTCTGTTTCATCAAAGTGCAGCTGTATTATGCAGGAGCCTCTGCGAAACGATAAAGATCATCAAGCTGTCATGAGCCTTTCACTTTTGTTAATTTCTAGGTTTTTTAAATAGTGATATTTGTACCAGGAAGCAGCCTTCGGCCTTCTGTACACAGCCTATGTTGGAAACATTCACTTTCGTTTGTTCACTGAATCACAGCCCTTGTGATGTGCAACCCCAATTCCAATGTTTCCAAAATAAAAAAAACAACAAGCTTCATCAGTTTGAACAATAAATGTCTTGTCTTTGTAATGTCTTCAATTGAATATGTATTAAACAGGATTTGAAAATCATTTTATTCTGTTTAAACATACGTTTTACATAACATCCCAACGTCATAGGAATTGGGGTTGTAATGCACATCGGTGAAAATACCACCTATTAAAGAGGTTGAGTAGTTAGTTGTGTTAATTGATGTTAATGTGCAGAATTAATATGGATCTTTGATTATTTCTTTTCTTCTGTACCAGCTCTGTGTTAAAAATGCTTTCTCACACTGTTTTTCCTCTGTTCTGTCAGGTGTGTGGCCCTGTGCAGTCTGGGTATCTGGATGTGCGAGGAATTGGCTAATGGGACTCAGCATCCTCAGATTAAAGATGCTCTCAACGTCCTCTGTGTGACTTTGAAGGTCAGTCTCAAATCTTTTACTGCCTTAAAAGCATCAGGATGGATCTCCTTATCTAGGCTCAAAACGCCTGTCAAGTACAACTATAAAAATATAAATCTTCTTGGGTCACAACTCACGCCAGCCAAGTAGAATCCAATGATCTTATACAGCCTTTGCACGCTTCAAACTTTGTCCCCACCGACCTCTATCCTCTCTCTGTGTCTGACTACAATCCGGTGTGGTCAGACCAAAGCATGAATCTGAATCAGACAGACTGCTGATTGGCTGCCTGTCAGAATGCCACACATCACTGTAGTAACATCTGTCAAGACCCCTCTGTCAGGATCTTTGTCACAGGGCTAAGCTGAGAAAAATAATCGATAAAATAAAAATAAATTTGATGTCATAAATCACCGCTCGTTGCTTTTTATTGCCTTTAAACAGCGAAAACATTTCTATCATCCGTGGTGAGTTAAATGAAAGACTGGCCTTAATCCACACTATCCACCCTTCTCATACCTGTCATGAGGAAGATCTACCTGTATGCTTTGCAGTGAAACACACATCTTTTATGAGGTTTGCTAATATCTAAATGCCTCAATAGAGCTTTAAAATACTTTTATTATCCCCCTGCCTGGTCTCACTGCTCACAAAGATGATGGTAGAGTAGTTATGTTAAAGATGTAAACAACTCTTTAGCTTCAAACTACATGGATTTAACCTTACTTTTATAGAGTTATTTCCTGCTTCTCATACTCCAAAATGATAACTGTGCAGATAGTTTGGTGCTATTGTTCTTCCAAAGCAGCTGGAAAATAAAAGACAGCACAGAGACAATTGAAGGCATTAAAAATCTTTGAGAATGGAACTGGTTAGAGTCAACACACCAAAAACATGGCCTGTCAACCAAACAGTTGGAGTGTTGGCGTGTTTAACACAGTGGGACTATAAGAAGCCAAAGTGTGAAAATATTGTTGGAGATGAGTGTTAGCGCTGGAGAAATTGCCTCAGTATGGTCGTAGGTTTCAGGCCACTAGACTGGGAAGGCCTGTGGATCCAAATAATACAATCCAACATTCTCTGTCTCATCTGACGCCAAGTGGCACTAGATGGACACAGAGACACACACAGAGTCACACACACGCACTCTCACACACACACACACACACACATACCTTTTCAACCTTGGAATCCCCGGCTTGTGTATCGGCAGCCAATGGCCTGCTAAGATATTACAGCAACACACGCACACTAGCATTCACTGACTCCTGGGAGCAAACCCTGGACTGTCAATATGTTTGGTCCTCCTTCAGATAGGAGACTAATCCAAAGGGAATGCTGCAAGCTGTGACAGAAACACATACACACACACACACACACACACTCCTGGTACCACTCATACATTCACATCTTGTCCACTTTTGAATCCCTTGCCTCATACCAGCAGCCAGTAGCCTCGGACATGGGCAATGGGATGCACACACCCACACACACACACATACACTGGTACACTCACACACAAGCTTGAGGGATTGTCATATTTCCATGCAGAGCCAGTTCTCTCTGTTGTCCTCCTCTTCCCTCTCTCTGTCCCTCTACCCAGAGGCTTCTTTTTATTTGTGTTGCTGATGATCCTCTTCATATCTGTCTGACCTACAAAATCTCTCAAATTGTGTGTTTTATTTTTTTAAAGCTGATAAACACTTTTAATAGAATATTTAATAAGAGGCAATAATTAAAGTAAAGAAATGACAAGCTTACTTATGTTTACTCAGATTTATTCTATTTTATTTTATCTGTATAGAAGATGTGTGTCTTACACCCAAGAAGCTTGTTGGATAATAATATGAGTTACATAATTTACAATTATCTTTCTCATGATTTCAAGTGAATCTGTGTTGTATCGAAAGTCGGGGTTCCCAAACTGTGATGCCTGCATCCCCCAAAATAAGAACTAAAAAGCAGTGATCTCTGCTGTGAACCTTATGGAGCGTGACCTAAACCACTAGGCCATCTGCACTCCATGAAAGGGCCTTTTTAATGACATCTAGTACCTGATTTGTGCTGGAATTTTTATTGTACAAATGACAGAAGTAGCCTCTGCTTTAATTAAAACCCAGAAGGTACACAAATAATGAAAATAAGGCTGTAATTTTATAATGTTTCTAGGTACAAGAGTAGACGACAGAGATTAATGCTGCTGTGTTATTAATTGTGACTTTTAATAAAACAGCTTTTTCTCACCCTTCTTCTCCAAGTAGATCTTTTCATTTTATTATTCAACTGTGTTTTTGCTCTGTGTATCACACTGATTTGAGTCACAACTTCTTCTCTGAATTTGTGAATTGACACAGATGCTCTTGTTTGTCTTTCATCTCCCAGTATCCCAATAAGAACGTAGCACTGGTGGCGTCAGACATCCTTCACCTCCTGATCAGTCATGTCGATCATCTGCAGAAGTTTCCCCCTGAAACTCCAAAGAAGATCGTAGAGGTGAGAAATCACAGCTTCAGGCCTCAAATCATACCTGATTTAGACATTGGTACCTTGCTATCACATCCTGGTGGATTAAAACGTGTGTAGCTGATGTGGTAAAGATCTGAGGGACGTTTGAACACATCAAATCACACTGAGAGTGTCACTTTAAGAGTTTTAGAGATGCGGCAATCTGTGTTGGTGGTTCGAATCAGATGTAACTCAGAGAACAGTGTTTTTAAGTTAGTTTTTTTTTCATCTTTCAGATTTTGATTGCCACCATTACATTCTTGCTGCCTTCCACTGAGTCTTCTCCCCATGAACTGGATAAGAGGGTAAAATCCTGTCTTTTTCTCACCAAGTTTTCTTTTGTATCAGTTACAGAGTAAACTGGTACTTCCTATTAACACCTGTCTGTGTTTCAGCTGGTGGTGTCCCTCTTGCTGTGTCTGTTGGACTGGGTGATGGCTCTTCCTCCAAAAACTCTGCTCCAACCTGTTCAAACACGAAGTCCCCCAGAGAAAGACCAGCCCACCAAGACTCTGCTCAGCTGTATTTATAAGGTAGTTAAAATGTTTTAGGCGCTGTGACTCTGCCTTTGTAAGATACTCATCTACTAATGAGGATAAATGATGAAGGAGTTGTGTTCAATCTGAAAAAGCATCTTCTCTTTTTTTGTTTTCCAGGTGTTGCATGGTTGTGTGTATGGAGCCCAGTCTTTCAACAGCCCTAAGTATTACCCACTGCAGCTGTCAGACCTGTTGAGTCCAGACTACGATCCGTTCCTGCCGTTAGAGAGCCTCCGAGAACCAGAACCTCTGCACAGCCCAGATTCTGAACGCTCCAGCAAACTCCAGCCTGTCACTGAAGGTATTTCATGCAAAAACTGGGACACACTTTGTAAAACGAATGTCTCCTACATCAGTTATTATCTTTCAGAAATAGGTCTCAGCATGCAGCTTCGTAAACGCACTTGGCTATGAACTTTGCTCAAGAGTGATGAAAGACAACATAAAGAGCCAACATTGTACGTCTGTCTGTATCCCTCCTGTGTATGTAAACTGAGGACTAAGGGCTCATGAAAACTTAAGATTTTGAAGAAAATAACACAGACTTGTCCACTAAACCCCTGCCACTTACTGAAGGATGGGAAAAGTAAAGGGTGTGTGTGCCTGTCTGCATCCGTGGGAGAGTGTGTATTGTCCCCTGCTGTGGCCCACCACAGCACAGTGTCTGGTCTAATGACTGGAGCACCATTACAGACCATGCTCCTCTCCTCCTTTCCTTTTTCTTTCTTTCTTTTTTTTCAATTTTTTATGTCTTTGCTTTCTGTCCACTGCTACTTTTTTATGGTTAATCTCTGCTAATATTTTCTGTCTTTGCTTTTGCCTCCTTTAATGCATCCTCTTGTTCATTTGTCTTCCTTTCTCTTCCCCTGCTCCTGATCTCCCCCTGAGCTCTCCTGAGGTTCAGGGAGTCGTTGAGAATGTCTGGTCAATACATATCTGTACTCTACACACAGCCTTGTCAATATAGAGCTGGTGAAGCATGTGTGTGTGTGTGTCACAGCGTGTGTGTAATGATGTTGATTAGCCAGGATCTACTGGCAGCACAGTGTGTGATGGCATTGGCTTCTTCTCAGCATGGGGCAAACTATGTACAAGTTGAAAGTGTGTTTGTACTTCTGACTAGTTCTAGCTTCACACTCAGAAGTTTGGTTGTGACTTGAGCCCTGATATGAGGTCAGTGTGTGTAAAAAACATTATTAGCTCATTATTATTCTTGTCCTTGCATGTGTGGTTTGGCTGTGTTTTCCCTTCTCTGTAGTTCGCAGTCGTATTCAGCAGGGATTGGTTTCCATCGCAGCCAGAACAGTTATCACACACTTGGTCAACCATCTTGGACATTACCCCATGTCCGGAGGGCCTGCTACTCTGTCAAGTCAGGTACTGTTGCTGTTATGTTTGGTGATAAAATTTCCTCAAGTGAATAACTCTGCAAACATTAATCAAGTCAGCCAAGTTCTAGAAAAAATCTTGGATGTTTTTGTATTCTGCACAATAATGTGAAGTCTGAATGTTTTTCTTTAGGTGTGTGAAAACCAGGACAACCCGTTCTGTGAGAGTGCAGATCTTGGACCAGAGCTCTTCCACTCACCGAACCTCCAGTTTCTGGTTTTGAATGGCTCAACGCTTCTCTCAGTGTATCAGGTAACCCCATATAGAGTTATGTCACCACAAAAAAAGACTTTGACATAGGCCTGTCCCAATAATCAATAAATCAATTAATTGCACGATAATTCAAAATGAGCTTGATAAGTTTGCCGGGCTCAAACTTTTTTATTCATCAAAGACTCTGGGTAATGAGTTAACTTTGCTGTATTACTGAGAGTATTTTTTCTTACCAGCAACATTTTATATGTTGCTTTTGTTTTTTTGTTTTTTTTTTAATTCAAGTGCATTTTTTTGTCAACAGAGACTCAGAGATTATTTATTTTACAATGTCTTTTTTCATAATATACTTCCAATTTTGAATATTCCTAAAAAATAAAAAAGTTATTTATCTTCAAAAGGGTGTACTTGCACTATTATACCATTATTATTATATTAGTTGAAAATGGTATCAAAACAGCATTATTACCGTTTGTCCCAATAATTTCTGGGACAATTTATCATCCAGCAAAATCTGTTATCGTGACAGGTCTGCTTTGACACTTAAAACACAGACATAGTTGACAGTATGAATTTGATTTAAGTCAGTAAATCTTTTTTTTTTGAGTGTGCTTATCCTTTAAATGCTTGACAAATTTTTCCAGTTCTTTTATATGAACTGTGTTTTACATCTTGTGCCAGTTTCAGTCTCTCTGTGAAATACAGACGAAATCAGCTCAAAGAAATACCAATACAGAAAAAAGATAGTAGGTTGTCAAAACTGAAAAAATTCTTGCCAATTCGTTTTCAATGTTTCACTGAGCTTTATTCAAATCTCTTGTTCAGGTCATAGTACACACTTTATCTTAGGGTCAACAACTCTGTTAAGTTATGTTATAGATTTCATTATTTAAACTCTACCATTTCCAAGGTAGAGTACCTGATACAAAGACAACACAGTTTAACTTTATCAGACTGGTTTTGGGAGTATTTGTTTTTCATCCCTTTTCTTCCTCTCCATTCCAGATCCGATCAGAGTCAGGCGTACCAGGAGGTGGAATGACGGCTGGTTTGTCTTCTGCTCCTGCCTGTGTCCGTGTCATCATCCGAGATGTAGCAGGAAAACACTCCTGGGACTCTGCTGTTCTCTATGGACCTCCACCATGTTCCCCCAGTAGCCCAAGACACGCATTTCTGTCACACACACAGTCGCCTCACTGTGGGAATCTGCATTTACACACTCCACCAGGAGCTCCACTGAAAAAGATGGAAGTGAGGAGAGAGGACAGTGAAGAAGAGAGGCAGGAAGAGAGGGACACAGAGGAAGGAGGGTCAGGGATGGAAAGTGAAAAGCAAGACGGAGAGGACGAAGGACAGGAAAGGAATGTCAGTGAGGAGGGGCAGGGGGATCAAAGAGGAGAGGAGGAGGAGGAGGAGGAGCAGGTGGTGGAGAGCAATGAGCAAAGGATGGACGGAGAAGAGGAACAAGGGGAAGCTGGCTTTGAACAGCCTCTAGCTCCACCGTTAGCCAAACGGGTGTGTCGGGAGGCAGTGCCAGCATGGGATTCACTGACGGATGGAGAAGATGCGCTGGATGAAATGTTGCAGTACCTGGGATACTCCAGTCCTGAGTGTCTACAGAGGGCAGGTACACATACACACATGTACACACCAGCATCTATAAATTTGTTCTGCAAAAACAACCTGTTGGCAGTTTTTCTTTAAAAAGCCACTGCTAAATGTTTTAATGCAACGTTTTCATGGATCTTTGTCTCTTTAGGGAATCCACTCAACATCCCAGCGCCTCCTCCAGTGTGTGTTTCAGAGAAGCAGGAAAATGACGTCATCAATGCCATCCTGAAGCAAAGCGCTGCTGAACGAGAGTTTGTTCTTCATGTAAGTCCTGCCAATTTTTTTTATTATTACATATTTCCTCCTCAGTGTTCCTTCTCCCAGCGCATCAGTACTCAAAGTGGTCACAGGTGCAGCTTTGGGGCATTTTATTGACTGTTTGACACTATTACAGAAATGATGGTTTTAAAGAGAGAATAAACTGATGTTTTATTCAAACACTTTTTCAGTCTTGAAAAATAACAAAGTGGTAAATGAAATATTTGTGTCTCTATCCCTTGTCTACCTTCTTTTATTCATTTAACTCTTCTGTTTCAGAGAGGTGAGGAGTTGAACATGAGGGCAGTGCAGCAGACTGAGCCTGAGACACAGACACCACAGTCAGCCTTTTACTACTGCAGACTGCTCATCAACATACTGGGACTCAACTCCTGGGAGAAGAGGTGAGAGCAGACACAGACTTACATCCACTATAATCCATCATTAGAGCCTGTGCAGCCGTCCTCTTTGTTTTTAACAATGATCTTTTCTCTCCCACTTTGTTTTGCTGACAAGTCTTTGGCTGTTGATGCAAATCTTTACATACAGATTTTGTCTCAAAGCAATCATCTACAACTGTCTTTCAAATGGAAGGCCAGACTGCAGCACTTGAATGATTATTTATAACAATTGCTTTCTTGAGAAATCACAAATACCCATGAAAAAATGACTGATTTCTAGTGTTTGTCGCTGCTGATTTCTGGATTAGTTGGAGTTTACGGAAAAGCTCGAGAGGTAGACCAGAAAGGAGGAAACTACAGAAGTCTAAACAGGAGGTGTGAGAGATGGGCAGGTGGAAATATGCTGACTGTGATGTTGTTGTGTTCAAACAGGATAGAACAAGGTCAAGGATGACACACAGAACTTTTTTATGGGGGAGGGAGGGACAGAGGAGTTGATGGTTATTGAGAGGTTATGACCTGACCAGAGTGGATTTGGAGCTGACAAGGAAAACTTTGGTTTTATTGCCATTGAGGGATAAGAATGGAAGAACCTTGAGTTAGGCTCAGAAGAGAGATAGAGCTGGGTGTCATCTGCGTAGCAATGAAAGTGAAATCCAAAGAAGAGCCTCCAGCTGACGTTACAGTGTTAGAAACACTGGTGTTCTATGAGTGACTTTACTTTTTCAAAAATGTAACAATCTGGGGTTTTTTCTGTGCAAAACACATATGACAAACACTGGTGTTAATCCAAGAAGGGTTTCATATCTTATGTGAAATTTCTTTGTATATCATTTTCTTTGCAATCATCATCATCATGATCCCCCTCGAGAAATGTTGCACTAGACAAACATTACGTTATCATTTTTTTCAGTTTTTGTACCCAGTCATGTTTAGAATTCAGTAAACAAGGTCCAAGTCTTTCTTGAAGACAGAAACTGTTTTGTTTTCTAAATGTCATCGATTGAAGATCCGTAATCTTTTTGAGCTCAAACTTTTTATTTTATCAGGAAAATTCATTACTCTACCATTTTTTATCTCATGATGATATAAATTTATGATTGTGCTCATTGCAAAAACATCTAAAGGTAAGAGGTAGCCATCGAGCCAAGAGTTATGCTTTATTTTTTAGGTGAGTTGATGTAATTTATTAATGTATTGCGTCCTGAGTGTCCTGTTGCTGAAGTCTCCTGGTACATATTCGAGACACTTTTCATTCATTTTTCTCCTCTAGAACAAACCAAGAGCTCCTTGAATGCAAATGAGACAAAGCTTCCATTCAGAGGACTACTTTGTGTTAATTAGACACCGTGGTTTTCCATTCAGACAGCACTGCATTTCATCTTCTCACTGACTCTGCACTGAAATACACAATGTCAAGGTATCACTTTAAATGCGTCTGGCCGGCTAATGGACACTCATCACTCTTTCTACTTTGTCCAGGGAATTACACTGTCTGCATTCAGCCTGCACAATAGACTTCTTAACACACTGGGAGCACGAGCATGCATGGGTGTGTGTGTGTGTGTATGTGTGTGTGTGTACATGTAGAGGAGAGTGTGATAATGAGTATAGTACTCTATTGATCAAACTCAACCCATTCGGAGTTAGAATAAAAGGCAGTAGTTGAAGAAGAGAATAACAGTGGGAGAAGTGGCAGATCAGAAAAAAAGATAATGAATACACCACATGAGCGAGAATAAAAAACAAAACACATAAAATCTACTGAGAATAAGTGAGTGAATGTGGAGGGAAGGAGAAAAGAAGAGGCTAAAGATACTTCGATGCTGGGGAAAAAAGGAGACGGACAAATGAGTCTCTTCATGTCACTCCAGGTATTCATATGGGACATTACAGACACTCAGATACTGACAGTCACCTGTGTGCATGTGTGTGTCCCCTTTTATGCTTTTCTCTATAATCCAGGGTGTAAATGGAGTCTTTGAGAGCAGAGAATGAGGCCATTACCAAGTATCAGTTTAATAAAGAGCAAATTGCTGTCTCTCTCCCTGTCTTTATCTCCTGCTCTTTCACTCTTTTTTCCCTCTCTCAAAGAGTGAAAAGAATGACACGTCATTATCAGTCCACTCTGAGCCTCGCTGCTCAAGTCGTGGTTTCATATCACATTGTGGAGGTCGGTGGCTGGTCGAGGAGACATTTAGGACGGCCCTTGGATTTGGTCGATGGGTATTAAAAACCCCATAAAATAAACTTTAAAAATAATGTTTTGTTCATTTCTGTTTCCAGCCTCTTAATGGTGATGACAGGAGCTATGGTCAGCACATATTTTGTTAAAAAACAATAATTTGACATTAAAGCCTCCTCCTCCTCCTCCTCCTCACAGGCCAGGTGTGTGAAAGTAGGCCGAGTCTGAACTTCTCTCATTAGCTGTCTTTACCAAACCTCTTTTGTGAGCTCCACAGAGTGCAGACTGTTATTCATGTTTTCAAATGCTTGCTGCATTTCCCTCGTTTGTATGCTCTCTATCTTCTTTGGCTTTTTCTCATTAGCAAGATCTCTTTCACCCCTTTGACAGGGTCAGGCAAAATTTTACACGCAGCTTTTTTGGCATTCTTTCTTTTCTATTGTTCCCTCTTTATTGAGGAAGAGCAATCTCCTGACAGCCAGCATTTGCTTCCCAATGGAGCACAACATATACAGCAGACTCAGCAGACTTGGTAGTTTTTCAGCAACTTTTACCTCTTTCAAGATTTATTTTTGAAGGAAATTCAAGACAAACAACAGATCGTAAGAACACTTCATTTTAAAGATGTGAATGGTAAAGACTCAGTAAAATCAAACGCAGGCTAACACATGAGGGAAAATAAAGATTAACTGTATCCTTACCCCTTCACTCTGCACAGTCAGATGAAATCTGGTCTGAAAGGTTTAACATCATCCGTCCTTCGAGACTATTAAAACAGTTCCTTTGATCTTGAGAATAAATGTGATTATTATTTAAGCCCAGTCATCGTCATAAGGGGATCACATTTCAACCATTTCCTTGCAACTTTGTTTTTGCTAAAAAGACTTCATGCCAGTCACCCATATAGAAGCTGTCTTCCATACAGATTGTTTTTAAAGTTAACAGGATTTTCACTTCAAAAAATGTTATCAATGTGTCTGTGAATTTCCTGGCAAATCCAGAAAATATGGTGATGATTGGCCTTGTTTATCCTACAAAGCTTCCAACAAAAAGAACCAATCCCCTCATGTCTTTTTGCAATACACTAAGGTTTAGTTCCAGCCATATTGTTGACCATGTTGAGCTGGATTGTACCTCTTCAGCACTCTTTGGACTCTAAATGAAATACTCATTGATACTCATCAATACTCAGCATTTCACTGAATGTTGACATGGTCATTTCCCAGTTGTCACGGTCATCATGTACTCATTACTTAAGGTTTATGAATCACCATCAGTGTTCTTCCTTATGTGACGATGCCTCTAAATTCATATTCTTCCCAAACCAAGGCCTGTATCTAATGAACTATGTTGCAACATATTGGCCAAAGGGTGAACCTCCACTCAGATAAGAATGCAAAAACATGTTTTTCAATGATTGTATATTAATTCTGGCAGTAAAGAGTTAACCATGCTCAGGTGTCCCAGATTTAAAAATGGAAAACAGCGACCTCCTCCATTAACCCTCTTTCCAGGATCTCAGGATCAGCTCAGTTGAATTTGTCCAAATCAGAGGGTCAAGGGTCAGTTTAAAACCACAAAACTCCTCCTTGTTGAATGATTCCTTACCTTTTCATGAATCTGTTTCTTTCAGGAGCAACTTTCATTTGTTGAGGAAGAATGAGAAGTTACTCAGAGAGCTGAAGAACCTGGACTCACGGCAGTGGTGAGTTTTTGATTTCTAGATTGAATCATCTCTGCTATTCCAGCATCTTTTCTCTTAGTTCCATTATCCATCAAGAATTAAACTGTTTCCTCTGAAGGGTTTAACAAGGTGAAGATTATATTAATGGTTTGCCTCCTAAAAAATTCAAGCCTAAGTTTGCATTGAAATTAAGGATTTTTAAGTCCTTAAGCCAAGACTGTTAAGATGTTTTTGGTTTCCAAACTTGAAATGAATTGATCCCCTAACACATTTGAGAGACTTACACCAAAGCTGGTTAGAAATGCTGGAGGGAATGCAATCTGTGGTTTTAAAGAAGCAAACAAAGAGAGTTAAAGAAAGGAACACCTGCCTTTGGTTTATATTTCTGTTTATTGTAAACAATACAAAGTTATTGTAGCAGTATCTCTCAAAGAAGACTCAGAAATAACCCCACAGAGGAAGATTTAAAGAAAAATGCAGGAATAGAATTTTTTTTATAAAATCTCATGTATGGAAATTGCAAAATTAAGCGTTACCTTTAGAAATATGTTTTATAGCTGTTGTTTTTTTGGTCCTAATATGTTTCCTTTCTTCTTGTTCAGTCGTGAAACCCATAAAATCGCAGTATTCTACGTGGCTGAGGGGCAAGAGGACAAACACTCCATACTCACTAACACAGCAGGCAGCCAGGCTTATGAGGACTTTGTCTCTGGATTGGGATGGGAGGTAAGAACAGATTCTTGAAGCATTTGGTTAAACATGAAAAAGAGCCCAGTATTTTGAAAGCTTGGTAATCAGTCACATTATAGGGTGCTGTGGTTTGCCTGGTTTCATTTTAAAGCTTTAAGGCAGAAGATTACAAATAGATTTCATGTGTTTAATATTTCCTTTACGGTGCCTGTGTATTTATCTCTGTTTGTTTGTCCTTCAGGTGGACCTCACCACTCACTGTGGCTTCATGGGAGGTCTCCAGAGGAACCGCAGCACAGGCCAGACTACACCTTACTACGCCACCTCCACCACCGAGGTCATCTATCACGTCTCCACTCGCATGCCCCACGACCAGGACCACAACCTCACCAAGAAGGTAAATCCCCTCCTTTCTATCCATTCAAGCTCTGTTTGTTCAGCTATTGTCGTACTCTATGATTTTTGTGATAACTTTCTTAAATTTTGATGTTCCAGTTGGAATAAGAAATAGCTTCTGTGTGTGCAGTGATGTAGTTAAATTTCAATAGATCAATCAGAGTATCAGGTAAGGTAGAAAATACTGGTGAGGATGAGCAGTCTCCAATAATAAACTAAAATGAGATTTAGTCTGTACTGTTTCTTATCTCTGTTCATCAAACTTTGATCAAATTTTATAATGATCTTAGGTGTATCTCATCACATTTTTGTTATCACATAAAGTGAATCATCTGCGTAACCCTCATTGCTAAGATGGTTGAGCTTTTTAGAGCGCCCTAATTTGAAGAGCATTTGATCAAATTACTCACAAACCCAAGACAAGTCAGAGTTTTGAGGAGCTGGACAGTCAAATAAAAACATTACTGTATCCGTCTGACGTTTAACATCTATCTACATCATTTTACCCTCCTCACACCCCTCTAAAATTCCAGACACTTTGTCTGTGAGGTTGGAAATCACAAGGCAGAGCAGTGTCATTAAAAAGAAAACTTAAAATGCAACTTTTTGTTCCCTCTTTAATTTCATTCCTTGTGCAATAACAGAAGACGACAGGTGTGGAACAGGGGAAGAAAAATCCTCTGTCCCTCACCCGTCTTCTCTCCCTTTGATTCCGACTTCTCTTTCTTTCCTGGAATGAGATTGCAAATGAGCAGAGGTTGCTGCACTCACATAAAAAACACACACACTCTCACACACTCACACACCAATCTGTTGATGTTTATAACACAGACCTGATTCTAAGCAGCAATCACGTCCTCGTTTGTGTGCGCTGTGGACTGGTATCAGTGTCTAGGCAGACAGGTTTATTGTCTGTATGTGTATATGTGTGTTTCATTAGGTGTGTGTGCGAGTGTGTGTGCACACCTGTCAACCCTCAGGCACTGGGCGCTCTGCACATGGCCTTAATGTCCTTTTAATCAGATCATACTTCCTGCTTCTCGGCCTATCACATTGCTGCAGGCTCCTGATTGGATTATCAGCGCCTGGTCCGACACCATCCATCTCCCTGATCAGCTGATGGCCCCATCAAACATGCATACTCGCATACACACACACACAAACTGCACACACACCCACACACACACACACACACACACACACAATAAACCTGTTTAACTTTACACCAACGCGCATCCACAAAGAGCTTCATTCACATCCATCTGCACAAATAACCACCAACTATAAATTTGTGTGAATGTTGGAGACTGAAGCACACACACACACACACACACACACACGTGTGGGGGCTTTCACATGCACGACAGCAAGCACACACACACAGGCTTCCAACAGTTTGACAAATGTGTCCACAAAGAGGTTAAACTGACAGTCATACACATGTCCATACTGGCAGGCATTTATCATCCATCCTCCTGTCACACACACGCACAAACTCACACACACACACACACACATATACACACTCACACTCACAGTGCAGTGGGATTTTAGTCCGTGACAGGGCATTTGTCCAGTTTTCACTCTTTGCTGTGTGTTCTGCTTCCTCTCATACCACATCTGCTTGAAACATGATTAAATGGATTAAAGCTGCATTACACCAAGTAAGTGAGGCATCCCAGTCAGATAAAAACATCACCCTTTTTTATCACTTAAATACTCTTTTTTTTTTTTTTTTTTTATACTATTTCAAAGCACATCAGCCAGCATGACTGAGCTTTGCTTTTTCCTTTGCCTTGTTTTGATATTTCAAGTTTAGACCTAATGTCGCACCAATAACCTGTGAGTGTTTTGATGACAGATGACAGAAGACATGCTTTGTGAAGAATTTTGAAGAAAAGCCGGAGAAATGCATCCAGATTTTTCATTCTTTTCCTTTTCCTGTTAAATATTAGTGCCTTATGTACTGCATGTTAAGAAAATGTTGTGCCAAACCTTTCACAACACAATAACTAATTTCATTTACATCCAGTCTAATTGATTTATTCTCAGGCTCATTTTATGAAGTTGGTGTACAAACCAAAATTCATTTATTTAACTTTCTAACACTTTTAAATAAACTTTGACGGCTGTTTTTTGGTTGCAAATCCTCTTTGAATGTTCAAACATTGTACGTATTTAGCGATGCCAACACCCTAATACTTGACAGTTTATCATTTTTTAAATGGTGCAGCATGTTAAACTGTGCGGGGTTAGCAGAAGGACAGACAAAGAAAGGTTGTGGGCAAATTCCTGAAAAGTGTCATTGAAATGTAGTGTACAAAATATATTTTTAAAAAGAATCCAGACTTGGATGGAGTTAATTCGATCGCAAAGGCATCCTAATTAGTTTTTCATTGGAAAAATAAGTGTTCTCCATCCTTTTTTATTCTCAATGTTTCATTCTTAAACATTTCTACCAAAACACATACCATGTATTGATCAGAGATTATAAATATAGAGCAGATGTTAGGTCAAACAGGGAATGAAGGAAGCAGAATTTAATCCTCTAAACAATTTTTTTTTTTTCAAAAATGAGCTGTATCTTTTCTGTGTAGTTAGTGTAATGGGGATTGGGCAAATGATGAGAGGCACATGTGGTTAGGAATTACAAATGTTCTTGATAATGTATTTCAGTGGCTGCAAAATCTCAGGGTGGATACTAATAGATGATGCAGATGATATTTACTTCTTGAATGAATGACAAAGACATCTGTGACTCAACTGGTCGCCGATGGCTTCAGATTTAGAGGCTGATTGTGAAATACAGCACAAACCACAGCTTGTGTGCCCGCTGGTGGTGCAGAACTTTTATTGTAGCATTAACCAGACGTTGGCTTGACACATGCAAGGTAACGTGAGTGAATGTATTGCATGCAACAAAAGTGAAAGGACAGTTAGAGGAAAAAAAACTGTTTTAGAATATAAACTTGACCCAAAGAGCCAAAAAAAAACCTCAACTGATTCTTGTTAAAGGCGCATCCAGAAGGAAACATCTATAATGTGTTTGTCTCAGGGCCGTGGCCCCAGAGTGTCAGACTCAGAAGACGCACAAGTTCAGGACTCTGTGTGTGTGTGTATCTGTACAAAGAGCGTGTGTTCGTGTATTTGGCCCACATGAAGGCTAACGACAGAGCTGTCACCCACCCTGACTGTAGCCCGTCAAATGAATGTGAACCAAACACACACACGGAGACACACAGCATCACACTTCATCCCATCTGTCTTCCAGCCCATACTCCATCTTTCCACAGCCTCACTCTGTCTTCTTGTCCACACTCCGTCTTCACACACTCACTTCATCACCTCAGGGCCACCTATAACCCACACACACATTAACACACACACAAACACACACTGACATAATCAGCCTCAGGTTTATGATGGATTCAGTTTATCTCCCCTCTGTCTGCTTCTGTGATTGTTAGCATTGACTTCATGTTGTTTATACTACAAGAAAGACAAATGCCAGTTGTTTATTCCCTTTTGGGTCTATTAATTTCTCTCTTTTTTTTTTTTGCTCGTCACTTTACAGCTGAGGCACCTGGGTAATGATGAGGTTCACATTGTTTGGTCGGAACATTCCAGAGACTACAGACGTGGCATCATTCCCACTGAGTTTGGAGACGTGCTCATTGTCATCTACCCCATGAAGAACCACATGTACTCCATTCATATACTGAAAAAACCTGAGGTAAAACACAAATTAAATTCTGAAACAAGACTCAAACTGCCAGCTGTCGGTGTTGTGTGCCGCAATTCACCATTTCTGCATATTGGCTGTTTCCTAGAATACTTCTCTGAGCAGTGAATGGCTCTGAACAGCAGGACACTTTCACTCATCACTAGAACCTGGGATGATAATTCACTCTCCCTCTGGTCTAATCAGGAGCAGCTATATATCTCACCCACTGTGAAGCTGTAATTATATTGGGTCAGAATGTTCTTGGCCGGGCACGGCCTCAAACTAATCCTTTTTAGATTTCACTTTTGAGCCCTATTGCTCTTTTGCAAATCCAGTGTTTGGCAGTAAATTAAAATGATCCTCCAGAGTTTACTCATAATTCTACTGAAATTCTATTTCAGCCAAAGCACTCTTCGATCTCAACAAAAAAGAAAAAGGTTGTGCAAACAAGCCCTATTGTTGAACTTTAAAACAAATAGAGGACATAGTGCAACCCTTTGCATTTTTACCCAGCTGTGCCTAGACCCTGCATTCAGAGCCCACATGATCACAACAACAGTGTGTGCTAATTTGCTAACAAAACATCAAGGAGTAGATCAGCTGTGTGGCAGTGTTTTTCACTGAAGTCTGAAATGTTGCAGCTGAGTGCAAAACTTGTCATGCACAAGTTTCCTGTGTGGCACAGAACTGGTGAGGTTTGATACATTCAAACTTTAAACTTTCCCCCAAATATTATTGTAGCTCTGAAGAGCTACAAATAGAGCTGAACGTCACACCATTTGTGATGATATCATTTCGGATCAATATTGGTATTGGCCTGTGATCGAGGCTGCAATATTGGTATCCTATTGTAAGTGAAACGGTTGTACCAGGACACCTCAAAACAGCGCCTTATAAAAGTTTCTGAATTGGTCAATAACATTTTTTTATGTGCTATTTTTTTCTTTCATGGTGTTTTTTTAATCGTGTAGTTGATTTTGTGTATTGGTAGTCATCATTTCTGCAAGAAAAGATTCCTAAAACAGTTGTTGATACCATACATGAAATGAAATATGTATTACTATATATGCATTCAACCTGCGGCTTCTTTCTTGCTTGTCACACAGTTACTTCAGTTCTGCATCTTTTAAAAAAAGTTATTATTTTTTCTGGAAAGTGCAAAAAAAGATTTTCTGATCTGAATAATTCCGAGCTTCAAGTTTTTGAACATCTGGGGCCTGAAATGAAGTCAGGCAGGAGTAAATCTGTAAAAATACCCAATATTTTGGTTTTATCCTTCTTAACAGACTGATGTGACATTTACTCAGATTGACGAACAATTCTTAAGAGCGTCTTGCTTTGAGTCTTGCTGCTCTGGTTAATGTTCCAGTCTAAAACACTCAGACATTAATACCGCAGCTCTGATAGCATAATTCCATTTTAAACGAGAACTAACACAATAAAATGCTGCTTTTTCTCTATGACATAGATACCACAGCACTAATAACATAATCTTGTTCTGTTTCATTCATTCTACGAGAAAAATATTGAATTATCATAAATCCAAAAAACAAGTTAAATAAAATATTCTCTGTGTTGTCGTCCTCAAAGCGCTGTGTTCAGTCACAGAGTGCATGGCTTGGAGTCCTGGTCTGCAAATAAATTCAATAAAAGCCTGACATTATTCTCTTTGGTGGATTCCACAAGCAAGTAGAGAATTAAATCAGAAAACCATTGTCTGATTCAAACAGTGTATGGTTCAAAGAGCTCCACTGGTCGCTGCAGACTTTGCTGTTGTCTATTATTATAAAAAACCAAGTCATAAAAAAACTCTCAGTCTATTACCACCTTTCATATTCCCTTTTTAATGACAGTTAGGTTTTCATATTGAACAGCTTTTGATTTTTAAAAATCATGAAATAATTAAAACTGTGAAGCATAGATTCAGGTTTTTTATAAAGATGAAGTGAGACCACACCATGCAGATTAAATTATTCACCCTCTTCTACAGGTGTTCATGTGTAGATCACAGTGGTTTTTCTATCAATGAGTATGAATCTGATAATGAAACTTCTACTTAAATTCATGTGTCTTCTTTTTCTGGTTGTCTGTAGGTCCCATTCTTTGGTCCACTCTTTGACGGAGCCATCGTGGACATGAAGATTTTGCCAACCATGGTCAGAGCCACAGCTATCAACGCCAGTCGAGCCCTTAAATCCCTCATTCCTCTTTACCAGAACTTGTATCCTTTCAGACTTCCTGCTCAGAATTTGCTTAACATGACCAGAAGACTAAAGTAAGTCACAAATGTTTTCTTTTATTTCATTCCTTTGGTTTTGGCAGCATGCTAACACTTCATGCTCATCTCGTTTGAAAGTTGAGAAGGTGCTGAACTCAAACTTCAAAAGTATCTTCACTGTTGTGTGGTCTTTAGAAATCCACGCACATATGCGTGTGAGCAAGAATGTTGGTTATCACCTGCCCAAGTGTTAAAAATAGTAAATCAATGTCCAGTGGAGTTTGGCTTTCAGAATATAAGTGCTGGTGTGATGGAGCTGACTCTGAAGTGCCATATATCAAGTGTGTGTTTGTCCTGCACAAAGTTGTGTGTGTGTTTTTAGGTTTGCAAGCATCTGTGTGTGTGTGTGTGTTCAAGAGAAAGAGAGAAACAGATAGACAGGTGTGTATACAGCCTGTCTGCTTGATCCAATGCGACGGTAGTTTGGTTGGAACAAGCCTGGCGGTCAATACATATCGATGACTTTCCTCTCCAACGCTGTGTCTAAATGAGGGGCTGTGCTCTCTGCTCTCTCATAAATTCACACACGCACACGCAAGTACACACATACACACACACACACACACAAATAGTGTGCACTGAACTTGTCAAAGGGACAGAGATACACATGAAGATGTTCAGATCTGGATACATTTCATTAAAGGAAATTAACCCTCAACTGTGAGGTGATGGTGTCGCTGTCAGGCTAAATAAATCCTGTATGGCTGTAAATATTTCTCAGCAGCATTGAAATGAAGCAGTCTTCACCTTTCAATTCAACTGTCAGAACATTTAGTCTCTCCTCTAGATAACCATGGCTTTGATTCATGGAAATTAACGTTAAAAGCAGCAAGAAAACAATCAAAAAGTGACGTCAGCCCTCTCACTGGTTGTGGCTTTATCACTGGCATGCATCAGGAAATATCATCTGTGACTATAAGACTGATACATAGAGTCAGGATGAGTTTGTAGCAGCAGATAAAAGACATAAGTCAACTCTGCGTCCCTCAGTTTAGTCATCACTAAATACATTATTTGTACTTAAACAGATAGATAAGATTTACAGCAGCAGAGAGGAACATAGATTTTTAAAACTAAATGTAGTCTGTAGTTTTATTGTGGCATAAGAAGCAGCTGATGAACAATCATCATTATATTTGTTCACACAGTTTTCATATTACATAGTTACCTTTAATTAAAATCCAATAAAGCACAAAATCTCAAAACTTGTTCCACAGCACATTTCCATTGAGCTGCACAAAGTTTTCTTCTTTGATCTGACTGTTAATAAGCTGAATGAGGCACAAATTGTGCAATATCCATCATTAAATTGCATAAGGAAAACAACTGCTGCAGCTTCTACAATAGTTGTGTTGTGTTGTGCAGCTTCTTAAATTTTCCACATCACTCACTTTACTCGATTTTTTTATAGATAAGAGGACGGAGAGAATCCACATTTGTTTGAAAAATGTGATGAACACAATACTGCATCTTTTTAATCAATTTTGATGAAGCAACACCAAGTTTTGAAAAAAATTGAAATTTTTGCTAAATCAAAATACTAATTTTCTGGGGTGCAGATGGCCTAGTGGTCTAGGTTGCGCCTCATGGGGTCTTAAATTGTCAGCCCTCTCCATGTCAGAAAATACAGACAAGTCTGAACTCCACCTGTCAATATTTAACAGGATGCTACATGAACACAAGTCATAGCTCCACCAATTTAAGGAGATGCTCATATATTGTATGTAAGAGCCTTATCGCCCTGCTGAATGCTCCTGAACCTCACTCCTTCAGTATACTCTTGTAACTGTGTCGGATAATGACTTTTAGATGACACCAACTGTAAATAGAGGAGGGGTGCCTTTGACTCTGAGTCCACATATGTGGACATTACATTTCTGCTTCTCAGATCCATTATCTTCTTCTTTTTTTACTTTCACTTGTTAGCCACATTAAGGGACCAAATTTTTTTATTGTGCTTATTTGGTCTTGTTTATCCCAAATAGCAAGAAGACATAAAAAATGTACACCAGACAAAAGCTTGGGTCTCAGAGGGTAAAGATATTATTGATAAAAGACTCTGTGAGGACTATATAAGTGATCTTGAAATAGTGTCATGTTTTTACGTGAGTCTGTTTGTAATTACCTTTTTAAAGTTAGACTATCATCTAAAATCAGTTGTTTCTAAATACTATTTCTCATCACTCTGCTCAACCCGACCCCTCCATTTAGAGCACAAAGACCAAAAGTCCAACATCTGTTTTTTCTATGAAGAAAGCGACTTGTTGGATTTATTTTGTGGTATGAGAGTTATGAAAGATCTGTCAAATAAGTGATGTTGAAAATGTAAGTTTAAGTTTATTTGATCAAATGCTGGTTCAGCTTGTTTTACCTCCGGAGTCACAGCTTCCTGTGTGTAAGTTCACTTCACTAATGTTTTCTTAATCCTGCTCTCGTCCATTATCCTTTGGTCCCTCCTTTACTGAGCGTTGTCCCTATCTGCTCTTTCCTCATCTTCGTACTTCATCTCTGTTTTCTCCCTCTGATTCTCTTGCACCTTATTCTTTCCCATTTCCTCCTCATCCTTCTCTCTCTCCTCTTCTTGAAGCATTGATGTGAATGTTTGTTGGAGCAGCCTTGGTCTGAGCGTTAGAGGTGATTCCAGTCAGAACGGTGGAACAAGTGGAGGAGATTGAAGAAGCCTTTTTGCATTGCCACATCCACTCAGCAGGACAGAGACTTAAAGATTGTTCGACTCAGTGTGAGCCCGCAGCTCATAGCTAACACCCCCGACCTCATTCTATGTGTGTATGTGTGTGACTCCAGCAGTCTCTGATGTGTATGTGTGTGTGTGTGTGTGTGTGTGTGTGTGTGTGTGTGTGTGTGTGTGTGTGTGTGTGTGTGTGTGTGTGTGTGTNCATTCACAGCTCCACAGTGACACACTGGTGTGGCACATGCTTGTCTGGAGGTGTTTGTGTGTCTGTGAGTGTCCTGGTGTGTATTGATTGGTGGTAGCAGCAGGTCGATGCCTCTGACAGGCTGAATTACAGTAATCAGTCATTATTGACTCCCCATCTCTGAGCTACATACACCTCTCTCCTCTTCTCTCTCTCCTCCTTTCCCGCTTCATACTCTGCCTCCTTCATCTCTCACTCCTCCTGACTTTCCCTTTTTTTCTTTTGACTCTTCAGTTCTTCATCTCTGTCCACATCTGTCCTCATCTTTTTGCACCTCATTTTTTCTCCCCGTGTTTTATTTCACTCAGTCACCCTCTTTTTCGATCTCTAATTCTGTCCCTGTATTTTCTCTCTCGTCTCCCTAATTCTTTTATCAGAGTGCATCTGTTTCTGCTCTGTGGTCTGTTTTTGCTCTTTTACTCAGTTTTTGTAATGGGCGGCTCCATTCAGTTTTTATGCTGCTTGGTTTTCTTTGTCGACCTAAACTATGATAAGCTGTTACAACATAATGCAAGTGTTACAACTTTTGAGAGTTCATGAATTTTGGAAACACATGATATGCAGAAGAAAAAAAGAAAAAACCTGATATTTTTTACCTATTTACCTCAGACAGAAAACAAAAGTTTGACAAAAAAATAAGCCCCTTAAATGTAACAGATAGCTGTGAGAGGAAGTGATACTGGTCCAACCAGAGACAAAGCTTAACTTACAGAGAGCATAAACCTTGGATTTTTTTTGACCTTGTGATCTGATGCCACATATACTTAATCTAAAAAGACAACAAAGCTGTAAATAAATGAGCTACAAGCGCAGCAACACAGAAAAACATAACAGGCAGGTGTTAAGCTGGGTCCAACCATTCCTCTCGATGAGCGCCTAAACATTGACTTTAGGACTTTATATGTCTTCTAGTGTTTTGGAAAAGTTTTTGTCTTCTGTGTTTCCTCCTCTGAGAACTGCAGAGTGACATTAAGTATCTTCACACAGAAGCAAATGGGAGAAGAGGTGTTGTAAAAAGGCTGGCAGGCTTACACGTGTCAGTGGATGTGTATTAACTGTCTTTCTCTCTTTCTTTTCCTGTCCCCTCTCTTTCTGTCACCCTGCCTCTCTTCTCTCTTTCTCTGTCTCCTGGCCCTCGGGGCAGTCCATCTGCCTTCTCTCTCTCTCTGATCTTTCATTCACCATGACTAGAGCCATCCAAACACACACACACACGCACGCACACAAACATACAAAAACACAGAGTGCCAGGCGGCTGGGGCAGCTGTGTGTAAGCACAGCTCTATCTCACATATCAGCTCTTTGCAGCAAGAAAAGCAATCCAAGACTCCCCAGCACACACACACACACACACACACACACACACACACACACATACACACACTCACACACTGTCCTCTTTTCTGTGAATCCCTATCCACGTCACAATGAAGCACATCCCAGTCTCACCAGTTTTTGCGACTTTTCCACGTAGCAGTCAAACCATCATCAAAGTAGAGAAATATGTTTATTCACATGTGCTCCTTCAATCAGTCCCTGAACTTATTGATTTGATAAAACTAAAGAGCAGGCTGTTGGTCTCATTGTTGATGTGGCCGATCCTCGAGCAGCTGCAGAGCTCATGAACCAGATGCTGCCTTTGAGTCATACGGGCCTGTCCTCAGGTAGGGACAGTCATCCAGAACTTGTGCCTGTTAAGAACCGATGAGAAATGATTCAATTCATCGACACCATTAGCCTTTATTCTTAATGATTCCATTTACGATTCTTTACATCCTGCCAGAGTGGCGGGACTTTGTGTCAACTATTCTGCCCAAGTGAGCTTAGCTTAGTAGATAAATGACAGTTTCCCAAAGAAACTCAGATTCAGGATTTTTGCTTGAAGTTTTACTGAAAAAGCTGTCAAACTGAACACAGAAAGAAATGTAAATTACTCTGTCAAAAGAGATTCAGATTCAAGAAGGTCAACATTTCATATATCTCCTCATGTAACAAAAATTATATGGAAACATAATGCCAGCTTAATGCCAATGCACATAGGACATTGCATTGCTGGAATACATAAATAAAACTTCAGATTTATAAGAGAATTTCAACTTTAATTCATATCACAATAACTTCTTGTTAACAATACCTGAACTCGAAAATTTCAAAATACTACGAGGTAAATGTTTAACAAACAGGATGTGCAGACTCATGGCTGATTTCCATATAACTACGGCAAGCTCAAGGTTTTTAAAAACTCAAAGCATTTCTAGGTGGCCCACTGCAGTCAATAACATACAACGAAACAACTGAGCTTCAATTTTTAAAGCCATGTTTAGTCAGTTTTTTTCTTAATGTAATCAAGAATTTCCTCAAAACTTTCATTGGGATGATCGAAGTTAAATTACAGTTGTGTGACCTCGAGTAGCCACTATGGGCTGTCCAACCTCTCTGGGATTCAAGCAGCCAGATCTGCTGCTATTACCGTGTAACACTGGCGAGTGCGTGTGTGTGAGTGTGTGAGACAATGAGTGTTTGAGAGGTATTTGGATGTGTTGATAGTGTGTGTACATGTCAGTTGCTGCTTTGTGTGTGTAACAGCAAACTGTAGTCATCCTCCATCTGCTCTTGGGCGATTGTTGTTCTGGGGAACAATGTTGGAAAGATGTTAAGCTGTAGCACACACACACACAAGTTCCAGCAAGTGTGTGTGTGTGCATGAATTTTTAAATGTATACCATCAGTACGCTTACGCTTGTGTATATCCTGGTGTTTATGTTGCATGTGTATTTATTTCACTCTCGGGATTAGAGCTGTGCGTGTGTGAGAGTGTGTGTGTGGTGGGGGATATCCCCTCTAGTAGTTGATTGGCAGAGATATCTGCACTGAGGCTGGGGTCAGCATATGGCTCACTGTGATAGCGATGCTGTGTTTGCGTGTGTGTTTCCCGTGCATGTGTGTGTGTGTCGCTGCCTTTCCCTCGTTTTCACACTCTGTTCCCAGTGAAATGATGGCAGCTCTGGGCATGTAGCGCTATTATCCCCCATATCCACACACACACACACACACACACACACACACACACTCTCACCAAGAGCAGCCAAACGCCTCACGGCCTGCCTGGCTCCTCTCTGCCAGCTCCCACAATAGAGCCTATTGTCCCGGTGAGGCCACAATCTGCTGTGTGTGACAAGGAGTGTGTGTTCCTCACTGTGGTAGAAAAGGTGAGGGCAGAACCTTACAAATTGTGAACATTTTGTTATTGCTGATGCTGAAATGGGGTCATGTTATCCTTAACCTCCCAGGAGCTCCAATATACCCGTTGCTTTGGAGGAGCACTTGGTTTGGCATGAGAGAAAGCTGCACCACTGCCTGTCCACTGGCTACATCCCTCTGTTTTGGATGAGATTTTGCTAAAACAAATTGGAAAATATTATTAAGAATTATGATTCCAGATGCACCTAAATCTCATTTCACTTATTTTTGATATTTCACAGAAGAATATTTTCAAAGTTTATCTGACAGTTAAAAACATTTGCGACATAAATTGACATGAAGCAGGGGATTTAAGTGACAAAAAAAGAGCCCGAATATCGTCATAAATTGTTCCCTACATACACATAATCCCCCACCCTTTCCTTTCAAATCCACCGTGTTTTACGAGTGTCCTCATGCAACATGTTGAGCAGTGATGCTACAGATACATTTGGGATTGGGTTAAGGCTTTGAAAGGAGATAAATATAAATCTGTGAGTGAATACATGCAGAGGGGGGAGTGATTGTGGTTAATTGTTTCCCATCGGGTAGATAGAGGAAATGAAAAGAGGAGAGGGAGGAGGAGGGGCCACAGCTAATCTCTCTNTAAAGATTGTTCGACTCAGTGTGAGCCCGCAGCTCATAGCTAACACCCCCGACCTCATTCTATGTGTGTATGTGTGTGACTCCAGCAGTCTCTGATGTGTATGTGTGTGTGTGTGTGTGTGTGTGTGTGTGTGTGTGTGTGTGTGTGTGTGTGTGTGTGTGTGTGTGTGTGTGTGTGTGTGTGTGTGTGTGTGTGTGTGTGTGTGTGTGTGTGTGTGTGTGTGTGTGTGTGTGTGTGTGTGTGTGTGTGTAGCCACGTCCACATCTTTCCAATCTTGTTTGTGTGTGTCCCTGCGTTGTTGTGATGCTCTGCGTAAGTCCATATCCATCCTGCATGTATCTTTGTTTTTGTGTGATCATTCACAGCTCCACAGTGACACACTGGTGTGGCACATGCTTGTCTGGAGGTGTTTGTGTGTCTGTGAGTGTCCTGGTGTGTATTGATTGGTGGTAGCAGCAGGTCGATGCCTCTGACAGGCTGAATTACAGTAATCAGTCATTATTGACTCCCCATCTCTGAGCTACATACACCTCTCTCCTCTTCTCTCTCTCCTCCTTTCCCGCTTCATACTCTGCCTCCTTCATCTCTCACTCCTCCTGACTTTCCCTTTTTTTCTTTTGACTCTTCAGTTCTTCATCTCTGTCCACATCTGTCCTCATCTTTTTGCACCTCATTTTTTCTCCCCGTGTTTTATTTCACTCAGTCACCCTCTTTTTCGATCTCTAATTCTGTCCCTGTATTTTCTCTCTCGTCTCNGAAGCAAATGGGAGAAGAGGTGTTGTAAAAAGGCTGGCAGGCTTACACGTGTCAGTGGATGTGTATTAACTGTCTTTCTCTCTTTCTTTTCCTGTCCCCTCTCTTTCTGTCACCCTGCCTCTCTTCTCTCTTTCTCTGTCTCCTGGCCCTCGGGGCAGTCCATCTGCCTTCTCTCTCTCTCTGATCTTTCATTCACCATGACTAGAGCCATCCAAACACACACACACACGCACGCACACAAACATACAAAAACACAGAGTGCCAGGCGGCTGGGGCAGCTGTGTGTAAGCACAGCTCTATCTCACATATCAGCTCTTTGCAGCAAGAAAAGCAATCCAAGACTCCCCAGCACACACACACACACACACACACACACACACACACACACACACACACACACACACACTGTCCTCTTTTCTGTGAATCCCTATCCACGTCACAATGAAGCACATCCCAGTCTCACCAGTTTTTACGACTTTTCCACGTAGCAGTCAAACCATCATCAAAGTAGAGAAATATGTTTATTCACATGTGCTCCTTCAATCAGTCCCTGAACTTATTGATTTGATAAAACTAAAGAGCAGGCTGTTGGTCTCACTATTGATGTGGCCGATCCTCGAGCAGCTGCAGAGCTCATGAACCAGATGATGCTGCCTTTGAGTCATACGGGCCTGTCCTCAGGTAGGGACAGTCATCAAGAACTTGTGCCTGTTAAGAACCGATGAGAAATGATTCAATTCATCGACACCATTAGCCTTTATTCTTAATGATTCCATTTACGATTCTTTACATCCTGCCAGCGTGGCTGGACTTTGTGTCAACTATTCTGCCCAAGCGAGCTTAGCTTAGTAGATAAATGACAGTTTCCCAAAGAAACTCAGATTCAGGATTTTTGCTTGAAGTTTTACTGAAAAAGCTGTCAAACTGAACACAGAAAGAAATGTAAATTACTCTGTCAAAAGAGATTCAGATTCAAGAAGGTCAACATTTCATATATCTCCTCATGTAACAAAAATTATATGGAAACATAATGCCAGCTTAATGCCAATGCACATAGGACATTGCATTGCTGGAATACATAAATAAAACTTCAGATTTATAAGAGAATTTCAACTTTAATTCATATCACAATAACTTCTTGTTAACAATACCTGAACTCGAAAATTTCAAAATACTATGAGGTAAATGTTTAACAAACAGGATGTGCAGACTCATGGCTGATTTCCGTATAACTATGGCAAGCTCAAGGTTTTTAAAAACTCAAAGCATTTCTAGGTGGCCCACTGCAGTCAATAACATACAACGAAACAACTGAGCTTCAATTTTTAAAGCCATGTTTAGTCAGTTTTTTTCTTAATGTAATCAAGAATTTCCTCAAAACTTTCATTGGGATGATCGAAGTTAAATTACAGTTGTGTGACCTCGAGTAGCCACTGTGGGCTGACTAACCTCTCTGGGATTCAAGCAGCCAGATCTGCTGTTGTTATCGTGTAACACTGGCGAGTGCGTGTGTGTGAGTGTGTGAGACAATGAGTGTTTGAGAGGTATTTGGATGTGTTGATAGTGTGTGTACATGTCAGTTGCTGCTTTGTGTGTGTAACAGCAAACTGTAGTCATCCTCCATCTGCTCTTGGGCGATTGTTATTCTGGGGAACAATGTTGGAAAGATGTTAAGCTGTAACACACACTCACAAGTTCCAGCAAGTGTGTGTGTGTGCATGAATTTTTAAATGTATACCATCAGTACGCTTACGCTTGTGTATATCCTGGTGTTTATGTTGCATGTGTATTTATTTCACTCTCAGGATTAGAGCTGTGTGTGTGTGTGTGTGTGTGTGTGTGTGTGAGAGAGTGTGTGTGTGGTGGGGGATATCCCCTCTAGTAGTTGATTGGCAGAGATATCTGCACTGAGGCTGGGGTCAGCATATGGCTCACTGTGATAGCGATGCTGTGTTTGCGTGTGTGTTTCCCGTGCATGTGTGTGTGTGTGTCGCTGCCTTTCCCTCGTTTTCACACTCTGTTCCCAGTGAAATGATGGCAGCTCTGGGCATGTAGCGCTATTATCCCCCATATCCACACACACACACACACACACACACACTCTCACCAAGAGCAGCCAAACGCCTCACGGCCTGCCTGGCTCCTCTCTGCCAGCTCCCACAATAGAGCCTATTGTCCCGGTGAGGCCACAATCTGCTGTGTGTGACAAGGAGTGTGTGTTCCTCACTGTGGTAGAAAAGGTGAGGGCAGAACCTTACAAATTGTGAACATTTTGTTATTGCTGATGCTGAAATGGGGTCATGTTATCCTTAACCTCCCAGGAGCTCCAATATACCCGTTGCTTTGGAGGAGCACTTGGTTTGGCATGAGAGAAAGCTGCACCACTGCCTGTCCACTGGTTACATCCCTCTGTTTTGGATGAGATTTTGCTAAAACAAATTGGAAAATATTATTAAGAATTATGATTCCAGATGCACCTAAATCTCATTTCACTTATTTTTGATATTTCACAGAAGAATATTTTCAAAGTTTATCTGACAGTTAAAAACATTTGCGACATAAATTGACATGAAGCAGGGGATTGTTCACTGTTTTTTTCTCGGGCTTATAGCAGTATTTAACAAGGGATGTATGTGTATTAGGGGGTGGGAAAGGAAAGTTTAGGTGGCACAAAATGCTCACAGGAGTACGTTGTACAACTCGTCACTACGATGTCTATGTAAACCCTAACCCAATTCCGAAACTTTCCTCTATTTATATTTAGACACTCACTTATGTACGTCAGGGGGGAGTGATTGTGGTTAATTGTTTCCCATCGGGTAGATAGAGGAAATGAAAAGAGGAGAGGGAGGAGGAGGGGCCACAGCTAATCTCTCTTTTCTCCTCTGGGAAATGTTTTTGAGAGTGTTTTTTCATGTGTGTGATAGTCTCACAGTCTAAGAACGCCCAAAATGCACAGTTTAGTGTTTCATAATCATTGAAATTTTATGAAGAAATAGTCTTCATTTTCCAAACCAGGAGAGAAATTAGAAACTGGCAGAATTTGGTTTCAAAAAACAGGCAAAATAGTGAGCTACCTCCCAATTTTGGTTTGACTTTTTTCATTCCTGCATTAAGAACTTCAAAACAAGTGAGATTTGTTCAACAGCATTTCTTTTGTGGCCCAGTTATTCTTTACCGATTGGACAAATTGCATTTGTGTTTGCAGTTATTTTGCAAAACTTTCAGACTTTCTTCAAAAGAAATACCCAGAAAAAGTTGCAAGTGGATGTGGGCCGGCGCTGTTTAATGGTGCTTGTCAAACTCATTTAGAAACATCCATAAAGAGGGGATGAAACAGAGCTCATTGAACAGGGTCTTATGGAAAACAGCTGCAGATAAAAGTCAGAAAAGAGTGATAAGCCTTTCTCCACCAACTCTGTCAGCATCTTCGAGTTGTCTGATCATCACAGTTAATGCTTCATATATACATATACTAAATAAAACAACCTCATTGTGGTGTTATGTTTTACAATACTCTTCATTCATAAGTACGTTTTTCTTATTTTAAAACATGTAACAAAAAATTGTGGAAGTTTCTGGCGGTCCAGAGCAAATGAATGGGATTTCAATTCATTTCAATGGGGAAAATTGATTTGGCATACAAGTAATATAAGTTACAAGCTTTGTCTATCTGTATTTATCTATTTGTGTGCTTTTATACCTTTGCTTGACAGGGCAGCTGACAAGAATGAGGACACAAGATGTAGGGAGGAGAGATAGGGGGAGGGTATGCAGTGAAGGATTGAGATCAGGGGTCTGATGAGTACTGTATTCTCTGTACCTGAGTGCTTCTTAACTATACCCCATCTCCAGAGCTTCCTTAGTTTTTAGCTTTAGCCCTCAGACACACTTCACAAAGACTAGATTCAAGTCAGATGCTTGGATTTATGTACATAATGTAAATTTCAGCCTGGTTGTCACTTTGGATGTTACTCATTTTCTGTCGCGTTTTTCGTCCAATTTGAGAGATGTATTGCTCACGTAATGACTGAATGTGTTTCTGCGAGCATCTGTGTGCACACGTATGCGCCGTGTCACAGTGAGCTGTGCAGACACATGAGTTGTAGCGATCAGCGGCTTGATCACATCTTGTTGGAGCAGACCCCCCTCTGACTGGTAAACAAGCTAATCTTTGACGGCCGTGTGAGTGTTTGTGTGTGTGTGTGTCTGTGGGTGTAAATGGGTGAATGCACCTTGTGACGGGGTGTGTTGAATGTGAGTATTTTGTGTGACAAGGTGTTTAAAATTCAGGTCGGGCTTTCACTGATGACCAGGACCACGACACAGCGCAGCACAGAAAACTGAGAGTCAGAAACTTAGATAAGTGTCTGCAAGTCAGGGGGAGAGAGAGACAGAGAGAAAGGTGATTATAGGCTGGAAGTAAGGATGTTTATCAGTTGGATGGCTGATTTCTCACTGGTAAAACATTTATCAGAGGATCCCAACTTGCTATCAAAGCTACAAGTGCTTTTTTATCACTTCATTTTGTATAGAGCTAAGGTATGGAAACCGGCGCGTAATGCCTTAAAATATATTAAACCAGCGACTTTGAATGCAACATAATGCTGTATCCTTAAAACTTAAAAATAAGTTTTTTCATCTATAAATCTTGAACAGATGCAATCACACTTACTGTATTGATTTGAATACAAGATGATCCCGGATATAAGACCTTCTTTCCAAGACAGATTTTCAGAAAAAAGGCTATTTGATGAAAAAAAAACTCCTATTTTATCATGAAGAATATTTTATTTGACAATTGTGCTTCAGCATTAATACTTAAAATAAAAAACAAGGCAGGCTGTTCTTTATAGCATGGTGCCTTATCATGGTGCAGCTCATATCACAATAGAGGGAAACTTGTGCTATAATATGAATAAGATAAACTGTTTTTTCTAACTTTACAATATTCAGTGCACCCAACATGGGTGGGTAGGGAAAAAGAATCAGTGGGCTACCTCTCTCATAGATCAGGTCTATATATTCTTTTTGATTTAACAGTTTCAATAGCCTTATTTTATGTACCTTATTTGCATGACAGGATATCACTTTTCTCCATATGGTCACACGCTCACAATTGTCCTCTGCTCTCTGAATCACAGCAGAGTTCCACCCCAATGCATGCAGACAGGGCTATTCTAAATAATGTCCTTTACCGCCCCTGACACAAATGTGTGAATCATAGTTGTGAATTCAGTATTAGTAAGTAAAAAGATTTCAATCAAGTCTTTTCTGCTTCGGTGAATGACACAATGCAGCATTAAGACGAGGGCCCTGAACTTCCCTCCAGAGTTGAAAACTCCCAGATGGCCTTGTCTTTTTTTAAAATATAACACATGAATGTGACTTCTTCAAGAAATTGCTGTCTTAACAAAAAACATTTCCTAAAGTTAAAGATTCTGAAATGCGGGGAATCACATTCAGAGATTTTGAACCTTGAAGTGTTTTGTATTTTGGCCTTGTAAGATATCGCTGATATTTGATATTATCTGTTAAATTTTGTTTTACATTTGAACTATGTTATGAATGTATATCTAGAAAAAGCTGAAAATTTAAAACATTCCACAAAATTTTCCTCAATTTTGACTAAAAAATAGCATAACACTGGGATAAAATGAAATCTTTTGAATGCCCCTTTCATATTCTTGGTAAGGGCTCATGAGCTGAGTCCCCAGATGCAGTTTGTATGTGTCTAGGATGAATAATTTGTGGTTGTTGTAAGAGCCTGCAGATAGGAGCAGGATCTGTCTCCTTAATCAGAGAATTATTATTGTGCTTTCTGTGACGCTCGCCAACACCCCTCTTGTGTGTGTGTGTGTGTGTGTGTGTGTGTGTGTGTTTCTACACACATGTCAAAGATTGAAATACTGGGGTGACAAGGGGCCAATTAATGTATCACATCTGTTTTCCTGCATGCTCTGTGTTTCTGCATTAGGTTAAAGAGCAGATGAATAGGGTTAAACACAATTGTGAGAGTGTGTGTGCTCGCGTGTGTGTGTGGCTCATGCGCACATTGGCCCCCAACAATAAGAAGTGCATTAGACCCACCTATCTGTGTTCTCATCTTTAAACGTACGTGAACACACACACACACACACACACACACACACACACTTAATGACATCACAAAGCCTCCATATCATTGCTATCACAGAAAGATATAAACCCATTAGCTTGTTCCTTTGGGCACGAACACACACAAACACACACACAGGGACAAGCACAGGTTTATCATTACACGCTGTAAAGCTTTTCCAATTGTATTATCCCTCTGATGTCCGTCTCTCTGTTGTCTGTTCCAATGCCCGGGGTGCAGGGGACAGATAGGGTGGGTGTGGGTGCGCGCTTCTGTGTGTGAGATGAGCAGTGAGATACGGAGTGACTGTGTGTGACTGTGTGTGTGTGACTGTTTGTGCTAGAGCAATGTTTTCTCTAAGTAAGCTTGAGGAAGGAGTTGTGTTGTCAGTCTTCACTACTATATTGTAAAGAACTTTCATTTAGGGCCTGTTTTGGTGCCCCCTATGGACGAAGGGGTTCTCTTTTATCTTATCTGATTAATTTGGTAAATTTCTGAATAATATCCTTTAGCATAACAAATCCATCCTCTATATTCTGAGAGTCAAGACATCACCTTTGAGCTAACAGCAAAAAAAGAATCTAAGTGAAAATACTGAATGTTTCTGATGGTTGTGTTTGCATTTAACATCACATAAAAGCTTTATTGATTTCAGATGATTTAATAATCAGCTAAAAATCCTACAGTGAGAGAAGGTGCTATTTCTTAAGTTAAAACCCATCATTTTACTGCTTTGAACCATAAAAATAAACGTATCGTCTGCCTTCTTACACTCACAGACTGTGCTGGATCCCAGACTGGGAAACCTTGCAGCTGCTGCACCAACGCAACACATGATGCAAACTTCATTTCTAGTTACTTGTTGCGTCTGTGGAACAGGGTAGCTATATACTACCAAGAGCCATTAACCAGAGATGCCCAATAGCTTGCTATGCCCACATACTTTGCGATAGAAGTCCTGCCATAAATGTACATTGTAGTCAGTGAGAGCTTCACTGCTCAGCCAGCTGAAGAGTCTCACTTCACACTTTCCCTTTGACTCATAAGAGTGTGACTGTACATTTCATTGGAGACTACGTGGTAAAAAAGTGTCTGGTCTTCAAACCAGCTGTTTTCCCCAACATCACACTGAGATGCCCCCACTCACTGGAGGTGTAGCCCAGTGGAACTGGTTGCTATAACAGCCAACAAGGGAGGAATGTTGTTAGAGCAACTCAATGTGTGGCAGACCCTGGAGAGGAAGCTTCATCTGGCCATTGGTGATAGTTGAGTAGAATGAATATCAGGTGGGTCTAATGCCTTGGAAAGAGATGTTTACCAAATGAGCTCAGTCCATTGCTCAGTTCATTGAAGATGAAATAATCTGCGGGAAATTAGGGAATTTTTCTACATGGAAAAAAAATATGGGAGTATGACTTTCAGTCCATGTCTCTCAGCCCCATCATACACACATCTGAGCCTCAGACTCAGATCTTTGCTGTCCAGAGAGTGATGGTTGTACAACCACTTAAAAGGTCCCTAAACAGTAAGAAGTCTTCCCACTTTTTAGAAATTTCAATTTCACTTTTTATATATGTGGTTTCAAAGTGGTTTAAAGGGATTATAAACCAAGTCTGGGTCATTCAGTAAATCATATTACCAATAGGATTGAGTACAGTCAGTAAAGCTATTATCTGTTACCTGTTCCCTAAAATGTATTTACACCATGTTCTACATTTAGATTTCACTCCACACACACACACACACAGAAACACATATATCCCAGTGGTTGGCCCAGCACCTAATGTGCTAACAAGCCGCCCCCCCTTCTGCTCTCCTCTCCTCCTCCTCCAGCCTCCATCACTCTGAAAGTGATCACAGGAGTCGGAACATGGCCACAATGAAGTGCGCTGCAGGAGAGAGAAGGAGAGAAAGGGGCTGAAATGGAGAGAGAGAGAAAGGGCTGCAGATGGCACAAACACTTCTCTCTGTCCTCTCTTTTCAGCCATGCGCAAGAAAATGAGTTTCTGACTCCACACAAAAGAGTCATTTTAGCTGCCCCTCTCTCCTCTATCTCTCCCCTGTCTCCTCCACATCAGCCTCGATCCCTTGCTTTCTCTAATAATTTTACCTCTTTCTTTATTTTTCTTTCTGTAAGAGAGAGAGATATTTTGTGTTAATGACTTAATAAGAGAAGCCATCTGAAATTCAATTACAGTAGATTTCATACAGATAACTGCGTCTGTAGGGCAGGGAGGCTGGATGAAGGCAGACCTGTCTGCGTTGCTACTTTATTTTCTTTGACCTCTCGCTGGTTACTGCTTTTGATAGGGGTCGTCAACTCATGCAAATACTACAAAGGATACAAATGTACAATGTAGGATTAAAATATTTGAGCTAACAAAACAGGATCACATGAAAAATAAAGCTGAAGCAAAGAAGATACACTTGCAAGGTCCATAATTTTAAGTCTCTGTCTGTGAGGACTTTCTGAGTGATCTTGTAAAAGTCTCACTTGTAGATATATGACTGATCATAATCTACAACTTAAAATGAGATTATCAGCGCTAAATGCTATTTCTCAGCTTCCAGATAGGGTCAGCTTGTATCGGATTGATTTATAGCACCTCGAAGTCCCCCATGACAATACCATGCCAGCCAACAAAGTTTGGCAGAGAGAAGAGAGATCTGTGTTTTCCTGCCAAAAAAGATTTCTTGGATTTGTTTGGAGCTGGACGGTTAGACAGAAAGATAAACAGGAGAGTGATAGAGCACAAGAGCTAAGCTGTTTGTGTTAATGTTCATTCCAACCCACATGCAGCAGTTATAATGCAGTGATCTATTCAAACCTGAGAGTCTATCAATAAAATGAAGATCCAGGTTATGTTTGCTCTGCTTGGTGAGGTTGGAGTTGGTAGATGAGCACTGATAGGACATTGTTTACAAAATTTGCTTGTTGTCACATTTGTCACACAATAATGTCAGGTAGCTGGGATTTTAAATACATTACCTCTTCACGTGGCATCCTGGGAAAAAGTTTTGTCAATCAAAGAAAAGTAGAGTTAAAAAGATCTGCTCTCCAGTCACGCTTCAAAACAAACATGACTGATGATGGTGTATCAAAAAACACTAGCTTTTCCAGATAGTCCTCACAGCCTCTTCAAATGTCTAAAGCTAAATGATAAATAGTGTTTGAATAACATAGTGATCATAAATGAGAACTGAAAAAGAAAGAAAATACATTGTTATCCTCATCTAAATAACTGCATAAGACCTCATTTGATTTTATGATATGTTACAGCCTTCTTTTTTCACAATGACAGTACATTGTTATAAAGAAAAAATGTTACTTGGTATGTGTACATGTGACAAACAGAATGTTCAGTGAAGTAAACACTCAAGAGAAAAGGGAGAGATGTCCAAGGACAAATACATGAAAAAGAATATGTGACAGAGAGATATAAGTTAAAAACACTCAAGCTTGGCTGATTCTTTTCTCCTCTTTGTATGCCACTGTAAGTATAAAATATACAATACAACCAGAAAGTATTCACAATGCTTCACTTTTTCACATTTTGTTTTGTTACAGCCTCTTTCCAAAGTGGAACAAATTCAATTTTTTCCTCACAATTCTCCACACAACAACCCGTATTAACAATGTGAAAAAAGATGTTTTGAAATTTTTGTGAATTTATTTTAAAAAATTAAATAAGGCATCACATGTACATTAGTATTCACCGCCTTTGCACAGTACAGTGCTCTGAACTTCTTCCATTCACACATGATGGAGGTTAATCAGCTCATTGGGATCTTCAAAGCCACAGAAATGTTTCTGGACCCTTTCCCAGATTTGTGCCAGGAGACAATCCTGTCTCAGAGACTTACAGACAATTCCTTTGACTTCATGCTTGGTTTGTGCTCTGACCTGCACTGTCACCTGTAGGACAGCTGTGTGTTATCAGAGGCACCTTTTTCAGAATGAGTCAAGACTTGTTTCTGTCAGAATTCCACTTCATCATAACAACCTGCTCACTATCTTATCATTTCTGTATGACTCTGCACCTGGGCACAGTGAAAAGTTATTATAATGTGTAATGACTGATTACAAACATGTGTTTCTTGTCAATATTCCACATATAAATCAAAAAGTACAACGTATGTAGACGTCCTGTACCAAGGTTCCCACTTGCTCTCCTCATGCAGCCTGGACTGAGCAGGGAATCAGGTGTTTGTGACAGTGACATCAGGCCACAGGCAGAGCCCCCTGCTGAGGGGAATAAAGAGGAAGGGCGATATAAAGGAGGCAGACAAAGCATAAGTGAAGAAAAGTAAAGTGATGGTCCTGTCATTTATCTCTGCGGTGGTGCCATCATTATCTATTTATTTCTCTTTCTTCTCTTTGTTCTTTCTCTCGGTTCCCCCTGCCTCTCGACACGTTTTCCTGTCTTCAGGTGAAACCTTTTCACCTTCCCAGAAATCACAGATCAGACTCCTTAAATATGACTTCTTTATGATTTTTTTGCTTCAGATGCTTTTTCACGCTTCTCACAATAGTCAAATTTCCATTGGAAAGAAATATATATATATTTATATATATATATATATTTCTAGAATAGTATAAGACCCCTCTTATATTAAATCGTATGCATCTCTCCTCCACACACACACACACACGGGCTCTTTCTCCACAGGGGGGATGTGCGATGCAGGGGAGTGGGAAGCAGGAAAAGGCAAACAGTGAGTTCACATAGAGACTTGGTGTGAGACACACAGGCTTGACACTTGGTGTGTGACTGCTGCTGCTGTCTCCAGGAGACAAGCACACACACCACATCATGGTGTTACTTAAATATCTCCCATTCACCCGTCTCACCCACTGTCCTCCCCTCTCACCCTATCTGTGACTCACAGCAGGAATCTCACTCCTCTTCTTCACCTTTGCTATTTCTACCCTTCTCTTTTTTTTTTACAAGTTGCTTTCCTCCCTCGCCATCTCACCTCCTCTTTGCACCTTTAACCTCCATCCCTCCCTCTTTGCCACTTTTGTTCTCCCTCAGACCGACTAGCTCTCCCTCATTTCCCCTTTTGCCAGCATGTTTCAGGGCAGGGTTTGAAAAGTGTTTTTGGAATAATTGTCTACCTCTTTGATTTTTGTTCTGTTTTTTTTTTAAGAACAGTCAGAGCTCTTGTTTTTCATTTGGTTATTGATACAGATGGAAGTTAATCCTGATGTCTTCTTATAACCCAAAAAATGTCATCAACAGTAACTCTGTTTATCTATTTACAGCCATTGTACCACTATCACTGCATGGATTACCCATGAAGCAATACCCAGAAAGCCTAAATTTGTACTAAATAGAGTAAAAGTTGTATAATGAGTTATGTGTTGACTGCAAAGATGAAGCAAAATTAACAAAGAGATGAGGAGCCACAGACAGGGGGCACCAAACCCCAATTCCAAAATTCTATCCTGGAGCTTTAAGCCCAAAAAATGCATTTCTGTTAAGAAAAAGGGGAATTCACTTTGTGCACTTAACATGTTTATTTAACACATTTGACAGGTCATGTTAACAGAAAAACATGTTTCTTGATGGAGTCTTGAACAATTTTTCTTGAGAGGCACCCAGCTAAACCTTTGTAAAGCCTGGGTCCTCAATGTTATGGATGGGCCTGCGTTTTGATCTGATCCATTTGGTAATTGAGTCTCAGGTCGACTTCTGAGGCCTGACATTCATTGAGGTTGATTTGTGAAAAGCTGGGAGACATGTTAGCCGTAGGGTGAGCAGAGTCCCTGCCTCAGGTATGCTTTGTATTTAATGCAGTATTTTACACTGAAAGTGTTGGGTGTGAAGAAACTCCTTCCAGCAGTGTGCGTAAAACTTTGTTGGTCGACTGTTCCCTCTCATTTTTTTTATTTTTATTTTTTTACTTTTCCATTGAGAGGGCCAACGTGCTGTTGAGCATCTACCATATTGAGTTGGTTGGTTCTGTTTTGTGTCATACTGGTTCAACTGCCCATTTGTTCATGAGCTGCAGGTATTCTACTTGGACAAACTACCCAAAATGCATTGCCAGGGACATTTCAGGGATTTTGAGTCATTCTGCACTGCAGATGGGTTGAATGTGTTACATTTTTTTCTCAGTTTAATTTCAACAAGCCTTCCTTTTTTGTTTGTTTCTTCGCCGTAAGTTGCTTGATTGCACAGTTGAATTGCCACTAACAGGTGATATTCAAACAAGCTCTTTATAGATGACACAGGATGTGAATTGTGAGTTTTTATTGGAAAAATCTGAGATAGCAGCTCATGCAGGGAAACTGGACACTGTTCTCCTTTGAGCAGACAGATATCAAGTGTCATAGGGAAGAAGTAACAACTCAACTTGGCCTTAAAATATCCAGAAGATCAAACATTTGTTGGTTATTTTCAGCGAATGTCATTGTAAACAAACTAATTAAACCAACTTGCATGAGAGGAGTGGTGAAAATGTGCATCACAGCTTAAGACAAACTGCAGCGTCATTTTAAAAATTGAAGTTCATCTTCCCTCCTTTACCAACATTTGCACCCCCCCCCCCCACCCCCATCTTTCAGTCTGCCAGCGCAGTCTGTCCCTCCACTTTAAAGGAGCCATATTGTTGTTATTATCATGGTCTCTAACTGGATCAGTTACCATTAGACCTGAATCTTTCTCCTTCTGAGGCTCATAGACCAGCTCTCTAACCCAATAGAAAACCCATGGGTGCCATTACAGATGGCTGACCCATTCACACACACACATACACACACACACAATGAGGTACAAACACACAGATTTCATTCTGAAGATTCATTGGCCTAATCCCATCACACACTGAAAACAGGGACCCATGCACTTACGTACACACATTACGCCTGTTCTCCACCAATCTTTTCAAATGCACAGACACACACACACACATACTGCTGTCATTGAAAATCCTGGGTTATTGGAGCTCAAAGCAGCAAATGGTAATACTATTGGGGGATGATGGGAGTGAGTTGTGTGTCAGTGAGACTGTAACGGCTGCATCTGACTGTCATTATGCTTGGATGTATGAGGAGGACTAAGGAAGAGAGGCTAAAAGTCATTCTATCAATGAGGTTGGCTCTAATAGATGGACAGTTGAAGTCCTGCTTTCCATTTACTCTGTTCAACCCTTTCCATGAATTCACCGCTGAGGCCTCTAATGGCTCATGACAAAGGACTTTGGTTTGTGTTTTTTCAGTAGATTAGGAAAACTAGTGGAAGGGAGTTCACTAGCCTGGGTATCAAATAGCGTATTCTTGAACAGAAGAGGGTAGGTTCTAATAATGTTTCATGATGTTTTATTTATTATATTCAGAATCACTTCTTTTGATCCTTTTTTCTATTATTTTGGTGTGTTTTTCATCTGCTAGTGTCTTATTTTTCCTCTCTGTTCTGGTTTTGTTTGTCAGATTTGAGAAAACCTCCAACACCTAAACAACAATTGCTTCGAAAGCTGAAGATAAAGTTCCAAACATTTTTGGTTGGAGGGGAAAATGGATTTGTTAAATGCAAGTTGTGGTATTTGCTTGTGACACATTTGATACTGATAGAGCACAAGTAATAAATGTCTCAGAGTTTCTTGGTAAATCTAATCTGCAGTTTTGTGCTCCACTTGTTTTCTCATCTTATGTCCTACTTTCGGTTTCTAAGCCTTGACCTTTGACCTCAGCTATGAGGAACGAGCCAGATACTTAGAAACCATCGTGCAACACCATCAGGAGCCGACCACATTTGAGGATTACGCTGCTCGTGTCTACAGCCCTGCTCCCTGCACACACCTGCCCTCTGACACAGGTAAGATATAAAACTGTTTAACAAGTGTTATAACCCAGCACTGATTCCACCTGAAAGGTAAAATCTTTTTGTCTGTGGGTTTGTAAATGAGCTCAGGAACTTAAAGCGAAACATTAAATAGGGTTCAACAGTGGAGCTCTGAATTATCAAGAGTACACAGTAAGAGGAAAAGCTATTTACAGTGTTTAAATGGAGATAAACCAATCCATGCTGTACTTTATGTATCAGATGTTAAGTCTTTTAACAAGAATAGAACATACTGAACTTTTGGGAAATGAAGCCACTCTCTGATATTAGTCATGCTTGTACTGCAGGGTGAAATATTTTTATCCAGACAGATATTTTCACTTTAGTGTTACAGATCTTCTGGAAATTTGATGGTATATGGGGTATTATGGGGTATATAATTTGTTAATTATGGATGAATTTTCCAATAATTCAGCATAGAAAGTGTTTTTCTTTTCACTGGCTGTAATTCTTCTTGTTGGGTTGTGAACCAGCAATCTCCAGATCAGTCATGTTTGGTGTCTGCAGATATTTTTCCTGCTAAAGCTTTGCTCAGCTTCGTTTTGTTTCCAGATGATCTTTGAGGATTGACCTGATCTCTGCTCAGCTGTTAGGAGTTTTGCTCAAAGATTTTACTCTCGCATTAATCTTTTTTTGTGTGTGTGTTCTTGTAATTCATAGTTCAAGATAGTGACCTTTCTCTGTGTCTTGTGTTTTTTAAATATTCTACAGCACAGTAATCTACTATAGCATCACTGTCTTATAACTGATCTTTAAACATACCAGTGTATTAATGCAGTGATACAGTCACAGATGTGAAGATGTGTGGTCTATAAATGTCTTTGTAGTTTTTCACTGTTCTTCATCTCACCAGCTGCTGTGTGAAAAACATTAATGATTGTGTAATAATAATGATAATAATAATAATAATAATCCTGCTTTGAGGCTGAATTCACACAACCTGAAGTCAGTTTTTTTACCACATTTGGTCAGGATATGGTTGTGTAGTCTCTTGTGGAAAAAATATGAGTTTCTTTTTGGGTTGTGTGTCGTTCAGCCCCAAACATCATTTCAGAGCGCAGTGATTTCAATACTTGCACTTCCTAATTATATATCAGATCCAAAATTCATAAAAAGCTGGGCTAAAGCTGAACTAAAGCTGGACTAAAGCTGGACTAATAACCCTGTGCTCTGAAATAAACCTTGCTTTAATTTTACTGCAGCCCTCCCAACAGGTTCCCCTCCCTTAACAGCCCAATGATCAAACGTTCTTCTCTTTTTCTGTTTTTTTTTTGTTCTAATTTCACCTTCTTGTTTACTTCTTTGATTTTATTTCTCGCCTTTTTCTTCTGTTTTTCTTTTTTTGTCCCTCCCTCCTCCTTTAGATCGTAATGTCTCACTTGCCTATAGCTAAAAAGAAAGGTAAGCCTTGTCACATGATGATACACCCCCTTCTGATTGGCTCCTCCTTCCTACTGACATTTCAGCCTAACCTTCGCTTTCCTTCGATTCTTCCAGTGTAGTGTGTATTCTGAAGTTTTCTCTGGCTGTTTTCTCCTCTGTTGTTCCACAGTTGAAGCAGGTCTGCATGTGTGAATAATTCTGTGATGAAGGCAGAGTCATTTTCAGCTCATCTCTGAGTGCAGTCTGCTCTGACTCGTTAGGTTAGTCAGCTGAGCATGGTGACATCATCCATTAGTGAATGTGACACCCTGTAATTCTTATTGTTCCACTTCACACCAACCTGCGCTCAGTGACATGCTGAAGATGAGACTTCCTTTTTTATGATGCTGTGATTTCTACTCTGTGTTCATTCACTCATTAACTTTCCTGTTTGCTCTGTTAACCTGTGACCTCACTCTGACCTGGTCAAACTTGACCTTTAACCTACTGTATGCTCCTCTCCTCTGGTTCTGATATGATGTAGAGCTGTAGCAACATACACAAACACACAGTTACACACATTTAACAAGTGTGAGCATTTCTTATTTAGCCCTTCATCATTTTCTTAAAGTGATACTCAGTTTGTGGTGCGAAAAGACAAATTACAAAATATTGTTGACATGTTTTCACACACGTGTACATGTTACATGTTGTCGCTCTGTCTGTGTCAGTCATTGTTTTCCATCTGTTAACTGTACTGGATTGTTTTTGTTCTCAGGTGTGTGTTTTCATGTTTTTATTCATTCTTTTTTTTTCTTTTTCTTTCTCTGACTGTCTCTAAAAATCTCCTGAACTCCTCCTTTGTCCTTTTTCTTCTGGAAACACTTTCCTTTTTCCCTGTCTTTCCTTCTCTTTTATTTCATTTCCTATCCTCACCTTTCTCACTGTACCTGTCTTTTCCTCCCTTCTGTGGCTTATTTTAAATTATTTATCCATCCTCTCTTTTCCTTTTCTCTCCTTTCCTTTTTTTTCCATTTGACTTTTCCTGTCTTTGCTTTCTTCCCCTTTATTTCCTTGCATTTCCTTTTCTCTGCTGTTCTTTTTTTCTCTTTACTTTTCTGCTTTTCTTTCTTTTTCAATCCTCTCCTTTTCTTTTCTTCCTCTTTCATTCCTCATCTCTCCTTTCCTTCCGCTTTCAATTCCTCTCCCCCCTATTTCTTTCCTTTTTTTCTATTTGTTTCTTTTCCTCTTTCCTCTCCTTTCCTTGCCCCACCTCTGCTTCACTTTCCTCTTTTTTGGTGTTTCCTTATTTGCCCTCTTCTCTTCTTTTTCTCTCTGTTCCCCTCTTCTTTCTCCTCCTCTCTAGAGGACAATAGTTCCATGTATTTGATGGTTCCTAAACCATTAGACAGCTTTAACCTGCTCAGAGTGAAGGGGAAAGGTCTGAAGCAGAAGGTCCTTCATGCTAGCTGTGAATGGTACGCTGTAAAGATAGAGACTCACTCTAGGTCCTCTTCTTCCTCTTCAACCTAAGTATCATTATCATTATTATATGAGCCACAGCTTTTTTCTTTAACTTTTTTAGTTTTTAGTTTTTCCACCTAGTCTTCAACAGCCGCTGTAGAAATCCTTATATCAAACTCATCTTTAAAGCTCCTGTGATGAACTTTAAAACAGATAAAGTAGTGTGTGTCATCTCTCTGCTGATTTGTTCATGTATTATTTTTCATCACATAACCTTAAAACGTTTTCTCGAAAAGTTGTACCTGTCACTCTGTTTCATAACTGGATAAAATCTCCTCACAGGAGCTTTAATCATCCAATGAATTAAAAATTCATTCTCCACCTGCTGAAATAGTTCAGGGGAATGAGTTAATGCTGCATCAGTATGATGGTTGTATGAACCGTTTAGTCAGGTTTGTTCTGCTTGTAAAAACCTTTAAGTGAGGTTATTTTAATTTTCTGCTCATGGTGACACAGTTCAGTCATTGTTTGATCAGTCAGTATTTTTGACTGATGAGTGATATCTCACCCTTTTTATACAAGTGATTATCACCAAGTCTACTAATTATTCTGCTATGAAGTGAGGAAAAAAAAAAGCAAAGAGAGACAGAGCAGTGAACAATCAGTGGTCCAATTGCTGGGTCTGTTGTTTCACAGTCACTAAATTCACACAGTTGTTGACAAAAAGCAACATGTGTTTGACGTCCATCAATCAGACGTCAAATAATTACCAGGAAAGTGTATTTATATCTTCTTCAGTCACATACACACGTACACGGGATTCAAGGGAAATATTTGGGGAAATAACATCTCTACAGCTTCATCTGCCTGTTCAGACATTCCAGCAAAGAGTTGTTTTAACCAACAGTGTTTTTATACAGAATGCTTCTGCACAAAGTCTAGATCTTTTGGGGGAATTTCCATAATCTGAGTTAGTCTAAGAGTCTTAAGGAAACGAGAGGAACAGAATAAGAGCAGAGCTTGTTTGTCTCCTGTTTCTGTAGCTGCTTGTCTGTCTGTTTGTCTGTCTGTCCGTCTGTCACCCTGTTTGCATCTGTCACAGTAGAAGTTTACACAGTCTGGCTCCATACAGCGTTTTAAGGAAGTGATTTAATGCTCTTGTTGTCCCTTCATCTTTTTCTGCTCTTATTTACCTCCTCCCCCCATCATCCCGGCGTCCCTCGTTCATCCATCCCTGGCCCCCCGTCCTCACCCATCCTCCCTCCAAACCCTCCCCCCTCTCTCTCCTCAGGCTCCTGCCTCGAGATTCTTCGGGGAGAAAGTCCGGCTCTTGGGGAGGCCGGGAGCGACTCGGCGTCCCCCATGTCTCCTCGGACTAGCAAGAGCCGCATGTCCATGAAGCTGCGGCGCTCTTCTGGATCAGCCAATAAAACCTAAAACTCTCTGGACTCTGCAGCCCACTCCAAACTGCACTCCATATAAATGCCCTATAAAATGTTTCTTCAAAGGACTCTTGGCTTTTCTTAAAACTATTTAACACAACACATTGAATTAAGTGTTGGGAAAAGTCGCCAGTTTCTGTATTTTACAGACGACTATTAGACTTTGCCTTGACTCATCCAATCTCCTCCAGCATGCTGCTGTCGTGAACAAACATGCCCTCTCTTGTGCGCTTCTAAATATTATCCCGTGGACTGTAACATACTGTAACTTTATTCTGCTCACAGCTGCAGATTTTATGCTAAGCTTTGCTGTCTGTAAACACAGGAGACTGTAATGTGCCACAGCAGAAACATTTAGACAAGTGCAGCCTAAACAGTGCAGTATTAGTTCATAATAATTGGTGCCGTGATAGAAATCCGTCATAATTAAAATTTAAAGGACTGCAAAAAGCTTGAGAGTGCTGGAGAACAAAAGTACAATAACTTGTCAGTCTGTGTTGTGGAGAAATGGAGAATCTGTATATTTGTACTATAGCTGCTGCGTGTGTGTGTGTACAGGCAAACATGAGTTTTGATATGAAAAGAATGAAATCAGAATGTTGCAGGGAGAAAGAAAACTACAAGTCTATTTTTGTTGTTAATAAATGTGAGATGAGGGGTCTCTTTCTTTTCAGTCCTCAAAAATGTAAATAGAAAATCCCGTTTCCTGAAAACGAAAAGTTAACAGTGTTAATGTGGCAACACTGTTCAGCCAAAAGCGTTTTAGTCCTGAAGTTTTGGGACTAACAATCCTACTCTTTGAGAATATCAACTGTTACAGCCACTGAGGAGGGATTATTCAGCTTTCTAAAAACAAATCTAACAGGACGTATGGATCAAAGAGGAGGCACTTGTTCTGTAAAGTTTGGGGGAGTTTTGCCCATGCTGTAAAATGTGATCAAGCACTGATGTTACTGAATTCATCTTTATTTTTTCTTTGTTCATTTTGAAAAACTAGCTGTTAATGTTGTTTTGACCTGAACAATAACTTTGCTGTATTTTTAGATTCAGTGTCACTCCGTCATCCACAGTGGAACCACAGCTTTTCTTTTTTTATTTTGATTATATATGTTTTCTGTATATCTATATATGTATGAGTATAAATATATATATAGTAGATATGAATATCTATCAGAATGTGTACAGTGTGAGAAGCTTTGTTGTGTAAATACTGTTATATGAGACTAGCTGCCAAAGCCAAACCGTGGTTTAACCTCAGACAGCATATCCACTTAAAATGTGTCGACACTACAAGATTTTGTGCTTCATTTTGTAGTTTTTTGTTTTTTTTCACAGACAGTTTGCACTTTGTTCTTCTGGAGTTAAAGGTTGTTTCATTGTAGCTCAAGGACTCTTCCTTGTTTTTGTAAATATAACCTGATTTCTACGGGAAATTCAAGGAACAAATAATACTTATTTTCTGGGTTCAAACCTATTGACACGGCAAAAACTCAACGTAAAAATGAAAAGACTGCAGATTTAAGGCCAAAGAGGGAGGAGGGACAGAAATATCATTGTTTTGATTCTTCTTTTTATTTCACTGCTTGTGTATTTAGACTCATCCCCACGTCCAGATCTGGATTTTGGGGATCTGCATGTAACCCAGAAATGTAACACTACCATCCATGATTTTATGTATTTAACTGTTGTTTTGGCTCTTTGTCGGATCAACTCAAATAAAACTGACAAAGAACTAAGTTAGCTCACGCCATAAATTCTTCAGGTTTTCTTTGAAAGTGTTGCGGCTGTAGTTCTCCAGAGTCGATCAGGATAAACATTCTTGCTTTTTGATGATGGCGTGATTTGTAAAACATCTCCCTTAACTCGTTTTCTCTTGGACTGAAAACGCGAGCATCAAAAGTTAGAGTGAAATTTTTGTGTATCATGCTTGGCTGCTATCAGCTGTGTCCTGTATGTTTTTTGTTTTTCAGCCATCGCTCTTGGAAAGGGATGATTTATTTTTGCCTCTCTTAGAGCTGAAATTTAAAGTAATGGTAATATGGGGTCAAAGTCAAGTCATTTTCTGTGACAATTTGAAACTATTTTAAATTTGAGTTTCCCCTTTAAATGTTGTTGTTCTGTATTCATCAAAGCACACTGATCACCGGAGACAGACAGTCAAGCAGCATGCTCTCTCTAACCAATGTGTGTGCTGTATGAACACCACATCACACCGACAAGTGTCACACTCTCACACTTTACTTTGGGTTTCTGTGCCAATATCTGAATTTTGCAACAATGCCCTGTTTAAATTCTTACTTAACAGATTATTTGAATTGACATAAGAGCAGGAGCTGTGATGCTGCTTTAATTTCCAAAACTAAAAATGGGAAATTTCCCTTTCTAAATACTTCTACATTTTCAAATACTCATGTAAGTTTTCACCGATCAAATTGCAGCCCCTCCATGGCTGACTGAGTGACGCAACGTTTGCCTTATGACCCCATCTTTAAGATCTTGTCTTCAGTAGCCCCGTCCACCCCCTGAACCCCCCTCATAAAGGATCTTATGCGCCCGTGTCAGTGGGTGCTCTGATCGTGCGGCTGTGATGGATACGGGTTCAGCTGTTCCTTTGGAACAAAGCTGATGTTTGTAACTACTGATTGTACATACTGCATGACACCCCATCAGTACTATTTGCATGTCTAACATGTAACAGCTGTATCACAACACACACACGCGCGCACACACACTCCTTTAAATGTGTTACTGTCACAGATATGTAGGGTGTAAAAATCTAGAGACTCAAGAACAGAGAGTGGATGTGCGATGATGGAATTTGACAATAAATGATTCCAACCACTGAAGTTTGGACTTATTTCTATAATGTGTGCACAGTATCAGAAAGTGAACAGGGCAGGTGTGCTCATGAGTATACTGTATTGACAGTGACAATAGGTGACAATACTTTGTAACAGTTTACATTCAACTTCAAATATATCAAAATATTACTGTACAGGCTTTGCAGAACCACAGGTACATTTGAAGCATCATGAAGGCAGTCAGTAAATGTTTCAACAGTAGTGTATATTTAGTGAAAAGAAAAAATGCTCCCTTACCAGCAGTACTTACAATGAATTTTATTTTTTTGTATAGGAAAATGTGTCTTACTTCATTTCAAATTTGCTAGAAAAGGCCTTTTAGGGTTTGTTTTTAACTTTTTTACTTTTTTATTGTAATTGAAATCTAATTTGGTCATACTTATATCTCTTAATTAAGGGGGTCACTAAAGTATCACTATAACATTGATTTAAACTAAGCATATTTCTGAAGTTTGAGTTAGTTTTTCCAGTTTTTTAATGCATACTTATACATTTCCAGGCTTTAAAAAAGGATAGTCTCCAATATCAGACAGATATACAAAAACAATGTCTCAGTCATATTGTTGTTTTCAGGATAATAGAATCTGCCTCAACTTTTTTCTTCTTATCTTGGTGACTGAGCTACTTCATTTGAAGTGATGTGAAGTGATTTGAAACAAATGCCCCTTGTTTGCAAAGAAAATTACTTTTATTTGTAGTTGTCGGATTCAAATAATCTGGCTTACTTTATAGGCTGAACTCTTGGTTGACTGGTAATCTGATTGCGTTTTGTTGATTTGAGGGGGAGAGATCTGTGCGCGTGTTCAGATGGACGGTTGTTGGGTTCAGCACCATGGAAAGCTCCCTCTTTACGCACAACTCTAATTTTGTAGAACAGCAGCGTTTGGTTAACATTTGCTGTTACTTTATTGTTTAATGCAGGAGCGGTGCGTGATGACCTCTGACAAAGGGGAAAAGCTCCAGTTTACAGGGAGAACAGTCAGTGGAAAACTGACCTTTGACTTTTCCTCTTTATTTAACAAAGTGGCTGAAGCTTTGCTACATAAACGCATACCTTGATGAACAAATAAAACACTCAATGAAGTTTTCTGTTAGGATACTTTGTCGTGTTTGAATGTGTCTATGGTCGCACGGTCATCTGCAGCAGCATCACTTGCCGGTTCTCGGTGGGATGAGATTTGTTGATGTGTCTCGCGAGCCCCGGGGAGCTGAAGAAGGTGGACGGACAGTGTTTACAGGTGAAGAGCTGCTGCTGCTCGCAGTCCCTCGTGCCGCTGTCTTCTCCCTGCGCGTGGAACACGTCGGCTCTGAGTCCTCCTCCCAAAGCTCCCGCCAGAAGCTCATCCCTCATCGCGTGCCACAAACGATGTTTGTCCCTGATTTCAACCGACGGGAAGCGCGCGCCACAGAGGTGACACAGGAACACCTGGCTATGACCTCCACTCGACTCGCGCGCTTGGCGGTAAGAAGGAGTGGGCGGAGACGCTCGCGCTGTCATCTCGTGCGCAGCCAGGTGTTTCCTCAGGTAGGCTTGTCGGCGGAACTTCTTGCCGCAGTACTGGCACTCGTACACCTCATCCTCCGGTAGAGACTGAACAAACGGTAACGGGGGGTGAGGGAGGGACGGGGGCTGCTGCTGCGGGTCCGCGCGCTCCTCCGGGTTTTCGTTCAGCAGCAGGAGGCTCGAGGGGGGGCTGTCAGCCGCTCTCATCTGCTGCTGCAGGTCCAGACAGTTCTCCACCGGGCTCCGGTAATGAAGTGAGTTCTCATAGTGGGGGGGCACGAGGCTGTCGCCGTCAGGGCTGTCTCGTGACCGACCGTGGAGCAGCAGCAGGGACTGCTCGCGCCTGATGCGGGAGCTGTCCATGGAGCCGTGGTGCTGATTGGTGTTGATGCGCAGCAGCTCGTTCTCTTTTCCCTCCATCTCCACAGGCTGCCTCTCGTGCTGAATTAGCCCTCGTGCCTCTTTTAACGGCTGACTCTTGGTTGTCGGAGTTTCTGCGTGGTTGTTCACTGGACGTGGTTTGTGCCAGCGGCGATGAGAGGCCAGGTTGGCGGGACAGCTGAAGACTTTGTCACACTCGGGACACCTGTACTCCACGCGCACTATGCGGGAGCACTTGTGCTGCGCGAGGGAGAAAGGGTCGGGGTACTCCTCCTTACAGAGCTGACAGATGAACTCCCCCAGAGGCTGGTTCCCGTTGGGAACTGACGACTTCTCCCGCTGCTTCCTCAGCTCGGGACTCTCCTTCTTGATACGCAAACCCAACACAGGTGAGGTCGTGACCTCGTCCTCGAAATTCAGTTTCCGGTTCACTTTGGGTTTCTTTGGCTGGATGCACGCGGACTGTTTCTGTCTGCTGCTGCCTAAGCGCTGGTCCTGCTCATAAACTAACGAACGTTTTCTCGCTGCGTGATGTTGTTCAGAGTTCACCAGAGTCAGCGGCGGGAACAGGTGCACGTGTCCCATACTAGGGTCATATTTCTCACGGTGACTGTAGGGTGGCACGTGGCGGCTGCTGCTCGCGAGGAGCCTCTCGATAGAAGCGGACACGGAGGTTGGTGTGGAGCTTACGAGGAACGGCAGCTCCTGTAGCTCTGACTCTGGAGATGGTGTTTGATGTCTGACTGGAAACAGCGGCGCCTTCTCCCCCTCCTCGTGCTGCTCGAGCAGTCTCGTGCCGACAGGTGTAACAGGGTCGCACGTCTCAGATAAGGTTAAGTCGCGTGTAGGAGGAGGTGTGAAGAAACAGGAGAAATCACCATCTGGAGTCAACACGTCCACCTCGCTCGTCTGCTCCTCAGTCTCCGGTAACTGCGCGCGCCGGTCCGCCTCCGCCTCCAGCGCGGACTCCACATGCGGGCTCCACGCCTCCCGGGCGGCGGAGCCCTCGCGGGGCACCAGGAGCTGTCCACCTGGCTGTCCGGTCTGCGGAGCATCACCGCTCTCCCTCACCGCTGCCTCCAGATTTGTCACTTCACTGTCGTCCCTGATGTTTCTCTCTCCGCTGAATGTCACAGGTTTGCTGCTGTTTCGTGTCCGGTAAGAGGCTGAACACCGCCGGTTCCTCTTCACCAAAAATCCCCGTGGCATGGTGACGACGACAATGGTGCGCGTGTTGCGACCGAACGGAAAGAACAAGAACTCTTGTCTCGAGCACACTTTCAAGTAGAGCTTTGAAGTGGATGAGTGAGCGAGAGAGAGAGAGAGAGAGAGAGGAGGGGGGGCGCAGGTATGATGAGAGCACGAGAGAAACAGTGGTTAGTCTAATGTTTGCGCTTTTTGTATGCTCCAAGTGCACAAAATAAGCAAATTTGTGATGTAGTACTCCTCAAGGTATCTATCTTAGATAGGGAAAATCAGTGTACCTTTAAAAAGTGGCTCGCCCTGTTATTTTTTTACAATAGTTGTCAGTGTGTTTTAATCTTGATTAGCTGGTTGAGAATTTGAGAAACGTTCGATTCGTGTGGACCTTTGCTTCGATCCCTTTTGTAAAAATTCAAAAAAAAAAGTTAGAGTGAAGTTTTCTTGTTGGGCATTTGCCTTATGATTACTTGACTATTAATATCCCTTTTCAATGTGTTTAAAATGCAACAATATTAAACGATTATTGTAAGTAATTATTGTATATATTAAGTGAACCTTTTAGAAATTAAGTGGCCTTTTCATCTAACTGACCATTAATTTATTAAACTATTTTGAAGTCTGTATCATCTAATTTCTCAGATTTGTGAGATAAAATTTAGGTGTGTTCTCTAATGCCGTCCACCACATTGGAACAGCATCAAACTGTATTTTCACTACAGGCATGTATTGAACCTTTACAGTCTCATAATTAACAACATTTCTTATAAATTATGATTTATCATCAGTCACTCTGTTTTCCTCCAGCATGCCTGATGTTTGATTGAACCACTTTATGTTGCCTGTGTTTCAAAGTTGATTGTAGTCTGCCTCTCTCTGTTTCTTTGCTGATATAAATTTGATGTGGAGTTCCTCTTTTAACCATTACCTGAATACATCTTTTATTATGTTGTCTCTTAATACCTGAAACATGCTCTTGGTAAGACAGGATGAAAAATTGCTGTTTTAAAACTCAATAAAAGATCATTTTGTGACACTTAAACTTCTTTCCTGTTGGTCCGTTATTCTATCAACTTTATATTCAAAATGTATGCCCTTGAATTAAAATCAAGTCAAAGAATATGCCATTTCTCTTATCTTGGGGTCAACTTTCTGTTTGATACTGCAGTCTCCACTTTCTCCTTTTCGGCTTAAAGCTGCTGTTAGAAACTTTTATTGTCTGTCTTTCTAATCCTATTTGAGTGCAAATATGTGCATATGATTACTGTGAAGATCTTGTCCTGTCAGTTCCTTTCAAGGGTAAAGTGTGACATTGTATGTCAATATTTGATGCATTAAATGTGAAGCAGCTCAGTTTTTGCCTGCTGTTATCAAACATTACAGAAGCTGGTTGTAGCTGCTTATATATACTGTCCTCAAATAAGATTTAGTTGAAAAGTGGAGTTATTGTAAATTCATTATTGGAGCAATGATTCATGCAGTGTGTGTTAATGACAAGTCAAGTGGAATTAATGTCATTAAATTGTCTGACCAACTGTAAACTTTTAAGACTTTGCTTGTTCATTTTAAATCATTTGTATGTAATTTAGGGTGTCACCACTTTTCCACAGAAATGCATTTAACAGAATAATCTTTTTTCAGGCGGTGTAAAATATATTTTACATTTTATTGGCTCAGGTCTACTATTTGTGCATTCAGCGTTTTTTAGCAGTGAGAATAAACTGAAAGCATTTGCTCCCTCATTGCCCCTGATCTGTTCTCCTTACAACTGAAGAGCTGTCAAAATGTCACTGAACATGGCAACGTGGATACTTTCAAAAAGGAAACGTGATTAGATGTGTTGTGCTGAAGTCGGTGTAATTAGAAAAAGCTCCCGTGGGGACACAGATCCAGATCATATCTTTATAAGGGCTCTAATGACCGTGTGTGTCCCACTCAAGTGTCTGCTGATTATCTCTCTTTGTTGCTGAGGGTGGGAAGCCTCTGACATTGTTCTCTCCACATGTGAGTGTGCGTGCGTGCGTGTGTGAGAGAGAGAGAGTGTGTATGTGGTTATCACCCCAACAGAACAGCATGAATGAAAGACAGAGAAGGAGATGGTGATCTCCCTCTCTGCGGTGTGTGTGTGTGTGTGTGTGTGTGTGTGTGTGTGTGTGTGTGGTAAGGGGGGACTGTTCGACCCCCCCCCCACCCCACCCCACCCCAGAAGCTGCTCTGGCTGATAAGAGATCGGATGGAGATTCATCCATCCCTCCATCCTCTCCCCCCGGGCTTACCGACCCCCTCTGCGCGGGGCCAGACGCTCTATAGCTCGGCCAGTGAGCTGGGGCCAGGCGGCGTCGCTCCCTGGAAATCAATCAATGCGGATGAGCGTGAGAACGAGCTCGAGGCTCGGACTGTTGGCTTTATGAGGGTCGCCTGGGGACTAGAAATGGGAATAAAATTGTCATGGGTGGCGGAGGGTCCAACACTAAGATCTAATTAAGAATCAAGCCTTAAGGATCCTCTTTTGCTTGTTTTTTTTCACTGTGATTGCTCTGCTTAGGTCTCCTGCAGAGAGAAAACCTTGACCTGTGTTCAACCTTTATTGACAAGACTGACAGAAACAGTTCACAAAGGATTGATTGACCTCAATTTTAATCTTTGTGGGGGTTCGTTGCCATCATTCCATTTGAGTGTGATGAAACTCACTCAGAAAAAGAAATCATCCAGATATTTAAATACTCCCTCAAGACCAAAATAATCTTTAAAAATCCCAAATCAGTTTAGCTATGAATGCTGAGAATATTTATTTTTCTATTTATATGTTGTGTTTAAATTTTGCCAACATTTGGCTTCATCATTCAGATATTTACCTCCCCATTTTGCAAACTCATGAAAATTATTTCTATTAAATAAATACTGTAATAACTTTACTGATCCAGTGTGCAGTCAGTGATGTACAATTTCTGTTTTTTTTGTGCCAAATGCTCAGATCATTTTTATGAGCTGCATTAGACCACATCCCAGCAAAATCAAATTTTAACAACTGTCGTAGATATTGGTTTTTGCAAAGTTTCCCTGTGTGTTTTTAAGAAGAATGAAATGGACACAGGGTCCTTCTCTAACTTTGGAGAAATTATTCACTACAGCCAAGAAAAAATTGGGGACAAGTCAGAGCAGGAAGCTGTTAGTGGTTAAAAAACAGGGTAAATGTTCTCAGTCAATGTTCTGTCAAAATATGGATTCACAAAGAGTCTGAAGAAGACTGTGTGTGTGTGTGTGTGTTAGTGTGTGTATGTGTGTGTGTGTGTGTGTGTGTGTGTGGTTTGCATGGCATCAGAGTGCAGTGAGGTGGATAATCCTCCAGACTGCTGAAAATGACTCTATTGATCTGTGCTCCTCAGTCACAAGCCTTTAAGTACTGCAGTATTATACAACCGATCTGTCTGTCTCTGTCTGTCTGTCTGTCTGCATGTGTCTGTCAGTCTGTCTTTGTGTCTTTATGAGGGCCTCTTCAAGACTGACAGTGTGATATGAATGCATACTATTGAACTAAATGTCTGTTAGATTTTCACCCTTCCTGTTTTTTAATTTGTCTGCGTGTTTAGTTGAATGAGAGGTTTATAGTTAAAGGTAACCCTAGAAAATGTCTTTGGATGTTTTTGTTCTCACTTATGAAAATATCAAATCCTCTCTCTTTGCACAGATAACCAGCCCTCAGCTGGTAATCGTCACAATAAAAGGATATTTCATGAATGGTTGCAAGGAGATGGGCTTCATGACGGGGAAGAGATAAGGGGATAGCTATGTACCCTTCGTTATCCATCTTTTCTCCTGTCCTGCTTGGGTCTTTGCTTGTTTTTCTTTAAAATTTAAGCTGAGGTCAAATCCGTAATACTGAATGTTTTATTGCTGCTTCCTCACAAAAGAAATAGAAAGACAACTCACAAAACTGGTTACCCAGGAAGGGATATTGTGCAAAGGTTCATCCCAAGTTCACCAACATGTGAAAGTCTCCAAATCAATAGCAGAGGGAGAGAATAATGTTTTAAATGGCTGGAATTTAATTTCAAAGAAACAAAACTTAACAGTGAAATAAACCACAACTTTGTTAAACTCTCTGGGAATCACAGTTAATCCTGTGGTGCATAGTGGTCACTACAGTGGACACCTGTTTTAAGTGTATTTACTCCTAAATTCAGTTTTTTTTTTTGATGGAAATTCATATTAGCCTGTGTCAGGATATTTTTGTTCTTCTTAGGGCCTGAAAAAATGTTTTCAATCCCTTTTCCAAATATATCTATATTTAAAAAAAAAAAAAAAGTTATAGACAAACATTTAAGGGGAAAACAGCATTCTAACTTTTAAATTATTCAGTGTTAAAATGGATGAAAGAGAGTTAAAATGTTTCACAGAGCATTAAAAAAAGATTATTCATGAAATTACCACAAAAAAAGAAAAGAAGTCAAACAAAAAAAAGTCATATCTACATTAAGTTCACACTGTTTAAAGTTGAATGCTCAGTTACAAATATATATCTTTTTAAATGGAAAACTTTTTTTTCATGCTTTAAGACAAATAAAAACACTCAAGGGAAAAATCCTGACACTGACTTTCATAATTCATGCATCAGAGGGTTAAAAGGTTCTTTCCAACTTTTTATCAGTGTATGACCTTTCATCAGCCAGATTCAAGAAACGATCCTCTATCGCCTTCTAGTGGTTGATATTTTCACACACATCCATGCACAGATTTTCCAGACCTCGCTTTTATTGCTGACACATTGGCTTACAGGGTTTGTGGATGAAAAAATCTGCCTTTGCACACAGACTGAAACTAATTGTTACTTCATATGTGATTTTTTATCTTTTTTTGTGCGTGTAATTTAACAGGGATGATGCATATCAGCATAGTTCCAATACCAAGTATGATGATGATGATGATGATGATGATGATGATGATGATGATGATGATGATGAGCAGTATGCACAGGCCAATAAGCTGGCAAGAAATTTCCTTATGTGCTCAGACAATGTTTAGACAGAGCTTTTTCGAGCCCACTACCCCCCTCTCTATTCTGCTCATCTAAAATTAAAGTGGCATAAAATGATGCTTATTGAACTTCTAAAAATACCAAGATGAAAAAGTGAAGGTCATGTGTTTCTTATCAATAATGTGTCCAGAGTTCATGCTGTACTGAGGAATTTTATGTGCAAGTTTATATGTTGAATAACTGAGTCAAATAATAAAATTATAATGACGCAAGATGTTCCTTTTGCTTCTGGAAGCATTAGAACAAATCTCTCTTTGTTTTTTAACTGCTGGGAATTTGTGAACTGGTCTTATTATAGCTCTGTGTTGACTTTATCTTATTTATTTATTTATTTATTTATTTTAAATGGACCCACTGAGCTTGAAATAAAGTTCATACAAATAAAAAAGTGGACTACATGAAATCAGAGGAGTTAAGATCAGTGATCTAAAAGTGTTTTGGATGTTTCAAAGCTTCAATCTCCTCTAAATTGACTGGTTTGGGTGAAGTGGAAGAAACTGAGCCCCATTTCCTGTAACACTTTACAAAACACGATGACCTGAAAGAGTTATTTCACCTCAGATCATGAAAACCCTGAAACACAGCAGTAGCAAAATGAGCAAAAACTGGAATTTCTGTTTGGGTTTGATATCTTTCAGCTTTGAAATTTCTAGAAAAGATGACAAAATTGTCTTGTTGTTTAACCGACCAGGCCCCCAGATCCTTGGATGTCCAGTAATCAGTCACCAGCTTTAACACTAAATAACTCATGGGCATTATCATGGCTTCACATCTGTTTTTAAGCAACTGTTTCTGAAAAGTGGCTTCAGCAAAAAGGGAAATCAGTCCTGCTGACTGTGTGACATCCCAAAGCTCACTGAAGCAGACTCAGCAAGTTTCAGGAGCAACAACAAATGAGTTAAAAACACAAGAGCAAAGTAATGACAGATGACTTCTGTCCTGATCCCAAGTTATTCTGCACACAGAAGAAGAGCACAAGAGCTGACTTGAATACAAGAAAACAAAAGTTTTTTTTTTTAATAATATTTCAAAAGTAAAATGCAAGCTGAACTAAAAGTGCAGATTTTGTTTTTACTTTACTTTATTTTCACAATATCTTCAACTAAGAGTCCTCCTGTGATGTTACAGCTTCCACATGATGGAGAAAAAAAGCAAAAATTTCTTTTTTAAACCAGTTAAAATCTCCATGTCCTTTATTAGCTCTGGCCCAGAATCTCTCTGTGGGTTGGTTTGCTCTTCTGTCTTGTGAGCTCTTGTAGATTTTTGCTGCTCTCATGGACCTGCTGGACTCCAACAGCTATAAGAGCAGCAACAAATAGGGGCTGGTATCAAAAATGTACTTTAACCCTCTGATGCATGAATTATGAAAATCAGTGTCAGGATTTTTCCTTTGAGTGTTTTTATTTGTATAAAGGTATGAAAAATTTTCTCCAATTTTTTTCAAATGTTTGTAACTGAGCATTCAACATAAAACAATGTGAACTTAATGCAAATATGACTTTTTTTTCCTTTTTTCTTTGGTAATTCCATGAATAATTGTTTTTTTAATCTTTTGCAAAACTTTCACTCTCTTTCACCCATTTTAACACTGATTAATTTATAGTTTATAAGCTTTTTAATCCTCAAATGTTTGTCTATAACATTTTCGAAAAAATATATGTTTGGAAAAAAAATTGAAAACATTTTTCAGGCCCTAAGAATAATAAAAAATATCCTGACACAGACTAATATGAATTTCCACCACATGAACCATTGAATTTAGGAGTAAATAACTTCAAAACAGGTGTCCACTGTAGTGACCACTATGCACCACAGGGTTAAACTTGTTAGATCTTTGTTTAAATCCTTTGTTTGCATCCCTGTTGGTGTCCTTGTATTTTTTATGACATTTCATTTGAGCCAATTAAAGAATCAGTCCCATGTAACCACAAAAACAGGGCAAATATTAACTCATTATTTTAGAAGTTGTACAAGTGCCATTTGTTAGGAAATATCTCATAGTATATTTAAAATGTTCTATTTCTAAACTTGATAATACAGGTTTTGTACTGTAAACATCAATGTTTCCTCTCTATTTCTGGGTCACTTTGTTTACAATTCTCTTAAAATTTATTTTAATGGTGTTGTAGACAGAAAGAGTCTTATTCATAGTAACTTTTTTGTGCAATATCAGATTTTTGATGTGAAACATTGATTCCCTCATTTGACATCTATCAGTTTCACCAAGTGACCACGTCTATCACCCTAAAGCTGTTGTGAGGAACTTGTCCAAAATCTGAGGGTGTTTCTGAAAGTTGATCTTCTGTCTGTTACAGTCAGACGTGTCCTTCGTTGTGCGTGTCTGCTGTTAGAGATGAAAAAAAGGGCCCGTCCTTCAGCGCACTGTCTGTCCCCTGGTCTGTCACCTAACGCCCTCTGAGGTTCAGGGGTGAAAATGTCATGTGATTAATCTGAATTCTGGTGGTCTTGTTTGCTTTTTTATGCCCTGTAGATACATCAGTTTCAATATCAATTCATCCCACAACCACTTCAAAACTTCTCACATGAGCTTAAATCACAGTCTTACTTTAATGATCACAACTGTAAACTGTTTTCACCATGTGTTTATTATTTGAGGGGACTCTTTTATTAGACTTCTATTGCTTTCACTTGTGTTATCTATTAATTATGGTCATTATGGTTGTTTTGTAGACCGGGTTAGCTTTTGCTTTCTTTTTTTTTTTTTTTTGCTTTCAGTATCTCTCCTTATCCCCCTTTCTCAGCCATCCATTCTGAACAGAAAGTTGTCAGAAAAAATGAAACATTTACTTTGATTAAATTTGTTATGTCAACTTGTTACATGGGAATATGAAAGGTTGGTTGACAGCAATAATTTTTTTTGACTGTTTCAATTTATTAAGATGGGACTAATTGACACATTGAATTTAATTAAATTCAGTGTTTTTCTTTTTTTTAGTGAGTCTAATTCCACTTAATGTTTCTGTCTGTTGAATAAAGTTTTCTTTGTACCGTTTATTGCTAAACATTGGTAGGTGTTTGCTCATTGTGGGTAAATGTTGATTCTCTGTAAATAATACAGAATGTCCATTAGGTTTCTTTATAATTAAAACATAAATTAAAAAGGCAATTTATGAGGTATCTAAATTAGATTTATTCTATATATACTTAGTTGTTATAAAAACTTTTGTATGTGTTATTATTTTTGTATTTTACTTGTGTATTTTATGTTTCCTGTTGATAAAAAAGATGCTCTCTTGAATAATTTTAAGTAAAAAACAAAAAGTTATAATAATAATAATAATAATAATAATAATAATAATAATAATAATAATAATAATAATACATCAATTATCTCAGTTACTCAACTTTGACATGATAATAATGGTAGTTGCAATGAGGGAAATATAATAAATGTCATTATTTTTAATGATAATTATAACAAAAACAGCATGATTTTCAAAAAGTCAAGGTATGTGATGCCAAGTCAGTGCTACACCAGAAACATATGTCAGAATTATTTAGAGCCAAATTACTGGATATGAAACCAAACTAAATACCAAGTAATTTGCCTCTGAAAGCAGCCTTGTACTTCACTACAAAAGCAATAAATATGTAATTTTTTTTAAGTTATATAATTCTTACTTTCTATTGTGAATTTGAAGCACAGCTCGTCTTCATTTGTAGCTTTCAAAAGAAAAGTACTTTGATATGAATTTGGCACATTTTATTTCAGCTCCTTCAAACAGAGATTCCATATTGGGGGGGGGGACTGAAAGTATTGCAGGTATTTACTCTACCTGACAGTAAAACCCTGGAGCACAGATCCAGCTTAACAAGAATCAGTCTGCAGTCCACAGTCGAAAGCAGGAAGTGGTAAAAAGCTGAAGCAGGTACAGGAACAGGTGAGGGACAGAAAACTCCCTGCAGTGGACGAGGCTTCTTGGGTTTTTTTTGGTCTTTGTCATGCTTTCGTCTCCACAGTCATGTGACCAGAGTGTGATTTAATGAGTCACCTTTTACTTTGGCCTTTCACCTTGATTGTAGTTAACTCATTTAAAGCTGCTGATGATTCACAATGAGTCAGTGTAGGCGTGTCTGCTCATGTCCAGAATGCTCAGGGATTCCCACGTAGATATGCAAATGCTCTCAGAATCTGTACATACAGGTGTATACAGGCACAGATTTATGTAACAGCCCTGTTATGAAAAGAGTTCAGAGTAGAAATACTGCAGCACACAGTGACAAAGCCATAATTTCAAGGCTCTAATTTCAAAGCTGAAAAGAGATTTTGATCAAATATTCCGACACAAAATTTACAAAATACATGAAGTTGTTATCGCAGAACATCACTAGAGAAGTGAAAACCTCAAATTATATCTCAAACAGCTCAAGTTCATGCTTATGTGAGCTGCATCAGAATGTTGTGATGACAATTTTTCTCCCATTATGAAGATATTTTAGCAGTGTTGGCCTGGTGACCCGGTTGAAAGTTTCCCAGTCAAAGCAGAACTCCATCCCCTGGTGTCAGAGCTCTGTTATTTCCCGATACATCTCTATCATGTGCTTCAGCTGAGGGATCGGGATGTTCTCTGTAACTTTCCTGACAAACAAATGCTGATAAGAGATAAGGAAGCAATAAAATGTCTTAAAGTTTTGCTTTCAGTCTCTCAGCTCTCTTACATGCATCAGTTCATTATGAGATGATTTAACATTAATAATAACCATATAAAACACTATTTAAATTGAATAATATCAAAATATATTCATCAGACACCAAAATCATAAAAGAAACCATTCAGAGAAGTTAAATGTCAGCTCCGTGAGGAACTTCCTGCTTTTATTTTGGTATCTCCTGGACGACAAGGCGTCACATCTTTGCTCATTCGAATCAGTTAATTCATTTCAAATTTTGTAGTAATGTTTTCTCATAAATGATTTCTGTTTGACAGTCAAAGGTCATAAGTAGTGGACAAAAGTGTCACCTGAGCGTGTTGATGAAAGTTTCATCTGACACCTACCCCCTCACTGAGGTTACAGACATTTGAAATTACAACAGAGACATTTACTGTCTTGCTGATGACCTTTGTTGCTTTTGAAGGTGATTTTTCCAGTTCATAACCTGCTAAAACTGTACACCTGAACTTTACCATAAAGATGAAACTGTGATTTTTGCACTAGACCCCACTGCCCGTAGGTGTTGACCCGTCACTGCGAGTGTCTGACCTAAGAACCATGTTTCCCTTTGTGATATCCTCTTGTTAACCAGGTAAAAATCTGCTCTCAAAACAATCAGGAACAAAAGGCAGGAAGAACTGCAGACTGTTTTTTTCTGATGATTTCTGCAGCGAGGCTTTGAAGGGAGTTAATTCATCTACCAGCTGTGCAAGGCTTAGCCAAATACATTTAAAGGTGCTTCATGGGTTTCACAAAACTCTCTAGGTTTGGGTAGGGGGTAGGGGTGAAATGTAATCTTTTCTATTGTACATTTAAAACTCACCTTTGAAAAACATGAGGTGACACTGTGTTTGTTTGAGTGTTAAAAAAGTACCACAAAATAAGGTGAAATATTCTCTACTACAGTTTTAGTTTTGTTGAGTCCTGCATTCAACAGAACTGAGATGTGACTGAGGGAACAAATATGTGAAATCAACATTCAGGTTAATCCACCTTTTCATGAACCTTAATGTGAATTTCATGAGACAAACCCAGGTGTCCTCTCCCCGTGGTTACTCAGTTAGATCACACTCCAATCATTCATGTGTCATTGGGAAAGCATTGATGACTCACCCCCAAAAATCAAAATGAATCTCAAATCATTCTGGCCTGACTGCCTTTGTCAGCGTTTTCGGTTTCCTCCATGTCTCAGCCTGCTGGTAAAACCTTTAAAATTTGATATTCAGGTGTTTTGTTTTGTTCTTGCTGAATCTAACCATTATCTCAGTTCTCACGATGATGCTGCGCAGTGCTGGTTTCATCTGACTGTTTTTTGTTTTTTTTCGGTAAATGTGATTCAGTTTGAGTTTATACAATCATATCGTCCCCTCATATCTGCTTTTCAATTGAATAAGGGATCTGTTTCCTCATGATGGCATCTATTAATCTTGATTCTACTCTTAAAATCATTTTGATCTCTGAGCAGGACCAAAATCAAGTGATTGAAAAATGTCAAATGAAGTAATGAGAAAAAAAATCTGAAGTTTTGTGCACATCTGACTTTAGTGGATAAACTTACTTAAATATGTTGGAATTAAATGAAGTAAAAGGGACATTTTTGAAACTTCAGAATATACATATTCATAATCCATTATTTTGATAAGTAGATGGTCTGTACCTCCATGTGATCTGGGTGTGATTGTCGCTGTGGGTGTGCAGGGGTTAAGGAAGTCCTCAGTGTGGCCCAGTGCATCTCAGCGTGTACACATGCAGACAAATGTCTCCTGCGTACATAGATACAGTCAGATATTAGCGTGCACCAATATGCAGCATCTGGATTTTCAGGTCCTACACCAAGACTCAGCTCAAACAGGGTCAAAGATAAAAGCATTAGGTAACAAAGACACAGACCAACTTTGTCTTTGAAGATGTTTTTGCATAAGACAAGTAAAATATCTGCATGTTTGAAGTTTACAGTTTGCAAAATGAACCAGCAGAGATCATGTCCACCCTGAAGGTTAAAGCTCTGCCAGGTGAAATGCAGGTGTGGTTCAACCTTTAACTGTAGGAATAAACTGGTAGATCTTCTTTGAACACATAAAGCTCCTGTCATGTCACATGTGTGTTTAGCTGCTTTGTTTCCTCTTTGTCTGGGAGTCTCCCAGCCTGCCGCGCGCATTCCTTTCCTCCATTCAGCTGCTTTTTTTTTTTGCTCGGTTCAAACAGAGGTCCTGTTTTCCCTCAGATCTGATTGTGATCAACACACTACACTCGAAATATGTGTTTGACGTGCACTGGTTGTCCCGTTCATTCTTTCTTTATCACAGCTGTTGCACAGTGCATTGTATCTAAATTTAACCTGTTCTAACATGCATAATACTTCAATGAACTGTCACAATACAGCATTTTCTGCATTGCTCCTTAATGAAGACACTACATTATCATGTGTGTGATTTTCCATGAGCACAGTACACAAATGCAACTGTACTCAGCTGCTAACGTGTAGGTGATAACGTACTGAGAGCACAGCGTCCCAGTCAGACTGGTCACACTGACTGAACAATGGCACGCACAACAAGCCTGGAGTTTCCCTCAGGCCTCAAGAACATCACGTTCAACTGGATGTTTGTTTTGAAAGAGGTAGGTCAGGGCCTCGCAAAATCTCGCGACCTTATCCAGAACTTGGAGTCCTTCCACTTTATCTGCAAAGGAAATGAATGAGAGACTTGATCCTGGGGTTAGAGAGGCACTGTCACAGAATCGCTTTAATCCTCAGCTCAGTAACAAAATCTGCAGTGGCATCATTCACTAAGTTTAGAAACAGATGGCTCAATGTTAGAAAAACAGGAAGTACGTCTAACCTATGACCTAAGTGCCTGCAAAAGATGCACCAAAACAGAATTATATCCAATACAACAGAAATATGAGACATAATATTAGTGTCTGGAGTTTAAAAACTGAAGATTAAATATCATAACAAAGTTTCTAAAACAAACAAAAACTTGACCAGGGTGTCTTATACCCTGGGCTCTAGTGCTCCGTCTGCAGGACTGATGATTATTTAAACTGTACATCAAAAAATGTCATGGCTACAACCCACAATAATGAAAATAGTTAAAATATGAAAGCAACTAGAAAAGTTACAACAAATATGAAAAGAAATGTAAATTCAAACATGATTAAACATATTGACTTCTTTATTTTGGATGAGTTAACTGTCATAAAGAAGTCAACAATATTTTTGTCTGTGTCACACTGTGCTGTATTTCATATATAGAAATGTTTGGATACTGAATGATTAAACATGAATGAGGGATACAGCCTTTCAGCTTAGAACAGGTAGAAACATATAGTCATAAACAAAGAAAAGGTAGAGCCCCAGCAGGCAGCTTCAACCCTCCCCCAATAGTGAGAGAAAAGAGACGGCTGCATAATTTCCAGTTCATCTAATGAAGTATTTTAAGAGAATTAAGAGGTTTTTGTTCTCTAATCACATGTTTCAGTGCTGTATTGTTTTTCTTTGTATCAGCTTTATTTTCACACTGGTCAGGAGGTATTTGACTGGCTGTATTTAAAAAGGGAACATCATGAAAAACAGAACAATTGAAAACCACTGAACCATGTAACCAGACCCGTGGGTTTGTTAGTGTGAACATTACGTTATGTTAATTGTGTAATAAACATGTTGCAGACACAGCTGAAGATTTGGAGGAAAGTCCGGTGCATGCTGCAACCCACCGCTCATCACAGGTCCTCCCACCACACAACACGGAGGGTCTGCTGAGCAACATTTCCTGCAGGAAAGTGATTCAGCAGGGGTACTTTAAGGACTTTCCATGCATCTATCCCATGGTCATGTGTGCAAAGTACCTCTATGATTAAAAAAAAGATAAAAAATATACTCATATGTGCTGTTCTTATACTGTGGATTGAAGTGTCTCTCCTTTTATGAGACAAGCATGTAGTTTCTTGGCTGTGTTATCAAAGGATATCTTTTGTCCTTTTTTCTTTTGGGACATAAGTATGCTGGTCAACGCCAGGAAACTGTTATCTTTAACATCCTGAGACCTGAGCTTTTGTCTGGTGTGCATTTTTCCCCCTTGCTACTGTGGATAAGTAAAACTAATAAGTATAAGAACTGAACTTGGTCTTTGTTTAGGAAGTTTTGTTATTAGTGCTGTGAGTTACCTATTAGTTTTTAGTTATTGTTGATCAATACACTGTTTTTCACTGAAATAGGTGTAAAATTGTGATATCACCAAACAATTATATGGGCAGTGTCCCAAAATGTGGCACATAGGTTTAAGTAATGAAATAAAGGAATATCATGGGTCTAAGAGGTAGAAATGTAATGACTACATATGTGGATGTGGGATCTAAATCAGACAGTTGAGCTTGTGACTTTCTTATTCTGGTCCTAGGGGAACGTGCACAGTTTTAAATGAAATTGTTGGGAAATGCAGAAAAATCCAAAGTTTCATAACAGACATAAAAAGAGTTGTTTCTGATAATATCTATGACTGAAACTTAACTTTTTAACCAGCTTTTTTGAGTCAGAACAGCTGTTGCATTATGCTGAATAAATATAGATGCTCCATGATCTAGAAATGTGGGTACAGGAACTTCGATTGCATCTGTCTTGAAAAATATTTTTTGAATAAGGTGAGCAGAAAGACTCACTGAGAGCAAGAAGCATCATACAAAAGATGGCAAAATAGTCTTGTGCATACTGTGAATGTGTGTGCAATGCATGTTTTTGTCCTGTTGAAATGTGTGCTTCTTTTACTTGGTGTCCAAAAAGGAGTAAAGGCAGTGACTGTTGGAAAAACATGCCATAATGACGTCCAGATACTTTTAACAAGCCTGAAATACTGCACACATGCGTATTTCAAGTGCAGCAAATGGGGGCCTGCAAAATGACTTTGCTCTCTGGGTGACAGACTGAGAAGTGTATTTATATGTGCCTCAATAGAAATCCCCTCTTGGAGCCAGCAATCTGTACGCTGTTATTCTAAGTGACAGCTTGGAAATCCCCCACCTAGCTGTTAGCTCCGCCCCCGCTGCAGCAGCAGCCTCATACTGGGCATTTACACAGTGCAGACAGCAGACTACCAAGCGCTCCGAGTGTGACAAACAACCAACCACCACAGAATGGACCTCCACAGGACCAGTATATTAAACCAAATGGATTACAGCCGAGAGTCGAAAGAAGGGAAGCCGGTTCAGTCCACGGATGAGCGGCTCGACAGCGGCTTGGACTCCCTGAAAGAAGAGGAGTACCAGGCTGTGGCGGCCGAGATCCGTCGGCTCCAGGTGGAATGTGAACCGCAGAGGCAGCAGCAGCTCCAGGCCGGAGCCGCGGAGCTGCACGAGTGGACCACACAAGTCACGGAGGACGGAGACACGTAAGTTACACAAGAAATTTATAACATGAGTAGTGTGTTTGGGGAATTACGGGTAGAAAACGCTCGAGTAGGCCCGACTCTTTGAGGTAATTTGATCCCTTTCCTGTGTGTGTGTGTGTGTGTGTGTGTGCGCGCGCGTGCGTGTGTGTCTTCCTCAAGCCTGTCATTACAATACATAGGCCCGAGCCTAACTTAGTCCGCAGTGAGTTTAATTCGAAGCATTAGTGCATTTAAAAGTACACTAGGATAGTGTTTGGAATACAGAGCGTGGGGAAGGTTTGATAATGGACCTAGCTGTAGCGGGACACGGTGGTTTTTGGACGTAAACAAAAGGCTATTATCAGGAGGGGATCTACTATGGCCGCGGGTCAGGCTGGGAAAGTCCCAGGCGCGCCGCCAAGAAACCCAACCACAGCGCGCTCCCGTGAAACGAGAAGGAGGAAAAAAGTACCTTAAATTACATAAAAGAGAGACTGTGGAGGTGGAGGGGGAAACCAGGCGGTGGAATATGACTCCGCGGCCCATTTCCTTTGTAAAATAAGAGGAGTAATACATGAAGCATGGATATTGTCTCTTTTAACAGGACTCATCCGCTGTGCATTAGGCTCCAGTTCAAACAGTTTGTTAAAAGCTGCTTCACGTGCAGCAGATGACGAGCAGTAGGGTCACACATTAACAACGTGACTGCATTAAAGCAGATAACCATTTCATACAAACCATGTTACAGTGATGCACCTTTGAGAAACAACCAAGGGCAAAATCAGCTTTTTAACAGGTTGTATTATAAGGAGAAAAAAAACAGTCAGAAGACCCTGAGGGGCATATCATAAACTACACTATAAAACTGTGAAAACTGTTGTTAAAGTCTGAAACTAGTCGAGATAGATAACAGCGTGCATTTATTCAGTTTTTTTTTAACTTTTAAGTGTCACTAACTACTTCTCTACAGCCTTACAATCCCAGTTTAAAGGACACTACAGTGAAAAGAAGTAATTTTTCAAAATAAGTCTCCCCAATTACAAAAACATAGTCCTTTTTTTTACTTTGTTACTGTTGAGAAAATGTTCGTTGTTTATCATATGATTCTCAAGCTATGTTAAAGTGTTTAAACACAACTTTTAACAAAACAAATCACAAAATCATGTTAAAAGTACACATGAGTGTATACTTGGAATGTATGTAATATTAATGCTTGATAAAACCATACTAGACAAAAAAATCTAAACAAACTTGTCACTTTTTGCATGATCCAGAAGTTTTAGGGATCAGAAAAATTAATGCTTCTGTTATATAAGGACATGAACACATTTCAGTGTCAAACTTTAGTTTTTTAGTGTTTTGAGTTTTTCTTTTTCTTTTACCAAGTTGTACATGAAAATCTCTGACATGTTCTCAACTGTTTCCATTCTTTTCAGTCTGGTAGATTTATTTGTATTGTGTGCATAAACTCTTAACCGGTCTCTTTTTTTCCCTCTTCCCCTCTGCAGGCTGCTCCACCTGGCCATCATCCACGAGGCAAAGGACTACATCAGGAAAATAATTGATGTGTCCAAGAACACAGACTTCCTCAACACACAAAATGATCAGAGACAGGTACATAGGAGCCTTCTTTGCAGAAATAGTCCCATACACCTGCTTCAATTAATGACCCACTAAGTCTGTGGTCACTTAAAAATAATGAAAATATCCGCTGACTCAGTTACTAACTCCTGTTTATCACTTTCTATTAGACTCCTCTGCACTTAGCTGTGATAACCAACCAGGCAGATGTGTGCCAGCGTCTTCTTGTATCCGGTTGTGATCCCACATTGGTGGACGACAGTGGGGACACAGCTCTTCACATTGCATGTCGCCATGGTAACCTCTTGTGCTTCAGCGTCATCACACAGAACTGTCAGCCGGAGCACTTACACAAAGTGATGGCTTCCTGCAACTATCAAGGTGAGAATTTTTAAACTGTGTGCAAAATTATGCTTTCTGTTCCTCTTCTTTAGACTTTGTGAGAAGTATTAAAATCACTTTTGTTATCATGATTTAGCTGTTTAGCTGCACACGTTAAGTCAGTGATGGATTTAGGTTCCAAAGTTTTGCTAATATTTGAAAATCAGAGTTCAAAACAGGGATAGAAAACCCCAAGCTCTTGTACACGGAATCAGATAAGACACTACTGTGCAGGTCTTTGCCTCCCTTTGATAAGAAAAATGCTGAGCATGCCCTATTTACCCGAACACATTAGTAAGGACAAAGAAATATCTATGCAGGGGGAAGTAGCACAGACATTCATGCCCTACATCTTAAGGTAAACACTTCTAGTATAAGAGGAGGACTCACAATGTCAGATGCTGAAGCTTCAAATAGAACATTGGTTGACTTTAATTTCAACAAGTTTATGAATACTTGACCCTTCCTCTTTAACTGCTACTGTAAAATGACGTGATTTTCCTCAAATCTGTTGTGAAACTCTTTTTTTAATGTTATTTTCACAGGCCAGAACTGCCTCCACTTGGCTTCAGTTCAGGGATTCCTCTCTTTGGTGGAAAACATGGTGGATTTAGGAGCTGACATTAATTCAAAGGTAAACAAAACACATTTATGTTTTACACTTGTGTTCGATATATGGTGTGAAAATAAGGGGCCTTCAGGATCTCGTAAGTTGTGTTCCTGATGGAGTTTTTATTTTCTCTTCCACAGGAGCAGCGTAACGGTCGTGGTGCCCTCCACCTGGCTGTGGACCAGCAGAATCTCTCTCTGGTCAAACTACTGCTGAAGAAAGGAGCAGACCCTAACCTTCTCACCTGCGGAGGTCACACCCCTTACCATCTCACATACGGTCGCGACAACGATGACATCAGGAAAGAACTGTTCACACTGACACAGCCGAACCTGAGGGAGCTGCCCGAAAGTGAATCAGACGACAGCGAGGCAGAAGAGGACGAGGAGTCTGATGAGGAGGTGTGTGTTGAAAATATTGAATTCGCCCCAGACATTACGTCACTTTTTTTCCCCATTGATTGATTTGTAACTGTTTTCCTGTCCTCTGTGTTTTACAGGTGACATATGATGACATTCAGTGGAACGGACACTAGTGGGAAACGAGAGAAAGAGGGGAAGTTACAGAGGCAGGAGGTTGTGATGAAGAGAAATGGCTCAGCACGTCTACTGCTTCCTGCAATGACGTCACATGAGCCCGATGGTGTGGGTGACATGGCGCCGGCGTTGGCGCTGACTAAATGGACGGACAGGCAGCTGCGAGTGGAGGATCAAAAAAGAGACTGATGTTTAAATAAACCAAAAAATCTGCTCCGGGGCTGCAGGAGAGCAAATACTGGCTGAGATGTGAATATATGTCACGTTTGGTTGGAAAGGGTTTGCTTTACGCATCAAGGATTGCTTGTATTCTGTGTCTCATTTGTCCCAAAAGCATCCATCCACACAGATGTACCTGCAACAGCTCTGTTGTATGATATTGTAAATGCTGTGTATAAAAGATGTATTTTTTATGGAAGCTGTGAATGTTTAGAGTTGAGCAGGTTGTAATGTATATGGTAGACATCAAACAGTCCAGCACACTCCAGTTAAATTAAAAACACTCATATTTAACAGTAAAAACCTGTCTGAGCGTATTTTTGGGGTCTAGGAGAGAAACAGATGGCATGAAAGTGGGAAAATTTCTCATGTGCACTAACTTTGGACAATAATGCTTACATTAAACACCATAAACTTGGTAATATTATGATATAAAAGCATGTAGAACCCAGCATGTAATCAACAGTGCCTAACAACATAACAAAGCTGTAATTATACGGGAAAGTACTCCGGTCACATGCTTCTCTAAAGCAGTCAGTGTGTCTGCACTTCTATAAAAACCTCAGTGGAGGCATGACAGCTGAGTTTCAGTTCTGACTGGCCTCTTATTTTTATATAATCCATGTCATGCAGGAAACGTTTGATAACTGGACGACTCGTCTGTACAGAATGAGGAACTGCTGACCTGCTCCAGCTTGCGACACAGTTCCTCCTCCTTTATGTTTTCGGTTAGCAAGCGATAAGAGAGGCTGCGGGAATTTTTCTGCGTGCGGAATGAGGCTGATTGCTCAGTCGTCTAAATCAGGAAGTTTTTTTTTTTTCTTGCCTGGGGTGGGGCCAAGAGGGAAGGGACAGGAAATTCCCAGGAACAGAACACTCAGCTGTTCGTAGCATTCCTGCCTCTCATTGCTCCATAGAAGGGAATCTCCACTGAATAACAGGATGCTTCAGTCAACTTCAGGCCAACGGGAAAGTTGCAAGGGGGAGTTTTACTCAAGTTAAATAAATATCAGACGTCAATGCAAAACACTCACGCAATTCTGTGAATTTATGGCAGACTGTTGCTGCAGAAGCAGCAACTCTTTGAGAGCACCTCAGTGTTTTTCATGCTGCAGCAGAGACTTTAGAAGTCTAATACAGTCAACTTAAAAAAAATTAATTCTTCATCAGTTTGCACAAAATAGTGTGCAATGACTGGCAAGAAAAAGTAACATCTGCATATGCTTGTGCAGTTTTTACAAGGTTACAATTTCTCTAATGTTTGAGCTAAAGATGTAATAAGGAGGTTTTGCACACAGATCATTTCTACTTGGTTAATTGGGGTGGTGCCAGACAGCTTCAGGCTGCTGAAACAGTCTTTCTTCACCTTTTCCATGGCAGAGATTATTCAGGTAGAAGCAAGGGGAGGTTTATTGTGGTGGTTGGAAACAGAACTCATTCTTAAATTCTTAAAAAATATAGCAAAGATGACAAAATAACAGGCATCAGCTCGTCCATTAAGGAAGTATTGCAGATTCTGAATCAAATTAACTATTTATTATGTGTCATATTGGCATATTTTTGTTGTATTACTTCTTCACTTGATTCTTGAGATGTGCATTATTTTTTACGACACCCCATCTTGGAAACGATTTGTAACCTTCAAGTTCATTTCAGATTAAAAGTCTAAACTGGAAAAATAAAATCACAAGGAATTACAAAAGCAGTGACATTACAGGTTTCCTCCATTGGTTTGGATCATTTGGCAAAAAAGGCCTTCACTGATAATGCTTATTGTACCAATTTTTTAGTCTAGCTAACAAAATACAATTATGTATAAAACTGGAAAAAAAAAAAAAAAAAGAAGAAGATTTTATGCTAAGAGTAGCCTCCAAAGCTTGGCGTCACACTTAGCACTCAAACTGCCAAGAAAAACTGTAACCATTATTTTTCAAACACACAAAGTAGCTACCATACATAAAGTAAAAATAAAATGTTTAAAACATGATCTATTGTTGAATAAACACAGGAGAATTATATGATCTCTTTAACCCATCCACACCACATTCACACTCTGGTGGAGGTGGAGGAGATTTCTAACTAACACCATTTTACAACAGTTGACTTCCTACACATTCACACCACTGATAAGGACATGACAAGTATGAACTAAGACGTTTGCAATTTGATGAAATTAACAAGAAATGTTGTTAACAATTACCAAGTGGTTTGGACGTTGTCCATGATATTTTGAGATACTAATTTCTGTTTCAAGACTTGAGTCAAACAAATGGAGAAAAACTGTACAAGCAATTAGACACTCAATCATACATGTTTTAGGTATCTGATCGCTGATCCATTTCAGTACTGATTTAAGCAAAAGGAAGCTATTAAAGAGAACCAGGATTGCTTGCACCAAAGAACAAACAAAAACTCAATCATACATGAAAGAAAAGCCAAATGCAAGGATGTCGGTGTTGGATAAAAACCATTGTTTATTAGAAGTGCAGTTATTTACAGCAGCCACAGGGAGGAAGAGGATCCAAACACACAGGGGAGGGAAGTAAAGTTTAGAGACTCCTTATTGATGTTGACCTGAGCTGACTTCCACAGGAGTACGATGTTTATAATAACAGTGATGTCTGTCGTAATCGTAGAATTTCCTCCATTGCTCCTTTGAGACCTCACTAAGTAGAACAGAGCATGAACCCCGAATCAAAGATGTGGGAGGGAGGTTTGAAAGCAGAAAATGAAAATGAGAGGTATGTGCCACAGCAGCCCTGAGTATAGAGTGGAAGCACTGTTGAAATACAGTGACTCAAGAAGCTGCAGGACCACAGAGTCCATGTTGAGACAGATGTACAGAGAAGGTCTGTGCTGTTGTTGAGCTCCACTGGAACCAAGGAGCACATTAGACTGATCTGTGTGTTGTTGCTTTGAATGTCCAGCATCTCCCTCAATGGCACAAGGGGCCAGTATGGGTATAATAGCATCCAGTCAGATCCTGGCTGTGACCACAGAGGATGGATGAGTGGTAAGAGCCAGTGTTGCCTGGTAAAAGAGTCCAAATCGTTTTCACGGTTCATGTTTTGGTTCTTGTATTTGATACCAAATCCTTCCTAGTCTCTCTGGAGGAGACTGAACTGCAGAATGGGGAGGGGGGGGGTCTTATGTTGTCATTTATCATCTTTTCAGCATCATGTTGGCCAGTTTCTTCACTCTCTCTCAGACAAAGCCACAAGATGAGTATCAATCTCAGCCTCTGACAGAATCCTGAAAACACAAGAACACCCATTGATTTTCACTTCATCACTCATCTGAAGTCTCAGATCCATGCTAGACTCCTTTACAAGTTGTGCTGTATTTCATTCTCAAACCTATAAACAACATTGAGTCATCACGGAGAGGTTCTTACTTGAATTTGGGTTCCTGTGTGGTGATGACTCCCACCTCCAGCTCTGAAGGCTTGAAGTCGATGGACAGAACAGTTGACAGACATGAGATGGCCGTCTGTTCGAGGCGAGAGGGAGTTTTTGTTAAGAACAGTGGCAACAAAGAATTAATCCTTGAATCGGCAAACTGTGGAAAGCACAGTACCCGATAATCTACATTTTCACAACTTAAGTTCACAGGGAAACATGATGCTTCTTCGTACTCTTTGGGTCCACAGAGTGTAATATTCATTAAGGCTTGACAATTATTGCAAATTAGATTAAATTGTGATATGGCCTGCTGCAATATTAGTTTCTCTAACCTCAAATGTGCTGGAATACCAGATATGTACATGTTTTATGCTCTATACCAGTGTTACTCAACCATATATTTAAAACTACCTTTATCAGAGCAACAATCTAAATAGTGAAAAGTGTTGAAAAAGGCAAGCAGTAGCAATAAAAATAACTTTAGGGTGGCAAAAACGGTTAAAATAGTTGGAAAATCAGGAGAAAACTTTGATTATAGTCAAAAAGTAGCTGATAAAAGAGAGAAATGGACAAACGCAGTCATGTGTAGCAAAAATAATAGAGTGCATAGAAATGAACAAACTTTTCAGAGGTCTGACATTTCTGTTTTCATTCAGCCAGAATATACAAGTGTGTAGAAATGCTCTTACCTCAATAGTCTGCTCATAGGTCCAATCCAGCTTCTTCTTCACTTTCTTCTCTAAGAAGCTGGTTGCCTCAGTCTGTTTGACTCCTGCTGCTGTGGCCTTAAAGCCACAGTAGTAGCCAGCGGGATCACACTTGTAAAGCTGAGGACCCAACTCTTCATCCAGTCCAACCACCATCATACCTGGAGGAAGGTTGCACAAACAGAGGGAAATGAAGACAGGGAAGTGCCAACAATCAGCTGATGTTTTGGGCTGAAATTCCAAATGAAGTTTCAATGAATACGATAAGAAGCACAGTCTTAAAAAAAACACTGCCCTGACCCCCTGCACAGCATAAGCACTCTTTTGGACTGACAGTTTAAGACATTCATTTAGCCCAGTGTATAATTGTGCTGCACATCATACCCCACTTTCTCCCCCCAACTTCCCATACCACGTCCCCACTATCCTGCTTTCTCAATGAGGGTAAAAAAAACTTCCTTACATTCATAACAGGTTGGTTTTGTTTCTAAACCCATCATAACAAACAGTGCACACAGATTTTTTTCTGGTACACAGAACAGTCAGGCAAATTACTCACAGCAGCCAAGTGGCCTCATCTCAGCATTTTGGGTGTAAACTTGGGAGATATCTGCCATGCGTTTGCACAGCATGTCCACAGGGATCTCATATCCGTACTTATACATCCAGTTGGCAGCTTCATACCTCGCCCTCTGCACCTGAGACCTGCTATCAGCTGGGGACATAAAGAGCTTTTATAAATGTTTGCTTCAACACAACTTTATCAATGAGTTTTTCAAAATCATGCTGCTTTATTTATGTATTCTTAAATTAAACAAGTTTATTTGGTTAAAGTGATTCAATGAGACAACAGAGGCACTAAAATAAAGATAAAGGCTTTTTCTGAACTAAAAAAGAACAATGGTTCCAGATTTAGGGAAACAGGATAGGTCATGGGAATTTGTCAGGAACTGCTTAAAGTTTGGGTTAGAGTGATACATCATCGGGCCATCAGATATACACGACACTGCTTACCAGTCATCCCAGTCATAACACAGCCAATGTTCTCCGTAATCCTAAACAGATGTGTGACAGTCAGGGCATCCAACAGCTTGTCCTGGGAAAAACACAGGACAAAGACATTGTCAACAGTGAAATGTACACACCATCTACACTACCAGAAATGCACCAACCATAATGACAGCAGTGGAGGGCGACCACATGCTTTGTAAAGACAGAAAAGTAATCTTTCCAGAGCTTGTAATGTATACTGACCGGGACTTTCTTTTGAGTGACAACCACAACACAGTCTTTCCCCCTGACCGCTACAGATGTCAGTCCGCCTTGGTTGATGGCTTTGAAAGCATATTCTGAAGACAGACAGAAGGAAAAATGGAGTCATTAGTCAAATGTGCTCGCTCTAACTTTAAACCAATGAGATTAGATTTTCCTTTTTGGGGACAACTGAGATCAACTTGTAATTTATGTATACAAAAATGAAAGTCTTCTGAGATGTTAAGATTGTATGAATAAAATAGAAAGCTATGGGAATGCACAGTTCTGTCAGCATGGTATGGGTAATAACAGCTAAAAAAATGGGTCATGAGCTCATCAAATAAGAACATTTCCACTGATCTCTATGGTTAATGAGGTAATGTATTAGCATTATGCACAAATTGACAGCTTAAGTGTTGAGTGCAAGTTCATATACATATACAAGAGCCATTCGGATTAGCAACAGCACCATCAAAATCTGTCAGCAGCTTCTAATCCAGTTATTCAACATAGTTCAAACATGAGAAAATAACCAAAAGTAGAAAATCTAAGATTTCTCTTCTCTTGAGAACGAATCCATCAAAGTGGTGAAAAAAGCTGACTACTGATGTGTGGTTATGGTACTGACCAAAACAAAAACCAGGTTTGAAAAATGTTGGCATGTCCGATATCAACCAAATTAAACCACTACTACAACTATTGTGTATCTCTGTGATCATGTACATTTTGGATATTATTATTGAGACCCTAGGTTCAGGTTCGTATTCTTTCCAAAATATATTAGTGCATGCAAAAAACTGCAATCATGCACAGAGTCAGGTTTTAATATAGAAACCTTAAATGGAAGAAAAGAAGAAATGTAATTGCTCATGTGAACCCTAATGAGAATTTTAGAGATGAAGAAGAGTCCTAAAGTTTGTAGTTTGCACCAGTAACTGTACAACTAGGATAAAAAAAGGATGAAATACTTGATAAGAACACATCATTGTCGAGTTGCTTCACAGAAGGTGAAGGGACTTAATAAAAGAAAACATTTTCTAATATAGTAACATGAAACTTTGGTTGTTTTAGGAGGAAGACATTCAATATTATCCGACAATGACTCGTGATGAATGACTGGCAAACTTTAGTTAGCACACAGCAGCTAACGGGGCTAGCTTCAGCTGCTAGCACAACAAAACAAAACAACTCAAACTAGTTAGTTAACTCTAACTTCAGCACGTTTTAAAATAGATACTGATCCATATTTAGATATTATGGTCTCATCACATTGTACTGAAGTGAATTTTTTTCTGAATGTTACCGAACAATGAATGAGCCTCGAGCTAATGTTAGCCTGTGATGACAGAGCAGGTTCAGTCTTTTTCATTTGTTTCTTTCTTTTCTTACCGACTTGGTAAAGTCTTCCTTCCGGGGAAAAGATGGTGATGTGACGGTCAAACCCTGCACTTGACCCCCGAGACATTACGGCTGCAGATTTCTGAGCTAAATATCAAACTGAATATGAAACTAACAGCAGAAACAGGAGAAGCAAAACATGAGAGAGAATTTTACCGGATGTGACGTTTATGGCCACAGCTTCTTATTCCGGGTCACAGTCGCAGACTTTCATCATTTCACTCAACTAATGTCTATGAGTGGGTAAAATAATGTGTTCCTTACAAATCAAGACCCGAAAATCTTCCTCCCAATTTTTGTGTTTTTTTTCTAAATGGACATAGAATTTCCTTTAAATCACTGAAAACAATAAGAGAACCAAAAACACCAAATATACCATTAATTGAATGAACTCACTAAATGTAATAATTGTTGTTACTTGCTATCTTGCCTGATTCAATTTCTTAATTTATTCGTTTTTTTGTTTGCTAATTTCTTAATTGCCATTTATTTAATTCAACTTGTGTGATGTTGTATTGTTTTTATACAGTTGTACCAACAAGTTTACACCCCCTCCAGCAGAATTTTCAGATTTTTTGGCCTTTTCTCAGAAAATATGATAAAAAATATAAAAGGAACTATGTTCAATTTTTTATACACACACTGATTAAAAGCAAATAGATCACAGGTGAGAATGGTTACTTTTAGCAGACATTCAAACACATTTTTGTTAACTTTTGTGCATTTATCAGGCCAAAACCACATTGTGTCAATCCTCATATCAAAACCTTTAAGTTCACCAGTCGTGTAAACTTCCTAACAGGGTCATTTTTGAAGTTTCTGTTGTCATTATGATTTAAAAAGAATAAACCTTTTTTTCAATAAATGTCTTCACCCAACCACTAACCATGAGTGTTGAAAAAAATTTTGTGATATCATTCATATTTTCTGAGAAAATGCCAAAAAATCAGAAATTCTGCTGGGGGGTGTAAACTTTTGGGCACAACTGTACCTGATATAAAATGCTCCATTTAGCAAACAAAAAAATCACATCAACCACTATCTATCAACCAAAAATGAATTATACAGTCCATGCAACAATCTATCTAAATTTCCACAGCCTCAGCATACTGCTCTAATTTTCTTAAAACAATGTTCATATAAAATGTTTTTACACTAATAGTTGATGTCAAACCTGTTCAGTTTGTTATAGTACTCTCATTTTTTTTGCTTAAAATTTTCTATTCAAAAATCAAGATCCATAAAAAAGATCCAGAAAGACTTATTTTTTCATTCAACAAGAGTAATGTTTGTAAAGATCTGAATCCACATCCTGAAATCTTAGAGGGTTGGACAACTTATTGACTATCATGAAGCAAAATCAGAGCTCTGGTTAACTGCAAAACAAGAACAAGTCATGTCATCCAACCTTTAGAAAAAATCTTGAATCCTTGTCTTGTAATTTGTTAATCCATTTTTTAATTATACAACATATACTCATTGTGGTGTATATGATCTGAGTACGTAAAGTTATGTCAATTTTTTCTTTGAAAGTTTCATACCTGCCTCAAGTGTTTGCCCCATAGTTTGAGAATAAAAAACAAAATGTTGTTATCTTTTTATTATGAATCAAAGTATAATAAATGAATTAAGACCAGTAGTTTTTTTGTAGAAAATGTTTTTTTATTATTATTTACAATTCCATGGTTGTAATCAAAGTACATGAGTCTTAAGTCTCCTTGGTAAGGCAGAGCCATCTTTGTGGTACTTCATAGGTGCTTCTTTCCTCTGTATCATCAAAGGGAAGATGCCATGAATCTGCTGAAGTCTGCACGATGGTGTCATAGCTGAGAACACTCTGAAAATACAAACACAAACAGTTAAGTGGCATTTTTTTGTCTAATTATCAACCTTTCCTATCCTCCCCTTTCTCACCTGAAATCGAACCCACTTGCTTGGTACAACAGCTCCATCCAAGACCAGCTGGTGGCCCCTCTGCCATTTGAAGAAGAGTCGTCTGGAGGCTCCATCAGGCAGGCAGGCTTTGTGGTCCCTCATCAGGTCCCTGCTCACAAACTTACAGTGGTCCCCTGAGTGCAGGGTGGCGTACAGCAGGAAGGGGTCATCCTCAGAGCTGGCACAAAGAACAGAGTGCTGAGGTTAGGAACAGCTACATACTAAATGTTACAAAAATATTTTAAAACAGAGACATATACAGAGTAAAGAATATTGAATTGTGAAAGTTCTGATGACACAGGAGTCCTTTTCATTGAAAGGTTGTTGCCCCTCAAGTGTTCTCAGTAAAAAATCTGTTGCCTCTGCTTTGACAATTTTTATTTGTTATCTTAGGAGCATCTCACACAGCAGCCTTTCATTTTTTCTACTGCTTACATGTTTTCAGTGAAGAAGCAGTGAGCATACTGCCTGATCTGGTTCATGTGTTGCCTGTCCCAGGATTTTGAGGGCCGCAGCATGTGTTTCCTTCCCAACACCAGAACATTCAGACCCTGATGCTTCAGCTCTGACACCACTGCCAACAACTGAAACAGAAACAGAAACTTATCTTAAAATCAAGCAAAGCAATAAGTAACAAAACAGTGTTTAACCTAGATTATTTTGTGTTATTCCTTATATCAAAACCTTTAAGTTCACAAGTAAACAACTACAAAAGTCAGAAATATTTCTGAAGACATTTTGCACTGTTTGCATTGATCAGTGTACTTTACTCTGGTAAAATGTTTTCTCTTTAGGCATTTTTGATGTGTGATTATGTATTACCATGTACTAATAATATCAACAGTAGAAATGTACTGCTCGACATTGTGTATTTTGGGTCTTATTTTTCATATATCTCCTTGTTGCTGTTTTTAAGTCATACAATGACACCTTTTTGTGACTGTGATTTTTGAGTTTATTCATTGGTTTACTTAAACAAGCTAAAATTAAAACTGCTGTTAATGACAAAACTTGCAATCTGAAGAACTGAAGTTTTGAAGTGGTAATACAAAACAATCTGAGAGAAAAAACAGTCAAGTTGTCATTTTGGTGAGGCTGTCATGCATCTGAGAACAATTTAAGATGCCAGTGAGACATATTTATTGACCAACACTTTGGTCAAGACTGAAATATATCCAAACAGGTGGCAGCAAAGATCTGCATTGAAAATTATGGTCACCACCTTATGGTAGCCTACTTCACATTACTTATAGTGTAGCCCAGAGTCGGCCACTCAAACATTTACGGTTCAAAATGTACTGAATGGATTATCATGAAAGTTAATTCAGGCTTTAAGCTGAGATAAAAGCCTAAGGGGAATGATATTGGTTAACCTTTGAATTTGATTCACCAGATCAAAGTTCCAGTTTATAATCAGAATCCTGCAAAATAAATGATAAATTGACAAGCCTCTGCTGTTCTCTGTGTTGAATGTGACCCTTAACAGCCTCGCAGAGTTCATGACACTTTTTCAACCGTCATTCCGCGGGTATTATTTTTATCATAGATGCTGAGACGCTGACCTTTATTTCACACTCACAGACATTTGAATATAAGCATCTGTCTGCGGTCCTTGATGTAAATGTTCTCTGATTTTGCATAGATTTAAATAATGTATGTGGCCCATCTATAACCCTGATGAACAGATAGGTAAATAGATTTGTCTGTACTTTCCTTTGTTTTGCAGCCACAAAACAGCTGAAAAAGACGCAGCTCTTCTCAGTGCAGTAACAAAGAGATACAGACAGCAGACAGCCACACATACAGACTTCCTGACTAACACACAGATGTGGGCAAACAAGTGGGCTAGGTGTTGTCATATTCAGCTATTTGCTTATCATGAAGGCAAGACAAAGTCATAATTCGACAAGCCGAAAAAAACCCTCAGTTACAAGACGTTTAGGTGGGAACAAACCACCAAAACTGAAACTCTTTTTTTTACAGCTGGGTTTAAAGAGATGAAAACCAGTCACTGCCTCACCGTCTCTGATAGTTTCCCCTTATCCCTGTGTTGATTTGCTACGTTCAGTCCATCCACCACCACATCAAAAGCTGGCCTCTTCTTCACAAATGCCTTGAAACGCTCCAACTCCTGGTCAGACACATGAACAGGAAGCAACAAGTCAAAAATAAACAGAGGGTGAGATTAATATGTTGAAAGAAAAAAACAGGTCAGTGGAGATGCAGATTTTTCGGTCTACACTTCCTGTTCTTTCAGTGTGCAAATAAAGAACTCTGTAGATCACACGTATAGTTGCATCTACCATAAAATGTACTCAAAAACCAGACAAGAAGGGTGTAGAATGGTAGGATGTACTTTAGCACATTAAAGCTGTGAGGTAATCAGTAACATCAGTATGCAAACATGTTTACCATGAAGTTGCTAACATGTCAATATTTGTGTTGTAGGTTTTGTGTTTTCCTGATGCTATACTACAAACAGGGCATGAGACGTGAGGCTGACAAGAATTTCAAACTTCAAATTGACATGAGGAAATGACATGCAAGGGAAAAACTTCACAGCATTTAAAGCTCATGTTGAGTGCTATTAGATAATTTTGTCTTTCCCGACTGTCTCAGCTCTGATATTCGTGCGTCTGACTGACATCTCCACGTGGAGAAAGGAACACCACCTTCAGATACATTTGTCCAAAACTTGGCTCCTTGTCTTTCTAGCATTTCCCTCTGTTTCGCAAAACAACATCATATGAAGTGTTACTTTTCATTACTCTAAAGAGCAATAGAAAAGGGAGCTCTATTGTGTACTTAATTTTAAAATTGTTAAGTTTAAGAGACACCAAAGTTTGCTCATTCCACTTACAACCAAGGTTCAAGAGAATTACCTCTTCTTTTTCTTTGATCGAATTTTACAATCCTCTTTACCGACATAATTTTTCATGTTCTTCTTCATCAAACAGGTGCTTCAACGTCCTCTCCTCTGTCTATCATTTTAACGAGTTTACTCAGTTTCGCTGCCATTAATATTTCTGACTACACAGCTCCAGAAATGAATCTAGGCACGTTCGGATGAATCGGAATACGTCTCCCTTTCAGTCATGGTGACAGATTGAGTGTCTGACTAATCATACGGAGGGCTTCAAAATTTACAGAAAATTCTTCAGTCCAACAACAGATTCAGAGCCTTGTTCCTCATTGTGGTCTTGAAGTGCATTTCGACTCCACCTATGAGTTGACTGATCTGATGGTTGGCTGCTCTTCTCACTCACTGATCACAGGCCTTCCAGTAACACGTCTACCTTTGCTTTTCCTTCTTGTCACTGAGCTCAAACAGTGTCGGCCGGCTGCCTGACCTGAAGGTTTATAGCTCACAGAACTGATACAGAGGATTTAAGTTTTTCCTCTTCCTGGTAGGAAAAGACCTTGAATTGGTCTTGCATCACAAATTGTTGTCTGTAACAATCAGCAGTCTTGGGTTTTTTTCCAGACACATACCAAGACACATTTCCTCAAAATGGGCCAATGCACAGAAATAGAGATGCTTTAAGAGTCTAAGCCCTGTTTTCAGCACCTCAAAATTTTATTCTTGTGTAATCTGTTAAAATTTGACATCTTCCTTTTAACTCTGAGTAATGAGGAATCTGAGAGACATTCTGGGTTATGTGGGAAATCTGTTACAACTCTGCACAATAGCTGCAAGAGGCCTCTCACATGTGAGCTGTTGGTACTTTCACTTTGAGGGAGCGGCAGTATGGAAATAGGTTGCTGTGAATTCCCCTGGACCAAAAACTTGACTGTGTTCTCTCTATTACAGGCACACAGTCAAAATATGAGAGAGAAAATGTAAATAGGTTGTAATTTTCCTCCTCTGATGAGACTGTGTGCTAGATTACAGCTCCTGCTGATGCTCCATTGTCGATCTTAAAAATTCAACCATCACCTTCATGAAAACATAAATCGATTCCACAACAAAAGCATGCAGGTTTTCTTTGGATGCCAAAAAAAGTATGAAAAAACAGATGGAGAGGAGGAAGAAAAAGAGGGCTGGAGTGAGAGGAGGAGGCAGAGAAAGAGAGACGCAGAGAAAGTCCAGTATAATTATCCAGGGACTTTCCAGAGCTGATATGTGAAGCCAGCTCATTGTGCTGCTGTGGATTATATGACTGCTTAAAACAAATACACACACACACACACACACACACACACACACACACACACACACACACACACACACACACACACACACACACAAACTCTAAAACAGGCAGACACATCTGCACCTGCATAAATAGGATTACAAGACATTTATGGCCATATGACCATATTACCCAAACCAAGACTTAACTCTGTAAAAACTACACCAAAGCTGCAGCAGTGATGAACAAAGCCAGACCACAAAAGAGATCAAATATGAGTGAAAAAGGATACAGTCAAACCCTGTGGTTTAATTCAAACTATTTGATGGAAACTTCCCATTTATTTATACAAGTCACTTTACTTTCATCTTATGGAGATGAAATTAGAGGGCCAGTTATATTCTTTTATTTTTACTTGAACATGAATTTCAGTTCAGTATGAAATCAAACCTGAGTAAAACACTAATTTTGAATCAGTTAGATCCTTTAATCTCCGACCATCTAAGGGACAAGATGATGTATTATTACATGTTCAGTATTTGCATCATATCTATTGCTCTTATAGCAAAAATAGATGCCGTTGTGAGACTTTTCTTTTTCGTTAAACTTCATGAGACATTAAAAAACAAAAGAATATTTGGAAAAACTACAGAGATTAGATTTTAGGAAGCAAGGAAGAGACATGGGGGTGAAATGTGACTATAGGCTTTTAGAGCCTTTGCAGATCAGTGCAGTTACCCACTAAGTTAAAACAGTATCCCAAACAGAGCAAATGTTGTGATGAAACTTTATAACTTTGTGTCTTTGATGAATCTTTTCTGTATTGCAAACATAGACTGTATAAAAATGATCTAGTAGCAAGTTTAACTGAGAAAATCTCACTGAGAACACTGGCTTTTGCATGTTAGTGTTCATAGAAAGCTCAATCTTTGCTCTTGATTTTAGAAGACTGCACATGACAGAGCATGAAAAATTTGCAGTATTAGAAATGACCTTTGCTTGAAATAGTGTGTGAGAAAACAACATTTCATCAAGTCGATCGGTTCTGTCCTGTTCAGGCTGAGCATACATTTCTTTTTATTGCACTTATCACTGCTTGCTGTGATCATAACATACAATCAGACACTGTTCTTCCTCTGTGTGTTCATTTCCTTCCTCTCTTCTTCCACTTATTGCAATCCATCTGTCGTTTTATTGTTGTCTGAAGCCCTTTGCATGCCCTTGTAATGACTTGCCTTGAATTGAGAATTAATAAAGTGGAGTTAAAATGTCTGGCTGCCTTCCTTGGTCTGTCTCCTCGGTGGGAGGTAGTAGTAATCCAGATTCACATGGTGCTACACACACTGGAAATCCCCTAAATTTAACTGTTCCACTGACAAACTCCCCCGTGCTTCCAAAAAACAGAAAACACACGCAAGTTTCCTATAGTTTAAATACTGAAACATTGAAAATGTTAAACTTAATTAGAATCTTAGAGGTGTAAACATTTTTGTTTAACATTATAAAACTATTGTGTGGATGGCACTATAAAACTAAAGACAGTGCATCCCAGTCCCATGGAAGGCTGGAGTCCTGGCTCTCTAACAAAGCAGATGTGCATGTGCGCATGAAAAATTAGCTCTGCTAACCTTGCTTGGCCCCCAAAAAGGTGCATACAGTTTACATTCATATCCCCCTATTTTGTACACGTGTGCCAGTCTAGAGATCTACAAACAGGTGGTGTGTGTGTGTGTATGTGTGTGTGTGTGCGCCAGAAAACCACTAGCTCCTTGATCGATAGTTTCACTCATGCAGTGAACTTTCACACAAACTCTGTTTGAGATGTGAAATGTTTGATTTAAATTCGTTCGTCAATGCACATCACACACATTTCTGCATGATTCAGCAGTTGTTTGACATCCAAAATGGTAAAACTGAAGGAAGAGGGAAACGGCTTTTCTCAGAAGACAACTAGCATGCAAATATCTGAGTATTGATCTGAGTTTCTATTTATTAAAAATAATGATCTGTGCAGCCAGAAGTGTGTGTGATGCAATCTGTGACACAAAGCATTACCATAACGTTATTATGTATCAATGAAATAACGTGCAGGGGTTGTTGCCTGCTGTTTCAGGTCTTTTGGAAAGCTGAATCCGGCAGCTGTTAGTGCTCGCATTTTCTTGAACACACAGTGTTGATTGTCTTTGCAAGAAGGCTTGTTATATACCTGTTACACCTGTGATCTGTAAAAGTATAAGGGATGATTGTTTTTAAGGTGAAAAGCACATAAAGTGAAAACTACAAACAGTTAGAAACACCACTGCCTAAAGACTTTAATCCACACCACACGGACAAATCACAAGGATGTCATTACAAAGGTCAAGAAAGAGACAACTGAATATTATCAGTCATCTGCATCTTGGGCAAATTATCCGAGTAATCCCAGTCCAGAGACATGACTTACTGTCTGTTACTTGACTTTAGGCAGCTCCCTAAGGTGCATGAACTAGGAATCTGCACAGAAACTGTTTGACTTTCATTCATCATTCTCATTCATCAAAGTGAGAGCAGCTGCTTTAAGCGCAGAGTTCACTGAGCTGCTCCTCATACCTGATCAAACTGCTGCTGCGTGTTTATAACGCCATCTAGCAGAAGGTAAAGGGAGTGACTTTGGACTCAATGTTCTGTGTCAATGTTAAGTTTCACGGGAAGTTTCACATCATGGATATCTTTTTTCTCTCAATAGACAATTTTACTCAATCCTGGAATAACTGAAGTTAAATGCAGTATTACTTAAGTCGCAGTTAAAGGAAAGGATAAAAAAGGTAGTTTTCCAAAAAGCAAATCCTCTGCAGTGTGGACCCTGTTCTTTACATATTTCAGAAAACTGTTTCTGCAGTTCTACAATGATTCATTTTCACAATTCTGAATCATACTTGGTTGTACATTTGTTGAATGGAGCTTCATAAATGGCAAATTTCAGTGATGAAAGAGGCCCAGTTTGTGAACTTCTTGTAGGATGTTTTTTTTCAATCTTTTGCATTATTTAATTTTCTTTTTTTTACTGTCATTGCATATGTTTTATATATTTTTTTCTTCCTAGGAGTAGTCAACCTGGTTTACAGAATACCAGTTTTATTGTCTTTTAAAAGTCAGGTGATGTCTAAAACCTGTTGACAAAAATAACTTAATTCTAACTAAATCTTGATTTTGTATTACCCTGCTTATGCACCTTATAAGTTATTACACCCTTTTCTTTAAAAAGCAAGAAACAAACACACATTGGACACTCATTATGGTTAGCACAACACACTTGTTAATGAGTCATATTCAAATCTTACAGTTACCATGAATATAGATTATTTATTTAACATACAAACTATGGATGAAAATGAAATGTCATGAAACTTTCTTTTCAGCATTAACCCACAAACAAATTTAAATGACACTGAATGTTAATCTTGCAAGACGTTTGTGGGAGTGTGTGTTTGGGGGGGTTCTCACCTCTGGTGTCGTCTTCTCAAAAACATCTCTTCCTTCAATGATGTCAGACATGACTCTGTCTTTAAGCTGATGATACTCTTCTGGCGTCAGCTGGATGGACTCTAACGTGGAGCCACAGCATCTACACACACCCCTGAACACAAACACGTTCAACCAACATGAATATCCTCTTAATATTTTTCCACAGAGATGCACAGAGATGGATGAAAAGATTAGTTTTGAAGCGTTAAAATTACTTTGGGCTGCTGCTAGTCCAATTCCCAACCCATTTCTCCTGTGTGAGGCTGAAGACAAATCATAGAAGAGAGGAGGGAAGGGAGGATGAGAAGAGATGAGTTACAATTTAAATGAACAAGGGCAAATGTATTTCACAGTATCAACTGATCACAACACTTGAAGTTAAATTTCAGGAACACATTTCTGCTCCATGTTACTGTTAACTGAGTAAGATCACACTTATGATGACACTGGTTACCTAATGCTTCATTAGATATTAATCTGGTGCGTTCTGACATTCATGAACTAGAACTCATGATACACTGAAAGACTTCCAAACTTCAAAGAACCAATATTTCTGTATTAGGACAATTTCAAGAATGCTTTCAGATGTTATCAAGAATTTTTTCATTTCTATCAGAAGTGTGTTTCTTTCACAACTTTCTCACTCTTTACTTGTTCACTTGTGTCTCTACTGCAAAGTAGGGCTGAGCGATATGGCAAAAAATAATCACAAAATAATTTTTCATATCATCTGATCATGATCAATGTCAAAATATGTTTGATTATTTTCGACGGCCAGTTTTAAAGCATCTGAACAGAGAACTTAAGAAACTAGAGATGAGTTCAACTGTTTTAATTTTAAACATACCATGGTCACAAATAATGATCATGTAATCACCCAGTCCTACTGCAACTTACTTATGGTAGAGTTATTATTATGGCTATTACTGTAGTATTGCACTGTAAATGTAGCTTTCCGTTCCCAAACACCTTGACAATCATGGCTAAAGCACATCATTAGTGAAGTTAACTGGGTTCAAGTCTCAATCCAAGGCTTATAATCATCATACACTCTTGCCTTCATTAATTGGCCTGTGTCCGAGTTGGCAACCTGGAGCTAATGGTGGATAAACCCAGCCCAGTTTGTCCCCTGGCCTTTAGTGTAATTTCTTCAGCTCTCATACCTCTCAAACCAGGACTTGATGCTGTTGGCCAGGCCGTGGTGTGGATAGATCTGGTTGTTCCTCATGTACAGCAGAATTCCCAGCAGCCTCTCCTGGATCTCAGACTGAGACATGGCCCCTTCCTGCTCCTCTTTTTCTTCATGAGTCTGGCTCTCACCCTTAAACAGAGCATCCCACATCTCCTGGTTTGGACTCAGACCTTTTTCAAGCACCTCATCATAAAGAGCCCAGGCCAGGCTTGAATCACCATGCACCATTGCTGCTGAGATCACATCACTATAGTTACGCTGTGATGGGGCAAAGACCTGTAAGTTAAAAAAACAAAAGCAAAAAAAAAGACGGATGGTGATAGAGAATTCATGTTATGCTGTCTATTGACTTACTTTGAATACTTGAAGTCAGTTTTAAAACACCTCCCACCTTCTTCAGGTCATGCAGGATGTTGAGAGCCTCCCTCCACCTCTCTGTGCGGCTGAAAGATTTGATAAAGAGGCTGGAGGCTCCTGTTTCCAGAGAAGGGAAACTTCCTTGCATAATATTGTAGACATCATACACTTCACTGTCATGGCCTCCACTCACACATAGCGTCAGGTACCGTAGAAGGAGCTCATAGGACAGTGTCCCTGTTTCCATGGCTACAAAAGTCAGCAAGGATCTATGATGGAGAGGTTTAATAGTCATAGCCATGACACACATAATTCATTATTGACTCCATATCTGGTTGTTTTGCTTTTAAGTATAATAAACAACTCTTAAAAATGATTCTAAAATTAATACTGCCACAATTTGACTGATCTAGAAAAAAAATTGAGCAAAAAGTTCTCATGCACACGCTCTTCTTACTTTGCAATATCCAGGTGTGCTCCAGTTTTAAAGAGTTTACTCATCATCTGGACGCCAAAGCGTTCTGAATTTCCATGAGACTCCTTCAGCGCCCTCCATGCGGCAACAGAGAGTGGCTGGTCAGGAGGCTTTAAAGCACCTGTGAAACATTTTTACTTCAGTAATTGAAATGTTGACTCACTTAAACTTTTGCACTTTCATTCGGAATGTGCACCATGAATAAATATAATCAAACAAGACCTTATAAACAAAAAATATGAATTCAATCTTGTATGGTATGTGCTGTTTCTGAGACAAATAATCTCTGCCAATGCAATACAAAGAATAAAAGTGCTCAAATAGTCTCAGTTTGTCATACCCTCTCTCATAGTTGTCCTCTCTTCAGGCTCCTCGTCATACTGCTCATCATCCTGAAATGCCAAAGCTGTTTTCCTTATCAACTTCTCTGCTGTTCTCTTTGCTGTCCCAGCAGCAAACACAGATTTGGGGAAGGCAGGGGTCTGTCGTACAGTGAATGTCTTACTTTTCCCCTTTCCATCATTGTCCCAAAAAGCCTCATCCCTCTGTCTGGTGACACTTCTCTTCACTGACCCCTTTCCACTGTTTCTGGGGTTTGGGTTAAAATCTCTTGTGCACAGAGAGCGTACAAACAAAGGCAGCTGTGATGACTTATACAGAGGTGCTTTAGGTGTATAGAAAGCT
>RPOG01000534.1:0-37332 GCA_008086565.1 Thalassoma bifasciatum
GTGTTGGAGCCACCTGCCGCGTCGCTTTCTGCCAGATCAACTCGTCAGGGGGGGAGAGGAAGCCACTCTGAGTGGGAGGTACTTGACCTGTGTCCATGAACGCCTCTGGGCTCCGTGTCGCCAAAGCAGTCGGCGGTAGGTGGGAGGGAAATGCATTATCTTTATCACCAGTAACAAAGTGGAGGAAATGCAATCAAGCATCCATTTTAGACCAAAATTTGTGCTTTCACCAAAGAGGAGCTTTGGTTGCAGCTCCTCTTTTTTGGAAAAGGACAGTGTGTGTTTGCACGAAGAAGTGCAGGGAAAAATTGTAAAACAAACTTCGCTGTGGTAAAAATCTGCTGCATTCACAAATGAACAAAACATACTACAACACCCGCTCCAGTACATTGAGAAATATTGTACTTTAACTGTTGGACTATTTGCTCACGCAGTTGTTGACAAAGCAGTGAACCTGACCCCATCTTTTCTTGAGAACAACTGAGCCAACTGAGCCAAATCAACAATGATTTAGCCCCAGAAAACAAACACCCAATCACTGTGTGAGGTTTTGAGGGTGGTAATGGTCACGAATGTGAAGTGCTGGGAGTCTTGGACAATCTTTTCACTTTTTGTTTCTGGCCCTTTCGTTATCAACATTATGAGCTATTATTTCATCCCCTCGCATCATATGTTACTTAATGCAAGTCGTGTCCAGTGACTACGTACTCCACAGGTGGGATCATGGTCACCTACAGCTGCTTCAGTAACGTTTTCCTCACATAATCAGCCAAACCTAAGCCAGCCACCTGAGCGTTTTTACTCCGTTTGTGTTATTTCATGTGTATAAAACATCTGCCTGTGATCAGTAAGTGCACTCTCCTCTCACTCTATTCCCCTGTGAATGTGCTGGGATTAGCAGCCAACACTAACAGCATTCATAAAATCATCCTCACCACTTTCTGGACTCACTGGATAAACCAAAGAGATAGTGAAATCTTAGGATGTGATGTAATGAGCCAACTCAGTGGTGACACCATCAGCTGTGTTCATTCAGGCTGAGATCTGAGCATACACACTCCTCTGACCTGTCTCTGCAGCCCGTCTGAGGCGTATTGGGTCTGAATCAGGCCCTGATTCGGAGACGTGTCCCGCTCGCCATGTGACTGATTACATAACTGTAAATGGGAATGTCAAAAAAGCTTTTAAGCCGGTAAGAAAAGCCTCTCTTCTCTGCTGTGTTTGCATAATGCAGGTTGTTGAATAAACATTCAAAACAAAGTGGTCCAGGTTGAACGATCCTCTCACTGAAGGGCTCTTGGGAATTTTTTTAACAAAGGTAGAAACAAGGGGGCTGGCAGCTCTCTGGTGGATAAGCACTGAAGTTTTCTGCTCCAGCTACAAACAAGCACAGTTTCTTTCTGCTGTAATACCTCTCTGACGCTTTCATGGTTTCTACAGTAAAAACAGGGCTGTGATGAAAAACAGTGTAAACACAAACAAGACGTGACATTTAGATCCTCGTCTGTATCTTTAAGCATCAAACTGATACTTTTCATCATTTTTCTACAATCTGAAAATGATCTGGAGCATTGACTTCATTTTAGGCCCAGAGCTATGAATGACTTCATGTCCGTGGTCATAACAAGAGTGATCATGACATTGTTGTGTTTAATGACATGTCAATGATAACTTCAACTTCAACAACCAGGTAAAATCTAAAATAGGGGTACAATTTTTGTATTAAACTCAACATGAGCCTCATTTACCAGACGCCAGACAAAAAAAAAGTCTTATTCTAAGATATTAAAAGACAGGAATGACACTTTAATAGTGTTGGGCAAGTTACTAGAAAAAGTAACTAGTTACAGTTACTAGTTTCTACTGTTAAAAAGTTACTAGGTTAGTAACTGAGTTACTGCATTGTAAAAGTAACTAGCTATATTTAAAAGAAACCAATGAGTCGCTCTTTTGTTTCATGACTCTCTATTGTTTGGATCACATTGATTAAAGGAAGAGTGTGCAGAATTTTCTAGAAAGTTAGTCTTCTTGAAAAATTTAGTTTTTACAGGAATAAACCTGCTCAATCGTTGTCTTGGGGCATTTGTACTTGTGTGTCAGTGTCTGTGTGTGCCTCACCTCCTTATAGACCCCATCCCTCACCTGTTTTGGTAACATCATGCTGGACTCGAGATGCTTCTGGGTGGAGAGCAGGAGTTTTTATGGGTGACAGAGAAAGAATGATTCTACACCGCCTGGCCAAAAAAAAAGTCACCACCAAAAAAAAAAGGTCATACACTCTAATATTTGGTTGGACCGCCTTTACCTTTGATTACAGCACGCATTTGTTGTGGCATTGTTTCGATAAGCTTCTGCGATGTCACAAGATTTATTTCCATCCAGTGTGTCATTAATGTTTCACCAATATCTTGTATTGATGATGGTAGAGTCTGACCGCTGCACAAAGTCTTCTCCAGAACATCCCAAAGATTCTCAATGGGGTTAAGGTCTGGACTCTGTGGAGGACAATCCATGTGTGAAAATGATGTCTCATGCTCCCTGAACCAGTCTTTCACTATTTGAGCCCGATGAATCCTGGCATTGTCATCTTGGAATATGCCCGTGCCATCAGGGAAGAAAAAATCCATTGATGGAATAACCTGGTCATTCAGTATATTCAGGTAGTCAGCTGACCTCATTCTTTGAGCACATACTGTTGCTGAACCTAGACCTGAGCGACTGCAGCAACCCCAGATCATAACACTGCCCCCACAGGCTTGTACAGTAGGCACTAGGCATGATGGGTACATCACTTCACCTGCCTCTCTTCTTACCCTGATGTGCCCATCACTCTGGAACAGGGTAAATCTGGACTCATCAGACCACATGACCTTCTTCCATTGCTCCAGAGTCCAATCTTTATGTTCCCTAGCAAATTGAACAGCTGTTCAGTCCCAATCCCTTGAGTTCCCTTTGAATTGTGCGTGTGGAAATGCTCTTACTTTCACTATTAAACATAGCCCTGAGTTCTACTGTTGTTTTTCTTCGGTTTGATCTCACCACACGTTTAAGTGATCGCCGATCACCATCATTCAGGATTTTTTTCCGGCCACATTTCTTCCTGGAAGACGATGGGTCCCCACTATCCTTCCAGTTTTTAATAATGCGTTGGACAGTTCTTAACCCAATTTTAGTCGTTTCTACAATCTCCTTAGATGTTTTCTCTGCTTGATGCCAATGATTTGACCCTCCTCAAACAGACTAACATCTTTTCCACGACCACGGGATGTGTCTTTCCACATGGTTGTTTAGGAAATGAGAAGCAACTCATTGCACCAGTTGTGGTTAAAAAACTTGTTGCCAGCTGAAAGATAATCGCCCATGCAGTAATTATCCAAAAGGAGGCTTGTACCTATTTGCTTAGTTCAATCCACGTGACAACTTTTTTTTTGGCCAGGCAGTATCTCATTTACCTGCAGGAAGTCAGGTGTACAGCTCTTGAGTTTCTCTCCCTTTTCATTTGAATTTGAATTATGTCACATAATCTGCAGTCTTGAAGATAAAAATGAAAATGATAATTGGATATTTGACAGTTCATTTTCATTGTGACTCAAAGAATGCGCTCTATTGTTGAATTGAAAATGTAACTGCTGTATTGCATTTTCATTTTCTGATTCACATTTTCATTTGGGTTTTGTCCAGTAATCAGCGGACCATTTCTTGAAATTTAAATGCCACCATCCTTTTCATTTTAATTTGAATTATGTCACATAATCTGCAGTCTTGAAGATGAAAATGATAATTGGATATCTGACATTTAATTTTCATTGTGACTCATACAATGCGCTCTATTGTTGAAATGAAGATGTAATTGCTTGTGTTGCATTTTCATGTTTTGCATTTTCATTTGAACTTGGTCTTAAATACGTTCCCTTATGTTGGTTCTTCACCCTTTCAATCTATCTGTTGAGTATCTTTGTATTCAGCGTGAAACTATCAATAGGAGACAGTAAACAGAATTCTTGGTGTGACTGCTTAGAATGACTCGGTTTGACTTTGACATGCATTAAAAATAAATGTACTGAAAAAGTGGCTCCTCTGGATGACGGCTTGCTTTGCTTTGAGGTCACCTTGAGAAATCAGTTTAAACAACGAGACTCTAAACGAGTCAGAAAATCTTTTCATTTTGAAGTATTCTAAGCATCTTTGCAGTGATTTACATCATCCAAAGCTCATAAACAGCCACCTGCACCTCAGACAACTTCAATGACGACACGAAGCCTTTCAAAATGTTGTTTTAGCCGAGTGAAAACACTTTAAATACTGAAATTAATTTGGCTCCACTGCTAATAAAAAGAAAAATATTGAAGTGAGAACAATTTTTGTAGATTTCTGTGGATTAAAAACAGGCCCAGATATCCTCAGCACTCTTTTTTGAGCTCCCTCTGCTTCTGGCCTGTATTTCTTTTTAATCTTTTATTCATCTCTGTTCACATCTGAATCATTTTTTGGGATGTGTTTCTTCTGTAGCCTTGAAGGCCATCGTCCCTGTCTTCCTTCAAAAGAAAAGTAAGGAAAAAGGTTTTCTCTGCGACAGAAACTGGCTCCGACTGCATCATTTACCAAACGGCGTGATTAAGCAGGCGACGGCTTCATATCCATCTTCTTATTCTAATTGAACTATCTCAAATGCTCACTCAGGAAATTAGTTATTTGTTGGGTCCTTGCTCATTCCTTCTTAATGTTCTTTGTCTTTCTCTCTTTCTTTACACTCCATCTCTGTGAGTTTAATCCATCTCTGGTTCTCCTTCTTTTCTTTAATTAGCAGCTCTGATCACAGCACAGCGTCTTACACAACATGTCTGCTGGATGTTGTTTTCTATCACATTTTCCATGATGTGCATCTCGGATGCTCTAATATCCAGGTCAGACATTTGTGCTACAATAAATATTTTATTGACCTTGATGGCAGAAACTTCAGAGACATCACTTCAGCTCAGAGGAAAACTTCCTTTTATTGCTTTTTCAAGGGAAAACATTCAATTTAGTATGGCAACGTTTTTCAAAAAACAAAAACAGTGACAGAAGTACGTCTTTGGTCTCGTCCCGACATGCTCCTTTTCGAGTTTGAATGTTTTCACAAATGTTTAGTGTTACTACAATTTACAAATTTCTCTAGTTCGTAACTTTACTCAGAAAACAAAAACATAACAACGGTGAGACCCACTTAACTGAACGAATAAAACATTTGATACAAACGTAAATCCATTTCCTTTAACAAGGTTCCACTGCTCTCTCTGCAGTGTGCAGCAGACTTTAAGGTGACTGACACTGGATAGGAGATGTGCTGCAGGCGGGTCTGGTTGGATATAAGCTGTAAGAAGTACAGAACTGTGTCCCTAAACAAAAATGTGCTGTTTTTTTCTTTTTCTTTTTTTTTTTTTTTTNTACATCCCTAAATGTCCAAATTGAGCACTGCTTGTCATTTTTCCTCCAAAATGTCATGTGACTCGTTAGTGTTACGAGGTCTCAGGTGTGCATAGGGAGCAGGTGTGTTCAAATTTGTAGTACAGCTCTCACACTCTCTCATACTGGTCACTGAAAGTTCCAACATGGCACCTCATGGCAAAGAACTCTCTGAGGATCTTAAAAGACGCATTGTTGCGCTACATGAAGATGGCCAAGGCTACAAGAAGATTGGCAACACCCTGAAACTGAGCTGCAGCACAGTGGCTAAGATCATCCAGCGTTTTAAAAGAGCAGGGTCCACTCAGAACAGGCCTCGTGTTGGTCGTCCAAAGAAGCTGAGTGCACGTGCTCAGTGTCACATCCAAATGCTTTCTTTGAAAGATCAGCACAGGAGTGCTGTCAGCATTGCTGCAGAGATTGAAGAGGTGGTGGGTCAGCCTGTTAGTGTTCAGACCATACGCCGCACTCTACATCAAATTGGTCTGCATGGCTGTCACCCCAGAAGGAAGCCTCTTCTGAAGTCAGTACACAAGAAAGCCTGTACACAGTTTGCTGAAGACATGTCAACAAAGCACATGGATTACTGGAACCATGTCCTATGGTCTGATGAGACCTATATTAATGTGTTTGGTTCAGATGGTCTCAAGCATGTGTGGCTGCGACCAGGTGAGGAGTACAACGATAAGTGTGTCATGTTCTACAGTCAAGCATGGTGGTGGGAATGTCATGGTCTGGGGCTGCATGAGTGCAGCAGGTGTCGAGGAGCTACATTTCATGAAAAGAAACATGAACTCCAACATGTACACACTTTATGACGTCGTCTCGTACTAGGGGAGGGAGGTCTTTGACACACAGTCACGTCACAAGGTCGTACTATTACTGGGGTTTGTGTGAAGATTCTGCTGGTGACGAAATGATTTCTCCGACTCCCATTTCCACTACTTGACCGGTTCGTACAGAGGTCTGGATTTGGGTTATCTACATCTTTGGGGCATCCTCAAGCGGAAGGTGGAGGTGAGCAAAGTCTGGAATGTCTACCAGCTCCATGATGTCATCATGGAGGAGTGGAAGAGCATTCCAGTGGCAACCTGTGAAGCTCTGGTAAACTCCATGTCCAGGAGAGTAAAGGCAGTTCTGGTAAACAATGGTGGGCACACAAAATATTGACACTTCAGAAACTTTCACTAAGGGGTGTACTCACTTTTGTTGCCAGAGGTTTAGCTATTAATGGCTATATTTTGAGTTATTTTGAAGGAAAAATAAATATACACTGTTATGTAAGCTGCACACAAACTTTTCATTGTGTCAAAGTGTCATTTTGTCAGTGTTGTCCCATGAAAAGATATACTTAAATATCTGCAGAAATGTGAGGGGTGTACTCACTTTTGTGATACACTGTAGTCTCACCAGTGATATATGGTGGTTTTAAAAGAGGATAACTGACCATCCCTCTTACAGTAGTAACCACTCAGGGAGTGATCCCCTCTCTCCTTCCATTTACAGAACTGTTGTGATGATCAGTTTTATAGCACACCTGGCTTTATTTTTACAGCTCTGATGGGGGCTGTCCAGTTATGCTGAGTCACTCGAACAGCAAGTTCACTATAAGATCATTGATGGTTAGATAAAAATATGATACTTTATTCAGCAGCAGCTCCTGAAACCATAAGGTGGATCCTGTTCTCTTTTTTAATCCTAACACTTTCTTATGGACGGCCTTAATTCCCTACTGTTAAATAATTTAGTAGATACTAAGTTCATACAGCCCATGGTTCTACATTATTAATAAATAAGGACAAACTCCATAATGTCAGACTTGGGGCAGCATTGTTTGTGCTATCCTTGGTAGTAGACAAAATATATGTCCCTAAGTTGAACAGTGAATACCTCAAGGCATCATGACCCACGCACACACTATAAGAGTGGGAGGAAGGGAGTGCAAAGCATCTGCAGGCTTTCTGCTTAGTCTAAAAACTAAACTTTATTTGCATGACTTTCTGTTTCTGTACACTAATCTAAATAAATCAGCAAAACCATGGAGCTATTTTAAGAGTTAAGCTATTCATCACCATGCAAAATGATCCTCGACTGCATGCATGCATGCATCCACAAATGATTTGCTTTCACAGCACAGTCACTGTAAATATGAACAAGTTACGCTCGCCCAGCTCCGTCTCACAAATTAGCTTATACATTATGTGTCACCAGTGAAGTGATGGAGCTAACGGGCTAATTGAACTGAAAATTAAGCTGCCACAACAGTGCGCTAGCAGTGGTCTGCCAAAACTCTGGAGTTACTGAGGCACAGAACAGGCAAAGTGGGACGTGGCCTGGCAGCTTGTGCCTGTGAGTCAAGGTTTAGGGTGGAAAACTATCACCCCACAGCTATCATAGGAGTGCTCAGTCCGTGGAGCTCAACCCTGGACTCAAATTTCCTGAGGGGTGTTTAGCATCCAATTTTGTCACCAGGGGGTCACTATAAGTGTTCAAAAAAAAATAAAGCACTCTACTATTGGACAAACTGTGCTGCTCAGCATGAACTCTTCCAGTATGATATTTGTCTTTTCTTGCTGAATACTTACTCCCAGACACATGGGAGCTTCTTCTCAAATACCTGTGACACTTTTACCCAGTTTGGCTTGAAGACGCACGTCTCTAAGTATGAACCTGTTTTTTTGATTAGCCTTCTCTCTCGAACTCACTGGAAACATTTTGCTGTGTCGGCATCTCTTTTTATTGCAGTGAAGCTCATTGTTTTGCTCGTCTCCCTGATATGTTGCACACTGCTCCATGTTTAGTTGAATAATGCTGCTTAATGTTGTACTTGTTGAGAAATGCAACTTTTTCTTCACATGTGAGACAGGTGAGATTACACTTAAACTCAGCAGATGTGATCACTCACACACTTCTCCTGATTCACTTTGAGTCTGACATCATCTTTATCAACCAACATTCTGGGGATGTTGGCGATTTTTCCATCTGGGTTCATATGATTATGATGCTGTGTTCAGAATCAACTCAGAAATCAGATACTTCTTCTCCAGTCCTGGTTGTTCACAGGGCCATGAACACAGCACACCAGATTTTTAATACAAATTGATATCAAGAAGATAGATGATACAGAGTCTCTCTCAAAAATTGAAACCTTCAAAACTACTCATTTACTGAACCTTAACTGTGTATTTTCTATTAATTCATCTTCATAAAAATAATAGTAAATCACTGGTTTTGAATTTCAAATTGTTCCGAAAACGAAAGAGGGAGCATGCTGTTTTCATAAATAGAAATATTATTAGATCACAGAGGGATGTTCAGTCCTTACAGCTTTCCTAATACACAGCACAATAAGATTGCTAGAGCAGTAATAACAGTGATTATTCAAATAATTCATTAATTTTGTAATTGTCACCACAGAGAGACAGATAGTAGAGAAACAAATCTCAGCTGACAATGATGTTGTGTTTGTTTTTAGGACTTGCAGCAGAAACACTCAGACTTTTAAGCCATTTTTAGATGGGTCCAAAAGTTTACAGTCAAAGTAAACTCCTAAAAGAAACTCAAAATTTTTAGACCTGTTGAAAAATTTCAAACCAAATGTTGCTCTGTTGGATCTTAAAAAGGTTTTAGGTAGAGTCTCAAAATGCAAAAAGAGGAAACAGAGTGAGACAAAATAATTAAATAAATAAAAGTTGAGGAAGCAATTTATTCTGAACATTAATCAAAGTGAAATGGTTTGTTCATCAGCTGATCTAAAGTTAAAGACCACAGCTCAAAAAACTGAAAAAGACTCGGTAATGAGGAACTCAATCGTTCTTGTTGATCACTCCATGAATTAGTTTGTTCTGCAGCGTAATGATGAGCAAGTGATGAAGCTGCTTCATGTTTGGCATCCACTGTCAGAGTGAGGTTAGAAGTCCTTTGTCAGCTGGACATTATGAACTGCAGCGTTGTCCTGTTGAAAAACCCAATCATTAGCACACAGAGCAGGGCCCTCAGTCATGAAGGATGCCTACATAGCCACATCTCCACATAGCCAGCCACTGTTTGACGCCCCTATACCAGGAGTTCCCAAACTTTTCCGCCTGTGACCCCCAAAATTGCAGCGTTAGAGACTGGGGACCCCCTGCTGTGGCTCAACACGAATGGGACAATCCAAAAACAGACAAAAGAAACCAATACCCCCCCCCCGAGGATATTTAATTTAACTGATCAGTAGAGAATTTACCGACTGATGTGCACTTTGCTGAGTTCATAGCATCAGACTTCTACAAAGAAATGTAAAAATCAGATAAAACATTTTCTGTTTGCAAAGTTTTATATTATCTTTCACCCCTATTTTTGCTTTTATTCTCACAATAATGGATAAAATGTTCATGAATTGTTCATAGTTTTTGATTTTGGGACACATTCCACGACCCCCTATCAATGTCTCGGGACCCCCCAAAGGGTCCCGACCCCCACTTTGGGAACCACCGCCCTATACAACTATCAGCTCCATTGGTCCATTGAAGGAAAAAAAGTAAGAATTCATAAATAAAGAAAAGCAGACAAGGTCTTTGAAGGGATTTTTGTTCTTAAAGCTCTTCCGTCTCAGACACCGTCTTATGGTTATCGGGCAGCAGTCGACTCTGGTAACAGCCCTAATTTTGGTCGAGGATTGTTCCGTGTCTTGACTGATCCTCAGGCTGAGCTCTGGTGACATGTTTCTTCTACCACTTTATGTTTTTGTTCCATGAACCTCAGGATCTTAGAAGAAATTCCTGTAGCAATGTCTGTCTTACTGTGTCTAACCTCAGCAGTGATGACGTTGTGTTGTCAGAGGTCTTGCTAATGCTACATTCCGACCATATACAAAGAGAAAAAGCTTTTTTTTTCGGTGTGAATACCTGACAGAACATAATGTTGAATCCACATTTTTATGCAGATTTTGTCTTTTAAAGACTGGGTAAACAGTGTTTACCTGATGAAGGTCCTATCACCGAAACGTTGCTAATAGATTACGATTATTTGCAAGTTTTGACAGTGTGTGGGTGTTTACATTTAAAAGCACTGCTGGATACCTGCTGCCGACACACCTGTCCATAAAACAGAAGTGCGAAGTTACTTCCTTTTAAAGACTGTGTTCTTGAAATTTCCAAAGAGACTGTTTACCTTTAATTGTTATCAATAAATTTGATTTGGTTTCTTACTGTCTCACTCCCATTTCTTGTTTTTGCATTTTGAAACTCTACTGAAAATCTTTTTATGATTTAACAGTGAAAAAGGTAAATTTGTGCTATTTTTCAACTGGTTTTAATATTTTAATCAAGTGTGTACAGTTATAAATCCTTTCCTTTTTTTTAAATCTATCCTGCAACAGTAAAAGCTCCATACAACTCATCATATGTTCCACATAAAATCGCTCTAATATGAGGTATTTGCAGTTATGTAAATGAGGCTTTTCACAAATTGGAACCATCCAACATCTCTGTCTCTGAATCATTGATCTCAGGTGCATCTAAATGAGAAACGCACAGGAAACAATGATACAATCAAGTTCCCGTTAATGCACCCAGCAGCTGAATTTCTCCACACAGAAAAAAAGTCGTCTCTCTGTTTCTCTGATCCTTCTTTTCAAACTTCTCTCCAACACCTGCGTTTGCTTTTCCTCCAAACTTCTCTCCATATTCCCTCTCCTCCCCTGTTCTTTATGAGACAGTCGGCACATTGCAGCCAGCTGCGGCTGCAGGTGTGGGCGGGAAGCAAAAGATGGCGACAGTTGTCTCTGCTGTCAGAGGGGCTTTACCACATCCACTCCCACAGCTGCCTTCACATGCTGCGCCTGCCACGAGCTGCATACTTCACCGCGGGAAATTGGAACAAACATCTGCCTCGTACACTACTAATGTGGCGTTAAAAAACAGAAACATATTTTTCTTATAAGGATGTGTTCCTTTTCTGTTTCCTAGGTTACAGAAACAAGGACCGGTCCTCTTGGTTGCAGCAACTATGACAGTTTGGATTCAGTCAGCTCGGTGTTGGTGCACAGCCCTGAAAATAAGATCCACCTGAAGGGTGAGTGAACACACACACACACACACACACACACACACACACATACACACACATACACACGAACAGAGTCAAGCATGCATGGAAATGTATATTCTCTCATGTATGTCCATCTCAAATACACACACAGTCACCTCCCTGGAGAACAGGTCCCATGAAGGAATAAGATTTTCCACACACACACACAGACTGGAGCACACACTCCATCCAGCGCCCTGCCAACCCTCTCACCTCCTGTGTGTAGTAGTTGGCTTAGATGACCCTTTGCTTTACGCTGCAGTAGTTTATGTGTCTGTTCTGCTTGACTGGACAAGCGTCTCGTGGGGAATCTGTTATCTTAGCCGGCTGTAGATAGACTGTGTCTGCCCACTCTGACCCCAACACACCACCCACAGCTGCACCTGGACCCCGGATCATGAGTCTGTGGACGACTTCTGCTTTCCTTGACTCTGTCTCTCTTTGATAAACTAAAACAAAATTATCACCTAAAGCCTTGGATGATATGTTGTTTCTTCCCTAACTCTTCATTTGTGCACAGCTGTGCAGCAGGTATAATAGAACCCGGGTTATTACACAACCTTTTATGATCAGCATTAAAGTATGAGATGTTTATTAGGGCACTGGTGGGATGCCAGATTGTGATGGAACAGAGATTTGAATGTTTTTAAAAGAGGTTTACTTTACAAATATGACTACAGGTTAAAGTAGAATGAGGTTGCAGTAAAATAGCCATTAGTTTTGTGAGCCAAAGCAGTAATAAGTTGACAGTATTAGTGCAGTTGATGTGGGGATCAGCCACACCTGAAACAGTGTAATCGTCAGTTTGACTTGGCACTTAAAGAGGGGGTGCTCTGCTTTTCAGTATTTCAGATATGGATAAAAAGTGGCAATGCTAGATGTTAAAAGTGAACGTGTGCAGATTTTCAGACCTCTACATATTTATATGTGGTGGAAACCTCTGAATCTGTCTGTAAACTGATCAAAACTGTGCTCTAAAAACTTGTTAAAATGATGAGGTCATCACATAAGGACCTTCTCATTGGCTTTTGACGTGTTGGAGAGTTTGCCTCAGAAACAAAAAGGTTTACCCCCAACAGGCCTTCATAGGGCCCGGCCAATCAGGGGGAACAGGTTTTGTGGAGCAGGGAGAGTGACTACAGCAAAGTGTTTCAGACAGAGGCTGAAAGAAGGGTTAACCAGTGTGAGAAAAATAGGGAATTTGGGGGGTTGTGAATCATATCAAGCTACTACAAGGAATCACAGGGGATGTGACAGACATAAAAAAAACCTATCAAAAAACGTATGATATCCCTCTTTAAGTTGATTAGTCTCTTAGAGTTTTCATGTCTCCGCTTCACCATCATAACGCCATTGTGCTCTTATATGCTGAATGTGCAGCAGTGTGATATTGGTGTCCCAGTGTGTAAATTTATATTGCCTACAGAATAGTTGAACGCAAGTATGCAGCTGGAGCTTGCAACAGTAGTTTAAAGAGCACTTATACAATTGGAACTCTGGAGGTTTAATGGGTTTTCAAGCTGAGGATCAGAATATATTTCTTGTTAAAATCCAGAGTTTTGGTCATAACATCTCATACATTGTGCTTCACCTGCTTTCAGTCAAACCTTTGCTTGACAGGATGTTTTGTCTGTGAACATGTCAAGCATGATTCAAATTTAAAAGCTTGATTAACTTGATGTTTCAGTTTTTAAAAAAAATGCTTCTTAGTCTCAAAACTGACCAGTCTCTATGGACCAATTATTATTTTATAGAAGTCAAACTTTTCAGTTTTTCTTTCAGTGCTGTAGGCGTGATGTAACTTAACCTAAGATCAGGCCAAGAGTTAATGCCAATGCTCTGCATTAAGTTTACATCTGAAGTTATTTAATTTAAATTCAGACAACTTAATTCCTTCTGGGAGAATTTGTATGGAGAAGATTTGAGATTAAAAACAAATAAATAAAGTAGTGGTTATACAAACATTATGAACCATATAAATAAGAGCCAAATATGACAATGATGGAAACTTGCATTTAACAGACTTATGAGTAAGTACAGCAAATGCTAAGAACAATAAAAGGATTAGACTGATAAAAGAGAGAAGGATTGGTCTATTAAAATGATAAGATATATATATTATTAAAAACAAATGCTGAAAACAACAAACACGAGGAAAAATTATGACCAGCGACAAGGTTTTATAAGCATGCACGAAAGAGAAAATCAAACAAAATGAACATTTCCAGAGTGATAATCATGAAAGCAAGATTCATTTCATTCAATGAATTCTGAATGTATTTACTTATGATTTTATGTTTCTTGTAATACAATCATTGTGATGGTAATCACATGTCGTACCAGCTTACATAGGGATGATAGGGATAATGTTTAAGCAGATTAAACACCAAGAGTACAAATACAATGCTTTATTGTCATCGCACATATTTTAGAGGAACAAAATTGCAGCTGCATCTCATCCAAAAAAGAAAGAAGAACTTTTTTTTTTTTTTTTTTTTCGTCAGCTTATGCTGTGCCCCATTTGTTAGATAAGGGAAACAGAGTACAAGAGGAAGGAAGAGGGAGAAAAAAAAGCAAATACCAGACTAGGCCCCTAGGTGGAGGTACAGTTTAGGATTGGGAAAAAAAAACCACCTCAGCATATAAACACTATAAAAAGACCATTACAACAAAAAAATTGAAGACTTACAGAGGTGGTACGGGTGTCTGTTATCCGTTTTTCATGTATTTGTATGTGTAAGTCTGAGAACTTTTATCACTACTCACAACATATCAAGATCTAAAGTAAGCTGTACGACTATTGAGATAAATGTTTGTTTTTATACATTATGTGAAACCCCTCCAAGCTAGTTATGCTCTCCCTTCCTTTAAAAGAATATTATATAAGTTAACCTCAGCCTGTGAATGGGTGTTTTCCACCAGCTTTAATCTTTAATGCACTTCTATTGAATAGTACAAGATCTCCCTGTGGCTCTCATGAAAAATGATGACCAATGACAAAGCATTGTTTGGGTTAATTGTTTTTGCATACACAGAGTAATAAAGTTGCAAAAAATGAGCCATCTGAGGAGACTTAATCATGAGACACAAGCAGAGATCCACCTCAGACGACCTCTGGAGAACATTGCTGTTTTTGTGAAGTTCTGTAATGAGGCTTTGGACCAAAGTAGCTGACATGCTGGTACCAGCAAAAACCCAGCCAGCTCATTATTTTTCCTCTTTTCGTACTTGTTAGCATCAGACAAATGCTTATTTTCCCCTCAGCACATCCAACATGACTGTGGAGCAGCTCTGTTACAGTGTTTCCTTTATATTTTTGACACCTCTGTTTTCAAAGGTCACAATATTCTGTTGACAGCTTTAAGCATCATTTTTATTGACTGGTTGGATGATATTTAAAAGAGGGTTTTTTTTCTTTCTTATAAGTCCTTTTTTAATTCCAACAAGGGCACTTTGCTCTTAAAGGAACCTGAAAAATAAAACTAATTACTCAGGCTGGTCTGCTGATTTCTTTGCTTCATTGCTTATAATTCAGTTGTGTTTAAATGTTGCTTTGACTTCTACTGTACTAAGGCAGATTTTTTTTGATCAAAACCTTATGAAACAAAGCAAGCTTTTGGGTACAGTCTGATGAAAACAAGATTAAAGGAACACAAAGAAAAGAGCAGAATTTCAGAAAACCATTATCCTCCCTCACTGACCGGCCTTGTCCTTTCTTTAAGGAGCATTTCTTTCTTTGTGGAGGAGCGATAGCATTGGGATTAATCACCCACACTGCTTTGTAACCTCCTTCAAGAAGGAGACAAAGGAAGGTCTAAACTTACTTGTTTTTTAAGTGTGTCTCTGAGACAGCACCTATTCCCAAGTGTAAGGTATCACACATTTTTTGAGTCACTACTTCAAAGCTGGAGTGTAATTTGCTTTTCTCTTATAAGGCCAAAGGCAACAGTGCTGTTGGATTGCAGCGTGTGCCCCTCAGTGTGTGACTCTGAAATGATGAGTGGGATCTAAAAAACAAAAAGGCAACTTCAGCTCTTTGAGGCATTTTAAATGTGTTTTGAGCATTTGTATGTGAAATTTTTAACCTTTGGATCCATCTAATGACTGTCATTAGTCTCATGAATGAAAACAAACAGGCTGCATAGTGTTTGAAAAGAAAATTAGAAAAAGTTTTTTATTTCAGAGGCTTCAAGTATTTGAATATTATGAGTTAGTCTAGCAGAGGCCCCATGAATGGAGCAAAATTCATCATTAAATTGGTCAGAAAATTGAATCCTGCATTCCCACCATAAGATGTGGTTCATGTCATTAATATAATTCATCTCCTGTCTCCCTGTGATTCCTCTTTCTCCTGAGCAATCTTGTCAAATTAATACAGTAAGCTGTAAAGACGCATATAAATAGTACATACTGTGAACCATACTATGTTATAAAACCTTCACTCATTAGTTTATTATACACCTATAATGTGTCACTTACTTGTTTGCAGGTGTAAAGCAAACACTCGGGTGCTAATGCATCCAATTAAAGCAGACATCAAGTCAAGTGAGGTAACTATTTTCAATGTGCTGGAAGTCAGAAACAGCAGAAATGAAAATTATAAGTTCAAAGAGGGGATATTCTAAATGTTCTCTTGGTTTTTGTACTGTTTTTTGTTACCCCAAAGAAACTTAACTTTATTTCCAGCTCAAAACAATCTCTGTTTTTCTTTCACTGATGCTTTAGAAAACCTTTTTTTTATTTCAGCCTATGTATGAAATACTTTGTTCTAGCTGTCTATCTAAGGCTCCCTGCCCCTGTAACCCCTCTCCCTCTGAGTGGCCTGCTTTCTGGAGGCCTGTTGGGGGGAGGAACTATGGGGAGACCTCAGCAACAGTATCTGTCTGCAGACTCTGTAGTCTATTGGTACAGGATCCGCCTAGCAATGCATTATTGTTCTAGATCTGCCTCTCTGCTAAAAGCCTGCGGACGGACCCTTCTCGACCTTGGTGTTTGAGGCCCGCCCTCCAACAAGTAATGAAACAGTTAGAGGTACCTGATGTGATTACCTCATCAGTTAGCAACCTTCGTGAAGATCTTGTGCTTTTTTTTTTTTTTTTTTTTTTTTTTTTAAAAGAGAAGAATTTGACCCACTTATAGACAGATTCTGAGATTTCTACAACATATGAGTATGTAAAGATTTGAAAGTCACCTGTAGTTCAACCTCTCCATAACAGGCTGCTTTTCAGAGGGAGAGTAGCCCTTTTTAACCCATTCATAACAGACTTTGAAAAGTAGCTTGACATGAATGGGTTAAACTTCCAGCATTGTTCCTTTATAGCCATGTTCATAAACTGGAAAAGCACAGTAGCCCCTCTTCATATACATATTGTATTTCTTTTTTTTTGTTTTTTTTTTATCTATAAAGAGAAAATTTGAGGCATAAAATTCTATGAAGGGTCATCATAGAGTATTTTTTTAAGGTTTAGAAAATTTACATAAAAATCTGTCCCCAAAGAAGCTGGAGTTGTGATGGCTCTCCTGAATGGTGAGAGGCTCGCACTTCTAAAAAAAGAAAGAATAAAAAAATAATAATACAAAAATAAATAAATAAATAAAGCACAACTATGACATCTATGTTGTTCTTAAAACCGAAAAACAACCAGTATTGTCTGATCCTTCAGTACTGAGAGTGAAAAAATACATTAAAGGTGCTGTGTAGACTTTCTGGAACAGCTTGTAACAAAGACTCCGCCTCCCATACGCTCTTGCTCCTCTCTGCCATGTACCCCGTGTTAGTTCCAGTTTATTTTGGAAAAATGAATAAAGAGCAGATTTTCTTTTTAACTCTTCTTTTTCTTTGTTGAAGAAAACATTTTACTGGATACGAGGCAATGAGGGAATGTATTTCTTAATGGTTACATAACGCTACTGTTTGAAACATGACAACAAGCAACTTTTGTGATCTTAGTTGGAACTTTGTTAGCACGACTGACAACCTGAGAGTTTTAGTCTTCAGCTTGTGTTTTAGCCTTTAGTCTGTGCTTTCTTCTGTTCTGTTTCTGTCCGACAGAACTACTAAATAAATCACAGACACTGTTTCCAGCAGTGAAAAACTTTGATCTCTTACTGCTAAACTTTGTCAAAATAGCATTTAAATACTAGAGAGTGGGGGGGGGGGGACACATTTCCTTTCAGCAAATGCAGGGTGTTGAAATGCTGAGTAAGGCATTTTAAGTTGTGGACATTGACTGTATATAGAATGGACAGTGTGCTTCCGCCTGTCACCGTTCTACGTTTTTGAAGCCAAAAAACCCCGTTTCTCTAGCCGCCATTGTGCAGCCAGAGTTTGCGCAGTAGAGAATTTCCGGTGGAGCCAAGAAAAAAGAGAAATAAAAATATTTATTTCGGGGCGCGGATGGCCAAGTGGATATGGCTGCGCACCATGAGGTTTGCCCTCGAGCGGGCGGCCCGGGTTCGAATCTGACCTGTGGCCATTTCCCGCATGTCACTCCCCACTCTCTCTCCCCTTTCCGACGCTATCCACTGTCCTTCTCTATCAATAAAGGCACAAAAGCCAAAAAATAACTTAAAAAAAAATGTATTTCTTCTTCTTCAGAAGGTTTAGTCTCCTTTTGGCTCTCTTTCCCGAAGTTTCTTATATCCCCGGTAAAACCTACTCACGAACGGCAGCTGTCAACTATCGTAAAACGAAACTTATATCGCGGTTTTTAACGTCCAATAACTAATGAGAAACTAACGTCTCAGGAAAAAAAACACCCGAACACCATGCAGCCAAATGACATCATCATACTACCTTAGAGTAAGGATGAGAGAAATGTTTCTACCAGGTATCGTAATTTTTTTAAGTTTTCCCGGCTCATATCTGGAATACACGGGGAGGCGGGGCTTATGACCTATACTGCAGCCAGACACCAGGGGGCGGGGCATCTGCTGGAGGCTTCAGTTAGAGCTGAACGTTGTTACGTCCACTCATTATACAGTCTATGGTTGTGGATCATAATTAGGCATGCATCTGGATCTGAGACTTTTTCAAGATCACTTAGAAAGTCCTCACAGTCTCAATGATCTGACTTTGGATATTATGATTCTGTAACCTAATCACAAAAACTGTTGGAGGCCCTCATTGACTAATTGGTCACACAGCCTGTAGCCACGATCACCCTGGAAGACCCTGAGTTTGTGTTATCTATCTATCATCATGTAGCCTTTTTATCTTTTGTCGCCTGACTTTATCAGCAAATCAAAACAATTAGCCTCAGGAGGATATTCGATGCGAGACGGGTTCCTCCAGCATCATTATTTGAAGCAATGAGCCTCAGAGCGAGCTGCTGTAGTGATGAGCTTTAGCAGCAAACAGTCTGAATGACACATATTAGGAGAATAATGACACTATCACCATTACCATTCACAGAGGTGTGCTGCGACGCTTTTGGACAGGTTTTGTTCCCGAAAGGTTTCAGTTGAGCTCAAATCCTGACATTAGTGCATTGTCTCCATTGTTAAAGGAAAATAAATTACCACCATCACCATCATTGCGCTCACATTTATGTTCCAAAGACAATCATGAATTTCTGTTAGGTGCATTAAAATAATGGGGCATCACTCTCTTTGGAAAGCGTACAACTCCAGGAAGGAGAAATGCTCGTGTATCACATCGTTCTTGTTGAGTGAAAACTGTAAATGAAAATGTGGCATAAATGTGTTCTCATAAAGCCTCATCATTTTTAAAAGAAGCTTGTTATTACAGAAGATTTTAAAGACCTTTGGAGATTTACAGTGAATTATGAAGTGTCAGGGTTTACAAGGAAACGGCTCAGACACTTCATTTATAAGATCCTGTCTCAGAGAGGTTTGATTTGTTGCTATACCCAGATGTTGGTTGCTGGTTGACTGTGTTTGTCCTGAAATTTAATCTCCTGAGTGCGTCTCCATGCTTTGTGTTTTAAGACAAAGTGTGTGTTGATAGAAGAGCTGTAATCTCTCTACATTACACTTTGAAATAAAAGGGCCTTCCACTACAAAACTAAATTACCCCTTTATTTACTAATGGCGTAATGCATAATGTGTTTGTTGTATGTTGAGCTTTTAATGGAATTAGAGGAAATGGGGGAACTGTCTTCATATACTCATGTAACCTGATGAGACTTCATAACTCTGATCCATTCAGCCAAATAAAAGTAGGGAAAGAGAAGTAGCTACTTCCTTGTTCAGAGCTAAATGAAGTTTATTTTTGCTGCTCTCAGAACACACGCACTAAGGGCCTGATCTACTAAAGTTTTGTTTCTACAACAACATGTGCAATACTGATTTACTAACCGGGTGTACTGTGGAATGCATCTGTCAAATGAGCAAAGTAGCACACACAATCCATTTAGCGGGTCTGCTTGTATGAATGTGCAGAATAAATGAAGATAGAAAGTGCAACATTCAGGGAGGAGGAGATGCAACTGTAACTCATCACTGTATAGCAAATGTCACTGGAATTAGGTAATGTCAGACAAACTTTTGGAAAATGATTTATTCAACATTATTCCCAAATTTTGTGACAACTGGATGGAAGGCAGCATGTAACTTTTTTAAAAGTTATGTCTGAATTTTACTGTAAGCAAGTCTTAATTAGCAAGTAACTCTTTTGTACTGTCCCCCCCCCCCCCTAATTTCCTTCAAATTTTACGGTTAGAAGTTGAAAATCAATGAGTAATGTATAGCCAACTGTAAACCTTACTTCATATTATTCAGTCTGTATTCAATGAAGCAGTAGCTTTTTTATCATCTGCTTGTCTGAAAATAGAAGACTGTAATTTCATGGTGATTTGGGATAGTTCTCCTCATATCTGTGACAAATTCTGATTTAATTTGAAATTAATTATTAGGTGATTGTCTCCTACTCTCCTTGAAATTTGGAGAAAATTTCAAAGAAATTGAACACAATAGTTACTTACAGACTCTTGATTGCTTAAATGAATACAGACGTTATCTCAAATAAGTTAAATGCTATTTTTTATTATATTTATTACCTGATTATGATGAGATTTGTGGACCTGTAGAGTAAAGCGTTCGCAAAAGCTCTCCGCAACATTGCTTTTTCTTTCGTCTGGATCATTCCAGCACACCAGCACAGTAAGTGCCGACATCTCCCAGAGTACTTTCTTTGGTGTTCTGTCTCCGGTCTTCATTGCTATGGCATGTAGGATGGGCAACTAAATCCATTTCCCACGCACTCAGGATTCAGTAAATGACAAAGCACGGCTTCAATGCAAACCAAATTTTTCCTTTACATCCTCTTTGCTCTCACAAACTCACAATGGAGACAGAGGGCAGCACACACCAAATCCTTATTTAAACAGGGCGGTCTGCACCACTTTGGTACTTGTTATCAATTGCGCACACTCATAGTAGATCACGTGCAACATGCCCACTAATAGCACTTGAAGCTTTTCACACTCAATTTTCATTCATTAATTGGGATTTTAGTTGATCAGGCCCAAAGATGTTTTTTTTTTCATAAGGTTCCTGTCTAACATATTTCTGGCTTCATGTCTCTCAAACCAGCAAATTTACAATATTTCTCTTAGTTTTTGTCTAAAGCTTTTATAAATAAGTTCAACACTGAGCTGTACCATCATTATTAAATACAACTGTGAGGTTTACTGGCTTCAGCTATTGTCCAATTTCTTCACACAAACTACAAGGATTTTGAAGAGATGAAGGTTAATCTAGATGAAAACCTTTTTTTTCACTAATGCTTTTGAAGCTCTGCCTCATCTCTTTGCTGCTTTGTTTAAATCTCAGTTTCATTTACTTTTCTTGTCTTTTTGTAATTTAATATGAAAACTGGCTTCTCACTCCAGTGAGCAAACATCATTTTCAATGTGATTGTGTTTTGTGCATCAGTGGATGATTGCTGTCAGACTAAACAATGTAATTAAAGATGCGGTTTATCCAACCTACAGTTTTATTTTGAGTTATACAGGCGTTTTGTTGATGTTTGAATCCAAGCTTCGCTTAGAGGGACAAGTCATATTTTACCCAGGGGAATTGCTGATTCATTCAGCTGATTTTGCTGCATGATAACTTGATAGCATCTCACAGCTTTTGCAGATTTGTGGTCTGAACATCTATGATGAGAATCTCCTGTTCCTCCACATCTTAAAAGAACTCTAATGGACTGAGATCTGGTGACTGTGGAGGTCACATTATTCTCTTTTTCTTATTCAGCAATATTCTCTTTTTCATTTTCTCTCTTGGACCATTCTCTGTAAACCTAGAGATGGTTGTGGGTTGAAATCCTTATAGATGAGCAGTTTGTCAAACACTCAGACTGTTTATTGTCTCTGATATACTGACTAAGCTTTTGAAGCCCTGAGATGAAATATCAATCTCTGCAGACATTATTGTCTACTGGATAATTGTCAGTAATTGTGACCCATATCATCTCAAACTGTAATTAAATTGACCTCCTGAAAACAGTGTTTGGGACTCTTACGATGAGCTAAAGCACAGGACTGGAGAAACAGGACTGAGCTGAGATCATTTTCTTTTGGGTAACACATTTACTACCACACACAACTGCACTAGAAAACTCTGATCCATCCGTTTAAAGGAACAGCACACTATTTTTCTGAAAAAACAAAGTGTTTAAAACATGATTTAGGGACTGTGGTTTTCCGACAAGCATCTCTATGTGAGCGTGATTTAAAAAAACAAAAAAAAAAAACCCAGCTAAATGTTTGCCTCCATTAGCACTTCCAGCCCATTCCAAATAAAAACCTCTCTATTGTTACAGGTTGAAAGAGTTTACCAGCACAGCCTCTTTCAGCGGAGCTTGTGCACCGCTGAAATATTATCAAAAACAGAATCAGAGTGAAAGGACGGAGAAAACTTGCATCATTTTGTGGTAAAACTCTGAAGCAGCTGTACGTTCTCTCAGCCAGTTCAGAAATCTCTTTGTTTTCCACTCCCCAAACGCTTCAGAGCTGCCCTTTTCTCTGCCTAACCCCCGATTCTGATTGCATTCAGGTGTTGGAGTGTGTTGGGTACCTTAGGGCTTGGCCTCGCTCTGTGTGTGTGTGTGTGTGTGTGCGTGTCTGTAGAAGTTCACTGTCTGGGTTTCATCAATGTTAACCCTCCTCTCATCATCGGCGCTCAGCCTTGACTCAAAGCCATGTTTTGAAGTGGAGTTTGAAAACCTTGATTATTTTCCATTTAATCCAAGGCTCTTTTGTCTTTAAACACCACTTCATTTAATGTGCGGCTCGGCAGTGAATCTGAATGTGTGTGTTTGTGCGTGTTTGTGTGGGTGGGACGGCTGAGTCTGAGTGCATCAACAGCACATCAAGAGTCCAGGAACAACGAGTCCAGCACTGCACAGAGGACGGCGTGGGGAGAGACAGGGACACGGAAAACAGAAACCCACATCACTTCTTCCTTTATATAATCTTCCCTCACAAAACAGAGAAAACAACCCGACTCCCACCACACTGCCCCAAACAAACACCAAACAAACACCAAGCAGTCTTATTCACAAGGTGGAAGTCTTCTCGGGGACTCGCTCCACCTAAAGGCAAGTGTGTAAAGTGTGGGATTGTTGCTTTTAGCGGCACATACACTCAGATTACAGAGCCTGTGTCCTGAATATGACTCATATAGATTATGGCATGAACAGGTTGTCCGCTCACGAGGTTTATCCAAACCTGGAGTTGCATCATTCATGTTGAGATGAAGCTGCTCCCCGAGTCCCTGTGAATATCCTGTAAACTGCTCAGAAATACACCTGGACAGAAGAAAAACAGGGACTCACTATGTCTAAAATCATCACAGAACATTTTGGTGACATTCAAAATGATGAATCCCATAGATGCCAGATGCCTGAAGACTGGAGAAATTTGGTCTTAAATCCTAAGACGCCCTGAAGTGGCCTATCAAATTGATTGATTGATTGATTTCATAACCAATGTTTTCAGGTTATTTGGTCTGTATTTAGAGAACGGGGTGGATAGAGTACAAAACTGGCAGAGGTGGGGAGTAACGTGCTACATTTACTTTTATATGTACTTAAGTAACTTTTTAGACCAATTGTAATTGTCAGCGTAGTTTTGTGGGACAAATTCACACTGGCCAATCATGCCATGTATAATAATAATAATAATAATAATAATGATAATGATGCAGAATCCTGGCCATTCCCAAGGGATTGTGGGAATATTCTAGTACAACATGTTTCTGTTGTTAATCCTATTTGTTTCATTTTAGTGAGTGATTTTCATTATTTGGGTTAAATCTGAGTATAAGTCGACCCAGTGGTGACTTGGGCTATGTTTTTCTTGAGGACAACCGTGAGTAAAGTGACTTTTGTCAGCAGTTAGGCTCATAGGAATACACTGTTCTATTGTTATTACTACCTGTGGCTTGATTAAAGAGAGACAGTTGACCATTCCTGTCAGCGTTGTCTCTGCTGCACATCACATTAATAATAATAATAAGGATAATAATAATAGTAATACATTTTATTTAAATGTGCCTTAAGCACACTTCAGCCCTAAAGTCCAGCTCGTTTGTCCAGTCTGACCTCAAGTAAAAGTTGTCACACTTCACTTCTCTGCTTTGGCACAGTTGGGAGAGGTGTGCTTGGGCGTGGCTCACTTCATTCACCAGCCGCAGATGAAAGGTTTGATGATGCAAAATCCATGAGGTATGATCCCCACAGCCGCTCAATCATTCTAAACAATGGCAGGGGTGTTGGAGGCCTATGTCGGTCCAAGATGACAAATAGAGGCCAAAAAGTGAGTAAAGTTGTAACCATGTTCTTTGTGTTCTCTTTTGTGCCGACTCTGATGAGACAGGGTTTTGTAAACAGATGCTTCACAACGATGTAGGCAGGCCGTGTGTGTTTTGGCTATTGTACCACAGCGCTGTCCTGCCTGGGAACAGTGGTGCAGGGATAAATCATACTTGAGTACAGAATGGTTTGAATAGCCAGTGTGACCGCGCCTTTGATGCAACCTCCTGCTTACTTCTACAATCTGCTTACTTATTTTTATTTAGTCATTACTGTTCACACAAGTTATTTGGTTTGGCTCTATTTCACCAATCTTAAGTAACCACAAGTGACTTTTGACTCCGATTCACCAATCAAACACAATCAGGTAGTCACATGACCACACACTGAAGCAAAATGACTTATGACTGACTGATTCCGTTAATGTGACATTGTTTGGTAGTATCCAAATTTGCACATTTCTCTTTTATATTGTTGCCCATTGACGTCATGTTCAGATTAAAAATGAATAATAAATCAGAAGTTGCTCAACAGTTACTCTATACTTGAGCAGTTTTTTTCACTGAAATCTTACTAACTCTGTGTAAAGGGCATCCCATGAGTCAGAGGCATCAGTGTAAATGTTATTTTACTGGGCTCAGTATTGGCTTCAGGAGCTTTCTGAATGAGCCAATTCGAAGAACAAGTCTCTATGGTACCAGAGTTTGGTCACCCAGAATCTAACTGTAGATTTACCTGCATATGAAAGCTGACTTTGCTACTCGTGCCCCGAGAACTTTACTCGCCAGATTCAGAACTGGTAGAGCATACCCAGGTTTCATGTTATGGACATGTCTCAGAGCACCAGGCTGTGAGAAGTGATAGACATTACTGATTACTAAGCTAAACTATCACTAAATGAGTTTACAAAGTTGGATTGTTGTCACATTTCAAGCAATAGCTCTGTGCGGTTTGTTGCTGAACAAAGAAAAGTAGAAAAAAAAAAAAGATCAGCTCTCCATTTATTTGTCTCACCTTGGTAAGAGTCACGTCCTCACAACAGTTTACACAAGTGCTTATGAGAAACAAAGTCTCTATCTCAGAAAAACACTAGCAATTCCAGATATTTCTCACAGCCCCTTTAAGATAGGGAAGCTTTGTTATTTCTTACAGAAATAGCAAAAATTGATCCACCTCTTGTTATAAAAGCACCTCTATACTGCACTGATACGGATGTCAGGGGGGTCAGGGTTGCAGGAATGACTGCTGGGTAAACAAAAGTCCAAGGAAGGTTGAAGATGACAACAAGCTGTATTGATGGAAAAGAATCTTAAAGAAGTCTGATGTATTGTTGGACTTGTCCTTTAAGTTAACCCATTGAGGCCTTTGACAAACTCAAAGAAAAGCTCTTGAGAAAACAAAGAGTCTCACAACTAATAACCTCTTTATTCTGCTCATTGTGGACCCTTCAAGATCACATGCACATACAAATGGCACATTGTTTATCCTTTTAACACTTACCACTCAGTGTGCCCTTCACTTCTTATGCCTTTTACAATGTTGAGATCGAACACTTGAACCATCCTCTCACAAGAGCAGGACTGTTCTTAAAGACTGCCAACATGAAATCTCTCATCCAGGTCTCCACCTCCTGTGAAAGACGCCTGGTGCACCCGGCCTAGCGTGGCTCTAAACCTCAAGCCAGACTCTTTTCCTTTGTTGTACCCAAATGGTGGAAGGAATTACCCAACTTCATACAATCCCATGAGTCCTTTTCTACTTTTAAGATACATCTGAAGACTCAACCTTCAGGAACACAAAGGCACTTTGTCTGACTCATCTCTTTGTCCTCAGGGCTAAAATGAACCACAAGGTCTAAGACGTAGCTTTTAGTGAATATTTAGCGCTGACATTGCTGAATATTGGATGTTATTGATGTTGAATTATTAGTTTTGGTTACATTATTTAACAAACTTGAAGCACTTTGTTATACTCACTGAAGTACCTTCATTTTTAAATTATTGCTTGTGTTGTATTTCACTTTGGTCAAAAGCATCTGGCAAATTAAATCATAGAATTGGAGGACTTTTTACATCGGTTTTGAGTGAACTGTCTAAAAAATAACAGGCTTTCTAAACCAGCTTTATCATCCAAGTTCATCCCTTTATGTGGTTGTGTGTCGAAGGTATCCTGTATTCATGTCTATCTTTATTTATAAACCTCAACACAGCGATTATTAAATTGAGTTGAAACGAATCACTGTCGGTACATTAGTGAGCACAAAGAAGGAAACTCATTTCATCTTGAGTTGAATTAATTTACATTGCATCTTTTGTACATCCAAAACTTAAGGTCAAAGTACTTCAGAAAGAGCAGACAGAAAATAGCAATAAAGGCAAAATTATAAAAGACCAAAAGAAGAATGAAGGTGGTGATAACAAATACTCAAAATTAGAATAAAAGTTAGTGAAAGTTCAAATAAACACATAAAATATTTTTTTCACAAGAATAGAAACTTAAAAACTTTGATCTAGTCTGAGTTTGAGAAGATATGACTCCAAATCAAAGTCCAGATCAAAAAGGTCGATCTTTAGTTTACTTTCTTAACCTCCAAACAACTCGGCCTATTGATGTGCTGAGATTTACAGCTTTCAGGGCTTTGCGATATAAAATCTCACGCCTGGTGCTTTGGTGGAAAACACAAGGAACATTTGAAAGCGAAGTGTTCAAGGACGACCGTAATCGAACTGGAAGATGAAATGACAGAAATTCTGTAACATGGAGAAGCAAGGCCATGTAGAGCTTTAAAAACAAGTCAATAAACTTCAGATTGATTCGATGAGAAACGAGAACCAAGGGCAAATCTTTAAACAGTGAGGTGACAGGGGTTCGTTCATTTTTTTTTCCCTTAATGGTTGATTCTGGCAGCAGCAATCTGTAAGAGCTGCAGCTTCCTAATTCAGAGAGGGTGAAAAGCTAATTTAAAAATCTGGTTTCCCTTTGTGATAAAAGGTCCAACTTTTTGAATGGTTCTATTCATCAAGATTCACTTTTAGCTTTGTATCGTTAGTATCACTCATTGAATGAATTTTAATGAAGTTCTCATCCTGACATCACAGCCTGAAAGACAGATAGTGGAGGGATTTTCAGCACTCATAGTTCAATAGGTTAGACAGGTATTGTCTGCATATGGCCTGATAACCGACATGGTGATGTGAGATTTTGAGTCAGAGTAGAAGGATGTAATGCAGAAATGAAAGAGGCTCAAGAACGGTTCCTTGGGGTCCTCCATGGTCAAATAGCGTTGCTACAAAAAAAGACTCATGGGGTGCGGATGGACTAGTGGATATGGCCGCGCAGCATGAGGTCTGCCCTCGAGCGGGTGGCCCGGGTTCGATTCCCGCCTGTGGCCTGTTTCCCGCATGTCATTCCCCACTCTCTCCCCCTTTCCTGCTCTATCAACTGTCCTCCTCTATCGAATTAAAGGCAGAAAAGCCCAAAATAGAAAGAAAAGACCCAGACTTACTTAAACTATTGAAATGATAACTAAACCAGATTATTACACATTTTACTTCACTTGACTGGATTTTCACGGGCTGATATTTTAGCCCTGAGAGGACCAGACCGGGTTTTTTGAGCCAAAGTTTTATAAAGATCTAGAAGTTGAATAGATGACTGAGCTGAGCGATCTCTGAGTCTGATGTTCCCTGTGGATATGGGATTTAAATAGTTTGACTTGAACTGGATGTAAAGCACAAAGCTAGTTTTTTTAAGCCAGCAGACCCGAGTCACCATCCAGTAGCTGCCGTAACGGAGAAATTCTGCATACTTACAAGGTCTCAGTCATACTGATACAAGAAAGTCAGAACCACAGGTGTGAGAACTGCCTCTTGGTAACTAACCTTGCCCTTCATAACCTCTCAATTCTGTCTCCACACTCTCACAGAAAAGGCCAAACACTTAACTCTTTCCCGCCAGCGTTCTGATGATTAGTTGCCAGCCAGCGCCAGCGTTTTTGATCATTCTGACTAATCTTTGAAGGCCCATATAAAATGTTGTGTTTGGTTGATGTGGATGGTGAATACATACAAAGAAAGAAGAGGGTTTCAGCTTTTAAATTGATTTACATATATAAACACTGTATTTAGAATTACAAAATAAATGACAATAACAAAAATAATAATTATTAGTGTGAAGACATCCCAACATTACCCAGAATGTTTGCCAAAACTTTACACATCTCCTAAAGGAAACGATTTCTTGTCAAATTCGGACTTACAAAAATCAATTCTAATTGATCATCATATCAGTTTAGCCTTTTTTTTCATAAACACTTTCATGCTGATCATTTTAGCACAAACAAATGAATAGAACATCATACGTCTTTCACTCTCCCCGCCTCTGTCGTCTCCGTCGTCTGCCCCATCTTTCTGTCTGTTACTGAGTGAAATTTTTTTTCCTCCGTCTCCCTCACCTCCGCGTCCATCATTTACACTGTCATCCCCATCTTCGCTTCATCTTCGCCCTCTCCGTCGCTGTCGGGCGTATTATACTTGTCTGAATGTAGGTCAAAGTGCGAGCTACCGGAGTCTAAGTCCATGAATACTCTGAAGCTTCCGTGACGCTGTATCTCACAGGAGCTGAATTTTTCGGAAGAACGCTGATGGCTGTGTAGAATGTTGTCAAGGGATACAGTTTTTGCAATAAGTTTCCATGAGAGTTGCTTCTTCTTCGTTTGTTTTGTGCACTAAGAAGTGTGAGGTTAATGCACGAGATGCACAACAGCGCCCTCCGCATTGTGACGGCAAAAACACGGAATGACGGAATATCTCGTCAATGGCGGGGAAAGAGTTAAATAGTTTGACTGGAACTGGATGTAAAGCACAAAGCTAGTTTTTTAAGCCAGCAGACCCAAGTCACCATCCAGTAGCTGCCTTAACGGAGAAATTCCACATACTTACAAGGTGTCAGTCATACAGATACAAGGAAGTCAGAACCACAGGTGTGAGAACTGCCTCTTGGTAACTAACCTTGCCCTTCATAACCTCTCAATTTTGTCTCCACACTCTCACAGAAAAGGCCAAACACTTAAAAAAACACCAGCCATACAGGCAGAAATCTTTGATCAAGTATCCAATCCTCTTCAAGCAAGTTCTTAACCATGACATAGGTGAAAGGGCGGCACAAGCATAATTTACGGGGTTGATTTATCATTAGATTGTCCTTGTGGAGTGAGGAGTTTGAAAACTGATGCTTGAATACCAGACCCTCCATACAGTGCAAAAGATTCATGGACAAGCTTTATATTTTCTTTGAGACTGGATGTCTTCTCTTAGCCTTGAGCTAACTGGAGTCTTTTCAAACCCATATTCATACTTGACATCTTAGTATTAGAGTATAAGAATTTCTGAGAGCAGCATATGAGCTCTGAGGAACTGCTTCCTTTACAGGCTGAAAATCATCCACTCAGTGACCTTCATTTGTCAATCATGCATGGAACTGGCGTAGATTTGGGTATAGAAATAAGCTCATTGTAAGGTTCATATGTGATTTATGAAAGGTGCGACTAATGATGAATCTGACAGCTGAAAAGAATAATAATTTAAATTACACACCCCTGACACATAGAATTTTCGACATAGAGGAATGCATTATGGGAAAAAAGGAGGCTTCTTTCAGCATGAGGTCGACACCATAGCAACAGAAGGAGGGAAAAAAGAAGCTTTGTTGTTTGGAAGCCTGAAATTAAGAAATAGAGCTGAAAAAAACATGTCTGCAAGGAAATTGCTGCAGCAACAAAACTATAGTAGAGTTCTAAACATTGAATTGACAGATCCTTCATTGAAACTTTCATGAATTAATCTGTACTTTCTAACTTGCAGAAGCCTCAGTATTATTGATTATTCCAGTTTAGGTCCAGAAACTGTGGTCTGATGAGTCCACATTTCAAATTGTTTTTGGAAATCATGGACGTGGTGTCCTCCAGGCAAAAGAGGAAAAAGAACATCAAGATTGTTCTCAGCGCAAAGTTCAAAAGGAGCATCTGTGATGATATGGGGGGGTGTTAGTGCACATGGCATGGACAATGGAGGTTTTGGAGCAACACATGCTGCCATCCAAGCAACATGTTTTTAGCGACATCCCTGTTTATGTCAGCAAGACAAAGAAACAAGTGCACCTGGTACAACAGTGTGGCTTTGTAGTATAAGGGTGCGGGTACTAGACCGGCCTCTGATTTGTAGAATTGAAAGTAAAAAATGTCTTAGAAAGTTAATGGCATTATTGATTTGTAGCACTCCAAAAATCAGGCATGTGAGGCCCATTAGTCAAAACAGAAGATATTAAAATACCTGGTACAACAGTGTGGCTTTGTAGTAAAAGAGTGCCGGTACTAGACCGGCCTCTGATTTGTAGAATTGTAGGTAAAAATTGTCTCAGTAAGTGGCATTATTGATTTGTAGCATTTCAAAAATCAGGCATGTGAGGCCCATTAGTCAAACTGGAAGATATTAAAATCGTCATAAAAATCAGCTGAAACTATGATTTATAAAGTCCAACAGAATATTAAAAAGAACAATCTCAGTTACCCCTGTGCTGTTTTTCAGACAATTTGACAACATAATTATTGATGAAAATCTTTCCAAAACAAAGCTTGTTTTCTGGAGGTAACATGAAAAATAAGTCACTATCTGGAGAAAACAACTGAAATTAACTTTTTTTAACTATCTATTTATAGTTAACTATACTATCTATATCAAATTTGATAAATAAGCTAAGGAGGACTCTAGTGTAGATGCAACCCAGACCCAGTATAATCCTCTCTAAAGTTTTGCTCTGGTATTTCTAAAAGCATTACTTGCAAAAAACATATACTTATAGTCAAAGAATGAGTGTGAATTACAGCTTTTCAGAGCAGAAATGACACCTTTACTTGCTGCCAGCTGCTCAGTGGCCTTTTCAGTAGACTCCAGGAAAACCTCTAAGTGATCCCCTGCCACAGCACCCCAAACACACCTTTAGAGCTCTATTGGATTCCCATCAATAGCCGCAGCAGGGCCGGGGGACAGGTGCTGCACGACACTTGTAAGCTCCTGTGGAGAGAAAGGTCTGTCAGGTGCCCCCCTCTGCTCAGGCCTGACTCTGGGCAAAGCCTGAAACAGATTCTCAGCACCACCTGTCCCTGCCTATCACCGCATTGAAAAGGTTCGCCAGATTCCCTTATCCTGCTCTCTCTGTGACACCAGAGCCATAAAGGCAGTCTCATGTTTAAAGGTTGTTGGAGGAGGTGGAGAGAGGTTTGGGCAGAGTGCCACATAAAACTTCACCCTTTGAAAAGAACTTGAAGCTATTTTTGCCCTTTAAACTTAAATACCTTTATGCCATAAGCTATTCACTCCTCTCCACGCGAGGCTTATCTGTTCCAACCTCAGTGTCCTGCATCGTTCACACACTCACTGCGAGGCTGGAGCTTGGTGAAAGAACACAAAACGACCACATGGAAGCACAAAACAAGCCCTGCAGGAGAATATATACACATATACACATTTCATTCTTTGGGACAAATCTGCAGAAAATTCAGGCGACAGTCAGATGGAAAAGTAATAAAAGGAGGACAGGCAGGGGAGACGATAAGACAAGAAGACAGAAAGAGAGAGAGAGAATCTGTCACACAGCAATACCTGAACCATCTCCTGTACTGTACACTACACTGAAGCTGGGTCAGCACCAGAGGCAGAAGCCCAACGCTCAGTCCAAGGTAACCAACACCAAACCCTCCACAGCCAAAAGTGCATTCCAGTGTAATGGACGAGCACTCAGCGAAGAGTGGCTCAAAGCAAACACACCCCCTCATGGACACACACTGATAACAGAGGGGTGGAGAGCATGGAGGGAGGCTTAACAGCCTCAAATTGCCCAAAATGGAAAGTGTGGTCTCTGCTGGAGATTGAAAGATAGAAAGAGAGGGTCTGCTATCTCTGGGGATACCGGGGCGATCTAAATCTGAGGCCGGATTGAAGTGAAGGCTTATGGGTAATGACCCTATGAGTCCACATCAGAAGGAGAGAGCACTTTTCCCCCTGAAAACCACTTTTTTTTAGGAATAGATTGAAACAGAAACCAGAGAAAAGATGGTGTTTTTAATTTGTTTTCAACCAAACTATGAATGATGCATTATTATTAAAATAAAACAGATTAATCTCAAAGCTTGTCATCAGTAATCTCTCTTTGATCTTTATTTATATCAGCAGAAGAAGAATTCAGCTTAGTTACATGGTCCAAAATATAACACTTAGTTCAGTCTCTGTTCCCAAAATGAAGCGTATAACAGATTCAGTGCATCTTTGTTGGATTATTAAATGTGCTTTTCCATCTCTGTCATTCAAGATATGATTCTGTGGGTGAGTGTGTATACGAGAGACTCAGATAAGCAGAAGTGGTGCATATTACCACATGTGGTCTAGGTAACAATTTAAATGTACTGAAGTACCATATTGTTGTAAATATAAGACAGTGGTTTTTGCTGCTCTTCTGTTTGGGCTCACTTGTTGTATCAAGACACATATGGAACATTATTCAGACATGACCTGTCTGTGTGCATCAGGGTGGAACTCTGCCGTGTGTGATTCAGAGAGCAGGAGAGAATTGTGAACACATGGCCATATAGAGACAGAAATGACATCCTGTCATACAAATAATATAGATAACAAATAGCTATTTAATCTGTTAAATACAATTTTAAGTAATAAAAAATCAAAGACCTTATCTATGAGAGGGGGTAACCAACTGATTCATTTTCCCTGCCCACTGTGACATTGGGTGCACTAGATATTGAACAACTAAAAAAAACCAGTCTCTTATTTTATCATTAGTTTTTCTCCATTGTGATATGAGCTGCTCTATGATATGGCACCATATACAACAGCTGTCCTGTTTTATATTGTTTTATTTAAAGAAAGTGGTCTAGGAGATAAACCAAGATTTGTCATCAAATAGCATTTTTCAAAAAATCTGTCTTGAAAAAAGGGGGGTCTTGTACCCAAGATTGTCTTATATTCATGTCAATACAGTACATTATTCAAGTATCTATACTTGGTCTATGTAAGCAATCTCTAAGCTCGCCAACTTCAAAGCAGATGCAGTCATGGGCAGGCCAACCTGAGAAACCTCATTGATGTATAAATCTTAACTTCACAAAACAACTCTCAGGGTTTTTTAGTCATATTTGATCAGGAGGATCTAAATTATGACTTAAATAACAACGTCTGGCACTCATCCACCTCTACATATTGCACCTTACATTCAAGTAGCGATGACTTGAAATGTTTAGCCTTGATTTAGTTTAAAACATTAAATGAAAACCTCACATCCTGTACTTTAGAGAGTTGATTAAACTGTGGGAAAGAACGTCAGAGTATGAAAAACATGATTTCAATCATCTTTCTCACCTGCCTGTTTGTTGTCTCTGTAATTTCACTCAATTTGTTTGAATGTAACCTTGCTTTCTGACTGACTCTTTCACTTTCTCAGTGAGTGACTGTCTTGAATAGTTTTTGGAATCGAAATCATTACATTCTGAAAGATTTATGATTGATTGAATTCACAAAGCTGTAAATTTATGTTTCTCAACATGGGCTGTGCAAAAACGTCATCATTTCTATCTTTATCTGGAGCTGTTCTTCAAAGACATTTTCTTTCTGTATTCTGACAAAAAAATGAGAACAGACATATTTGAGTAGCAGATGAACATCAGATAACAAAGCCATGTTAACTATGGCATTACAGTCACTTTTAAGTGATTGTTAGGAGAACCCATTTGAAGTGGGCTGCAGTGACTTCTTCCCGGACAGAGGACTCCCGCAAATTGTTGTGATGACATGACTTGTGTGAATACTTAGTGTTCTTATCAACAGTTAAGATGGGCTTTTGTCTGAAATGTGAAAATATTCAAACTTTGTTAGTTCATACTGTAATTTAGTAGTCAGCTACATTTAGCGCTACTCACAGCTCGGTGCTCTGAGACATGTCTGTAACTTGTAAGATCCATAAATCCTAGTCATGTCCTACCAGTGCTCATCTACCAACTCCAACCTCACCAAGCAGTGCAAACATAACCTAGCTCTTCATTGTATTGGTGGACTCTCAGGTTAAAAAAAAAATCCCTGTAGTATAACTACTGTATATGGGTGGGAATGAACATTAAGGCATACAGCGTAACCTTTGTTTTAGCTTTTAGCCTGAGTTTCAGCCATGAGGTCATGTCTTAGGCACTGGCCTGTGTTTTAGCCTTTTGGGTTGTGCTCTTTAGCTCTCCCTTTTGGCTTTCCTCTGTCTCTTTGCTGTCAGGCAGCTATTACTACTAGATAAATCAAAAAAATAGTTTTCAGCAGAGAAAAACACAGATCTCTCTTCTCACTGCTAAACTGTATTAGCCAGCATGGTGTTGTCATAGTGACTTTGACATGCCGTGATTCAAATCAGTCCAGTCTGTCCTGATCCTCCGCACAGGAAACCTGAAGGCTTCTTATACATCTGAAAGTCTTACATGGATGAAAGTTCGCTGAGATAAAATGTGTTGAATCTATAACTAACTGCCACAGCAGGCTTCCATCTGCCAGTGTGTGCCTCCAGTCCTGCTCAGTGTGAGACTAAGTCTCCCACTAAGTGACAAAGACAAAGTTTAAACTGAACTATAAGTGCTTTAAAAAAAGGCACGGCTTACAGATTTTTCTTCTTACATTGTGTTTAAAACCATTTATTTCTGCGTTTAAAACAAAATATTGTAGCTGCTGTCTCTTTAAAGCTTCTGCTCCATAAACCCTCTGATCCAGACGGGGGACAGTCTTTGTATCAGGCCGTTTTTTGGTTTTTTTTTGGCTTGGTGTGTAGGTGACTTCAGGTACTTCTGAAGCCAGCCTCAAGTGGTCACTCGAGGAACAGCAGCTTTTTAGCACTTCCACGTTGTCTAATTTTTTCAGACTGGAGGTTGAGGACTGGTGTCAGAATCAGAATCAGAATCAACTTTAATTGCCAGTTATGCTTGAACATACAAGGAATTTGTTTTGGTGAACTGTGCTCTCTTGTACAAGGTGATAGTAAGGCATAAAGGAGAGAAAAAAGAAAAAAATAATACAACTATATCAACAACTATAAACAAAAGGAATAGCAATAGACAAGACTAATGTATACAGGCTGAAAGAATATGGTAATAGTGCAGTGGTGCAAAGATGCTGAATTAACATGAGGTAGTTAAACAAAAAGTTTGCATAGTGTAGTTCAATAAAAACAGTAATAATTCAAGAATGTACATTCTGCTTGTACTTTACACGGCTGTTAAATTAAATGTGTCAGGTTACACATCTGCTACATCATACCATGGCTTGATGTGGATTGGTCTGTGATGATTGTGTCGAGTAGAACAGTCGTCCAATCACCAGCTGCTGTGTTTTTGTGAGGTCCCACCCATAGACTGTTTAATGAGTGGACGTAATGACGTTTGGCTCAAACTGAAGCCTCCAGCAGATGTCCAGCCCCCTGGTGTCTGGCTGCAGTATAGGTCATAAGCCCCGCCTCCCCATGTATTCCAGATATGAGCCGGGAAAACTTAAAAAAATTACGATACCTCGTAGAAACGTTTCTTTCATCCTTACGCTAAGGTGGTATGATGATGTCATCTGGCTGCATGGTGTTCAGGTGTTTTTTTTTTCTGAGAAGTTAGATTCTCATTAGTTATTGGACGTTAAAAACCGCGATATAAGTTTCGTTTTACGATAGTTGACAGCTGCCGTTCGTGAGTAGTTTTTACTGGGGATATAAGAAACTTCAGGAAAGAGCCAAAAGGAGACTAAACCTTCTGAAGAAGAAGAAATATATATTTTTATTTCTCTTTTTTACTTGGCTCCACCGGAAATTCTCTACTGCGCAGACTCTGGCTGCACAATGGCAGCTAGAGAAACAGGGATTTTTGGCTCCAAAAACGTAGAACGGTGACAGGCGGAAGCACGCTGTCTATTCTATATACAGTCATTGGGTCCCACCTATGAAAACACTTCTGAGATATCTCTGGCTGTTTTCCAAACCGCCTACTACCTACTACATACTACAGTAGTAGGTAGTAGGCACTGCCTACTACCTACTACTTCCACATGTAGTATGTAGTATGACTGTTTTGTTGGACCTGTTTAGTCGTATACTACTCTGGATTTCAGGAAGTGGAGCTGATGGATTTTTTTTCTAATGTTTAATTTCATCGTAAGTAAACCATGAGTACATTTGGCATTTCAGTCATTAATTCACCACATCAATCAGTGGTGAAGTTACAGGAGCAATAAAAGTAGATACGTTAAATTAGATGTCAATGAGATACAAAGGAAAATAAATAAATGAAATTAGGCATGTGAAGGAAGTTGTAATTTTTTTGAGAATTGTTATGGTTTTTTCATTATTTTAGTGGTTCAAGGAACATTTTTAATTCATTTAGAAAAACAACAAATTCAGGGAGTGATAAAAGTCCCGATTTGTTAAGGTATAAAATACAGGAAAATCGCCATATTTGATTTTTATCTTGCACCAAAAGTTATCGTGTATTGAAAATAAATCTGAAACCAACTGACTTTTTATTTTTACAGCTGGTGGAAAAACTGCGTCCTCATTACCCACGTAGGCTGTTAGTTGGAAAAAAATAAGTGATAAATGATTTAGGGGCTTTTATGAATTTGGTAAAAGTAAACAGCTCTTTCATGAAGTGAGCAGATTTACCGCTGTTTCTTTCCTGTCACTTCACTTTTATCTCTGGGACCGTTTCACATTTTTGTTGTTGTGTTGTAGTTGAGCTGATTTATTCCAGTAGGTGTCAGTAATTCACCTCAACCTGAGCGCCCCCAAACTGACAAACGCCATTAGCGCCGTGCATTGTGGGAAACAGTACGCCAGGTAGACTGGTCCGTTACAGACTGAGAAATTTTCCCGGATCAGTAGAAACATCCGGGAACTTGTAGTTTACTACAGATCTACCAAGTTTTCACAAACTGATACTACAAACTGAATTTCAGCAGAAG